>LPNX010921310.1:61547-98466 GCA_001517045.1 Pseudotsuga menziesii
AATTATTTAGTTGATATCAACTTACATTTTACAATAAGAGCTAATATTTAATTTCATATTGTAATGATGGTGGCAATTGATAAGCATAGCTTACCTTATTTATATATTTTGTCTTTAGATCATTTTATTTTTTTAAATTTTAATTTATTTGGTTTTTTCGTCAATTTTAATTTAGGATATTTTTTATTGAAATTTTGTTGGTGAAAATGGACAGATTTTTATGACTTTCTGTACATGTTTTTTATTGTTATTGGAATGAAAATTTGTAGCAGTCATTTATTATTTTAAAACTAAAAAAAAAGTTCAATATCATTTTATCAACATCATTAAAGGTTTTTTATTGGATCATAATTAAAAATAAAGTTGGAAGAAATTATGCAAAATTACAATTTTTTTATATTTAAAATTGTTTATATATAAAAAATAAAATTAAAGTTTAAAAAAAGATATAAGATGGTATATTTCATCTTCATGTATTTTTAAAAATATTTATATATATAAGTATGATTTTATGATAGATTCTTAGGTAAAATGAATGTTTGCTAAATTTATCAAATTGAATTTATAATAATTTTCTTATATGTAATTATTTAGTTTATATCAACTTACATTTTACAATAAGAGTTGATATTTAATTTCATATTGTAATGATGGTAGCTATTGATAAGCATAGCTTACCTGATTTTTGGTATGCACGTTAATTAACTATTATTTTCAATTGAACCATTGTATTGATCCTACATGCTACAAGTACAATAGCTCATAGCAATTGTTGTAAGAGGATGTGTCATTCAAAAGTAGTGAAATGCAAATTTATGCTCAACATTGTCTCTTCTTTTAGTTTGTTTATAAATATACACAAAATATCAAAATTAAGGAGATTTTAGTTGGATCTTTATGTGGGAAATTTTCTTGTCTCAATGTATATATATACTCATTGTTACTCATATGAATTTCCATAAAATAGATTTATTTCTTTTTCTCCAAGTTGATCTTTGGTGTTCTTCTATATGCAACTTGGGTGTTAATACTTACATATATAATGTTAAAATTAAAACATGATATAAAAAAAATTGACATACAAGACAAAACTTCAATTAAAATTTTTTATTTAAATATTTAAATTTAATTTTTATTTATAAGATTTATAAAGTAGTTGGAAATGAAGAAATTTAAATTTATAATGAACTTTCATGAGATTAAAACCGAAGATTAAAATATTTTAAAACAAAATCTTTGGTTGTATGTTTAGTGGATTATATTAAGCTTACATCTTGACAACAAACACTGATGTAATATTGAACTATCATAAATGCTACTTCACTTTAATATTGTGAGGAAAATTAACATTTTAACATTGTGAGGTTGAACTATCATAAATGCTATTGCACTTTTACATTGGGAGGCACATTAACATTTTAACATTGTGAGCTTTTATGGAAAAGGTCACAACAATATAAATTTAATTTGGATTTATTTTATTTTTAATTAATAGAATATTAAATAATTAAATAATATTTATATTTAATAATTAAAAGATGTTTTTTTAATTAATAATGTTTGTTAAAAATAAATTAATTGTAATATAAGAATTAATGGTTTTTTATTATTTTTTTGGAATATATATTAATAAGTAAGCCACTTATTTGGAAGTAGATTATGTTGACATAGTTAGTTATTTTTCATCTTTCTTTTTTACAGTAATAATATTGTTCTTGTGATAAAGAATCTCTATAATCTTGAGAGAGAATTAAAGATACTCAAGTTTTATTTTTTTATTTATTTTTTTATTTTTTATTATTATTATGTTTACCATTGTTAACAATATTAAAACAAAAGTTATGATAATCAAATCCAAAAAATAATTTATGTTAATTTTGTGTATTACAATATTAGTTTAAAGAAACTCATTCCATGCACTTATCTTAGAATTCATCTTGATTATAAAATTAAATAGAACTATAACATCTAGAAAGAGTACAAGTTATCATGTTGATTTTGATGTCTTGCTTCAGAAAAGTGACTAGGTATAAAATGTGAAAGAAACAATCATTTTTTTGTCGAAAAATCAAGTCAAGAATTTTTTTGCGGCAAACATCAACACTCTTGCAATGACACATTACTTCCACATGTCATGGTCTTGTCAATTTTCTGATTTGTCTTTCTGTAGTAATTATGATGTTTTAGTGACAAACATTTGTCTCAACACCAACGATGTAATATCCTATTTCAAATATAGTGTATTGTTGCAATTGCAATAATTATCAAGGACAAAAAGGAAAAAAATAATAAGATAAAATTTAAATATTTCTTATTGCTTTGTTTTATCTTTTATTGTTTAGTATTTACAAAACATCTTTCTACATGGATACTTTTATATGCATATGTTTTATGACTTGAATCTTTTGATTTAGTGGATTTACATTGTTTATGCAATTAACTATAAATACATTTGTAATAAGTCAAAAAATAATAGAAGAATTTCTTTTAAACTATTTTTGCTTAACCTTTTACATTGCGTGTATACCTAGGGTACCTTCATGTGTAACCCATGGGGAGAAGGCTAGTTTTTATGACCAGGAGGGGTGTTATTGAGCAATGGTGGTCATGGATAGTCCCTTTGGTCATCATTTAGGGATACTATGGCTTAATGGCATTGTTGAATTCCCTTTATTGGGGTTTTTAACCTCAGGGTTGTTGCATGTGGCCCCTAAGGGTTTACCACTAGGTAATATGTCTCCATCTCTTGTTTATACGCTCAAGTGGCCTTTGCTTCAGTAGTGAGACCTTCGTCTGCACTTACATACACTTATGACACCCTCCTCACCTCTCATATTTCTAACGCATTCTCTCACTGTCCTTATCTCCTCAGAGGAAGACATAGTCCATGTGAGGCCTTCTTGATGCTTTTAGGAGGGATTTGAGGGATTTTACATCATTCTAGGGGTTAGATGGGGTATAGCACCCTTCCTCTAGCTCACTCCAGCCTTTCGTCCAAAGTGATTTGCTTATTTGAGGGTATTTTGGCACCTGCAAGTAAAAGTACCATGCATAGCCTACCTTGAGCCTACCTTAGGCTATATTTTATTATTATTTTTATTTTAATTTTAGTTGACATTTTATAATTTCAAATTGACTTATTTTAAGGCATGTAGGCCTGGATATTTTTAAAAAGACAGTGTGAGATCATATAAATAGATCTCGTCACTTTCATTTTAAAGACAGAACTTATGGGATAATACACTATGCACCATTTTACCCCCGCTAGGGATCTTTGGATGGATGTGCTCCTCTTGCGGGTGTTTTTTCCTAGGTAAATGCAATCTTTTTTTGGTAATTCTTTAGTGAATTTCTCTTCTTTTGGTGATGCTTTGATTTGTTAGATGAAAACGAGCACAAAGAGGTGAGGCTACTCATATTCTTTTTGAATGTTGGTGTATGTGCATATTCAAGTCTTTGCAGTAGCCCTAGTGATGCACGTTTTCCTAGGATAGGCAATTACCTTTCATTTTGTCATCTTAGCAAATTGAGGCATGTCTTCTTGTGATGGTTCCCTAGGGTTTATCCTTAGTGTTCTAGGCTAGTTTCTTGACCTAGGAACTCTTCCTCTTAAGGTTATCCATTCTCCCTAGATTCCCTAGGTTGCGGTAAGGATTTTTGCTACGGTTAGTTCCCTTGGTTTTCACACCTTTTCTCTTCTAAAAAAACTAGTTCTATAGTTAGTATAGGATTAGTTTTAGGTCATATTCAGGTTTGCAATTTTATGTTTGAAACCCTACAAATAAAAAAATTATATTTTTTGCACTTTTGGCCCTCCCTAAGATTTTGGACACCTTCCCTACAAATTCTCCCTTGGCTAAAGCCATAAAAACCCTAAGGCGCAATTATAGGGAACCCTAAAAATATAAAAATTGGAAAAATATAATTATTTTCCCTAAAAGGCCCTAAAATGGTCCTAATTCTTACCTTAAACCCCTAGCTTGTCTTTAAGAACCTAATAGACCTTTCCTAACTCTCGCTACCCTCTCCTAAGGCCATTCTCTACCCTTGTTTCTACCCTCCTTTCTCGGGTATGTTCCTCCTCGTCTTTCCCACTATCCTGCCCCACGATGTTGCTCCTTTGTGACAACCTTTCCTTAACCCCATAAGGCTTCCGTTTATAGTGGTAACCCTCTCCCTTATTTTTGTACCTTATCTTATGGAGTGACAAGGAAAATGTTGGTATGCTTTGTTAGGGACTATTGACATAGACCATTTTTCATACAGTCTCCATACAAACTAGTCACAATTAATTATATATCATTGGTTTCATTTAGAACCAATGTCAATTGTTAGCATTCCTTTCATCATACATACAGTTTGCAAATAATGTACAAGGTTAAGTTAATGCAATTGTTAGATTAGTGCCTATTTATCCATTGGATGCAAGATTTATGTTGCTAAGTCACACTCACATTGTTAGCTACCATTATTTGTGCAAGTTCAATAATGTTTCTATGATGGGTGATTGAATGGAAACTACTATAACCATGCATGAAAATCAATGATAACACATGATAAGTAATGAACTTATAAGGAGTGCTCCTATGTTCTTTTCATGATAATGGTTTTTATATATTTGTTATACTGTTTTCGTGACTTGGCTTTAAAATCATGTGATAATGTTGCTACTAATGTTGTGATCGAGGACTGATGATAAACATACAATTTATAAATACTTATTGTTGATACCATTGTATGTATTGCTGTTCATTATTTTCACATAATTGATGTTGCTATAAATAATCAATGTGTTATGTTGACTGACATATTATACATGATGCTATACTAATGTGTTATATGATATTTTCATGGGTGCCTTGTTTTTTACACTTGGGAATAAGGAAAACCTCTAGGTGGTTATACTATTGTTCATTGTTTTAAATGTTCAATGATGATACAAAAACTAGACGAGAAGCCACACATGCTTGGGTCTTATTGATAATTGCTTGCACTTGATTGCACATGTTTTTTGTTGGATAAAATTTGGACATGCCATCACTATAATAACTACTCCTTTATTCACTTTTTAGACTCTATTAGGCACCGATCATTAACAACCTCGAAAGAGAATAATTTATCTTAGTGTCTTTTCATAGTCGTAATAGGGCTTATCCCTAGGAGGCTTAGGCTTCAAAACAAGTTGGGAGAATTTGACTAAGGTGATAGTGGTCACCTCATCCCAATATGCTTATCGGTGTATTGGAATTCCATTTCAACTGGTAACATTTTGGTGTTGTTGTCGGGGACCATTTCAAAATTTGAAGCGGTTGATCTAGAGTCATTCACACACCTAAAAAGAATGACATTTGGTAAGAGAATTGAGGTAAGTATTTCTTGGTATTTTGAAAATATTATTGTTAGTGACTAATATTGCAGATCTTACCTAATGAAGGCATAAAGAACTTATCCCACCCCATTAATTAGCTACACCCTTATTTTGTTTAGTACTTTTGTGAGATTTGTTTAACTAGCGTGGCAGGTCTCACCTCATGACTCCAATCAAAGAAAAATTAATAAGTTCTCTTCAAATACAAAGAAGCATGACAATATGGCATCTAATTACAAATTGTGGATGGATGCATTGTATTTTTTAGGCATTATGAGATTTCCACATAAGTATGCCATTCAAGATGGCGGGAAGGATTTTTTTCCCATTGTTCTAGAAGTATAAGTACCATGCAACAACACATGTGGAAGAATTCATGTAATTCATCTAGGAAAGAAATATAGTGTAGGAAGATACCACGATGAGGCTATTTTTGTTATCTCTTCACCTAGAAGAAAACTTAACTATCAAGAATTGGTATGAGGGTTTTTCCTCACAAATTTTTTCCTTCACTTAGAGAGTTCATTGATCCATTCAACATGGATTGTGATTACGGTGTCGAGGAACAAGAAAGAAAGGCCATGATCGAAAAAATATGGAAAGAAACATTCAGATCCAGCTAGACACAAGAATATTTGAGTGAAGAAATCAAAGATGATATTCCATTTGAATTTAAATATCCTGGTAATTCAACTGCTATCGAAATAGAAATAGCATTTAAAATATCCTCTTGATCTATCAAACTTCTCAGGATATCTACATGAGTTACCCGAGATATTCTAGCATACATTCAAGGGTGGCAACGATAATGTCACAAATCATGTGGCTTAGCTTATGACTTTGGATTTAGAATATGATATTAAAGAAGAAGAAGATATTTACATGCGATCATTTGTCCTTCACATGGGAGGAAAGGATGTTTCTTGGTTTGTGCACCTATATTAAGGAACAATATCATCCTTTGCAAAATTGGTGGAAACATTCTGTATCGACTGTAATTCAAAGAGGCATGAAAAATGGATACCTCATGTCAACGTGCGAGGGACATGTTCAGGAAGGAATCCCAGAACAAGGATCAGGTCAAAGAAACCATTGTCCAAGGTATAACTGATGATATCTCAATCAAGATAGAGGAAGATCCCAAGAAGATGAATATGATGACAGTCCTATATATGAAGATCCGAAAGTCCTAACTAAAGAAGCTAAAGAACATAAAGATAGGATGCCAGTTCTCCCTTCCAACATACAAAAAATCCTTATGATATACTAGATCTCTGGGAACATAGTGACAAGAATTCTAAGGAATATGGTTATTCAGAGTTTATGGGTCTTCCTTTCTATGATTCCTTGAGACCAGGTATCATTGTCTCCATACGTTTCAACAAGGAAGAACAACTTGATGAAGTTACTTAGGCTGAGTTGGAATTTGACACTATTTGGGATTATGATCCAGGAGGATATTGGTGGACACCCACCTATTCCACTTGGACCCCCACCATTGTTTCTTTTAGTTTTCCAGTTTCCTTAATTATACCACGATTTACTATTTTTGGTAGTTTTCAGGTCCTAAACTTTTGAAGTCGTTTTGAGGCCCTAAACAACATTTTTTCGGCATCGAATGGTTGGGCAAATATGAGTTCATTTTGAACTTGATATTTTCCATTTTTGGGTGTATTCCTTAAACTGATCTTTCTAACGATGTACCATGCGCTTCAAATGGAGGTAGTATGCTAAAGTTACAACCCCAGGAAATTGATGTACCAAGTTACCCAACGGAGCCCACATTCTAGTGTTTCACCTCCTAGGGTAAGGTTTTTGGATGTGTATGGTTTTGTAGAAGAAGCAAGCCGAGGAAGGTGACTTGAACAAAGACCGACTTAGTCGATTAGCCAACTAAGTCAATGGGCTGACTTAGTCGATCAGCCGACTAAGTCGGTCAGCCGACTAAACTAGAATATTAGTCGGTTAACTAAAAGTTATGTCGGTTCACCGAACCGACAGGTAGTTATTTTGTAACTGTCTGTACGTTGTATATACTAGGCTATTGAGCCAAACGAGAACTTAGTTCAGTTCTCTACCTTGTATGAACTCATTGCAATAATATAATCTATTTTTCTATCTGTTCTTGTCTCTTGTCTCTGATTTATAATTATGTATGTTTAGTATGTATTATTGGTAACCTTATGTGATCTATGAGATTACAACATTGGTTTTGTTGCTGGTAGTACATGTCTGAAATATATGCTCACATATGATACTAGAGCAGGAGATCAAGGACTGGTGGGACCGTAAAGTTGTGAACTACTTGAAAAATTATGCAAGAAGAAACAGATTAACAATCGCTGAAGCCAAAGCAATATTTTTCATAGAGACACATGAAAAATTCGTCGAATCAGTGTGACAATTGTTGAAGCAGATTCTGGATGAGAAAGCCAGACGCGACTAAAGAACAGCAGTTGCTAGATAAACTGTTCCGAGGAGGTCAAACAAATTTGTCGGATTGGTTCAAGAAAATTGCCAACGACTTCTGTGAGGAGCAAGCAGTCGAAGACCGAACGTCTATGGAATCTGTCAAAGCAAAATTTTACATAGATTTCACCGAAAAATTCTTGTGCTCCCTACCAACCTTGCTGTTCAAATTCTTGATATAGAACGGAGTAGGCCACATCGTCGAATCTAGACCACCACTGTGCGAACAGCCAACAAACACCAACTGGGTGTAGAAGCAGAGGAAGTGGGAGAAGTTCATTGCATAAAGAGAGTGGGAATACTTTCTGAGCAAGTGATTCAAACTATCTGGGATTTCTAAAAGCGTTGGGTAGGCTATGGGGGGGTAGCTGGTCATGTGTCAGAGGTAGAGTATAGTGGATCCTAGTCGGCCTAAAAGAGAAGCCGTCACCAGTAATGAAAAGTCGACCGTAGAGGACCTCAAGAAAGTAGTATGGTATGAAAGTATGTCGGACACACAGAGGATCGAAAGGGATGAAAGAAAAAAGAGAAGGGAAGCCAGATGTGAATGAGCCGTAGGGCTACATAATGAACAAAACCCTAGGGAGAATGACCGTGAAGAGAATCTGCTCGAGTCAGGTCATGACCGACGGGAAGAGGGCTTAGAAAAAGAGGTGTCCCCTACAGAGGAAGAAGTGTGGATAGAGCAGCCGGAAGCTCTCCAAATAAGAGCTCCCGACGACGGAATAACCCTTTCCCTGACAAATCCACATACTAGAATCCAGACTATTATCAAAGATGATCTACGACTACGAGCTGGTGGTCTCTCAGGTGAGAGCTGAGTATCCTAACCAACTAGACTACAATGGAGTATCAACATTGATGATCGACATCCAGAAAGCTTTGCAGAGTTAGATGGACTTTCAACATCACCTTGCCATCATAGCTCCGACCATTGTCAAAGTCTGCGTCCAAAAGAGACCAACCATCTGTCTGCACAGTCCACAGTAATAGCAATTTTGAATGGTTTGACAAAACTTCAAATTTTGTACCTCCTTGTTTCTTCGGGATGAAGAAACATTTTGTTCATGGGGGAGATGTAGAAGGAGTAAGTCGACGAAGTTGACTTGAATGAAGACTGACTTAGTCAATTAGCCAACTAAGTTGATGGGCCGACTTAGTCGATAGCCGACTAAGTCGGTCGACCGACTAAACTAGAAGATTAGTCGGTTAACTAAAAGTCGTGTCGGTTCACTGAACCGACAGGTAGTTATTTTGTAACTGTATGTACATTGTATATATTAGGCTGTTGAGCCAAATGAGAACTTAGTTTAGTTCTCTACCTTGTATGAACTCATTGCAATAATATAATCTGTTTTTCTATCTGTTCTTGTCTCTTATCTCTGATTTATAATTATGTATGTTTAGTATGTATTATTGGTAACCTCATGTGATCTGTGAGATTACAATAGGTTTCCATTGTTTCTCAATAATATATAGGCCTTCGAGCCTCATTATAACACAGAGTTTAGAGGCATGTAACCGCCACATCTATTCTTAGAGATAAAGCTACCAGCACTCTAGCTAGTTTGTTTCCATTGTGTATGTAATCAAGTTTTAGTTATTGATTAATGAAATGAAGTGTTATTTCCATTGCATATTTTTTTCTATGGTTATTTGTGTATTCTATTGCATTCCTGCATAAATCTGGATCAGTGGTATCAGAGCAATATGCTCTTTATTGATCCTTCTTTGCATGTCCCCAACGAGGGCGGGGTATAAAGAGTTAGTTCTCGATTTGGTTGAACCTTTGCAAGATCATCCTCGAAAATCCCGATGGATGCCCATGGGGGATGAAAAGAAAGATGAGGGCACAGATGATCCTATCAAAATGTTTCTCGAGGAGGACCTTGAAAAAAAGGAATGCAATGATGGATAACTTTACCCAGATCCTTCAACGACTTCCCACTGGTGGCGCATATGCATCTAGTAGCCACTCTAGAGGTTCAACCCCTTTTAAGGTACAAGTAAACTTTAGCATTGCCATATTTGATGGCCCAATAGATGCAGACGCCGTAGATAGGTGGTTGAATATATTAGAAGGATATTTCTCGGTTAATGAATTTTTTGACCGAGAGAAGATTACATTTTCTCTACTCAAAGCTGCACCCCATGTCAAGGACTGGTGGGAAACCTACTCGGAGAGAAAGGACAAGGAGGAACCCTCTCTGTTCTCGGTCGTACCCACTTGGATTTTTTTTCGAGATGCCATAAAGGGAAAATATTATTCGGTTGGGAGCTATGAGGACAAGTACACACAATGGACTACGATGTGGTAGCAAAGAGATCAAGATGTGCATGAGTTGATGAGTCTGTTCCATACCCGGTGCACCAAGTTGGGTATCAAAGATTGAGAGAAACATTTCATGCTGAAGTACCGCATTTTTCTGTACATATACATTCAGGATGAAATGGAATTCCTCCACATCTACTCGCTTGGTACGGCATATCGGTATGCTGCCAAAAGTGAGAAAAAATTCAAAGAGAAAAAGCAAGACTTTGGATCTGCGAATCAGAAGCAAGGGAAAGGTTCCCCCAAACCACAGGACCAAGAACACAGTGAAGGCATGGCAATTCAAGAAAAATTACCAAATACTCAAGCAAAGAGAAACACTATAAAGTCAAAGAATGAAGCGGGAAAGTGGTGCGAGTTCCATAAGAGCCCCACTCACAACACAAGTGAGTGTCCAGCGAAGCAGTCACTGGTGGCCAAGATAAAGGCTTCTGAATCAGATGCATACTCTGACACTAAATCAAAACCTGAGAAGGGGAATGGCTAAGGGAAGAAGATTATCAATGCAAATCCCAATACCACTGTTGCTACCAAGAAGACCCAAAAGGAAGAACCAGAGGATTCAAAGGAGGAGGAGTGTCTTTTCCACTCCCAGATGTGGGTAAAGGGTTCCCTGCTATAGTTCATTATTGACAATGGGAGCCAAAAGAACCTGATTTCAGCAAAGGTCATGAAGCAGTTGGGTTTTTCGACCACAGCACACCCGCATCCGTACACCATCGGGTGGCTTCACCAAGGATGTGATCCTTGCGTCAGCCAGTAGTGCCTCCTTCCCTACAGCATCAAGCCCTTCATCGATGAGGTATTATGTGATATTTCTACTCTTGATGTTTATGATGTATTATTAGTTCAACCATACTTATGGAAGTGACATGCTGTGTATGAGTCCCGGCCTTGCACTGTTATTATTACGTTGGGAAATAATTTGTATAGGATACCATAGGTACCACCTCTTGTCTCTATCTCTTTGGTTACTGCAAAACAATGCAGTAAGCTCATTTCCAAAACCACGAAGTTTGTTTTCTTGATGATCCATGCTTAGGGAAAGAGAAGATCATGGCCATGACCTCCAGATAGGGCCCCTCTGCATGACAACAACAAATGGACAAGGATGTGGAGGAGTACCGGGACATATTCACCTCACCCACCGGGGTGCCTCTCCATTGTCAAGTCAAGAACCCCATCAATTTTACGCCAGGTGCATCACTGCCCAATGGACCGATCTATCGATGCTCTATTCCGGAGAATGATGAAATCAAGAGGTAAATTCAGGAGCTGCTGCAAAAGGGTCACATCCGGCAAAGTTCATCACCCTGTGGGAGCCCAATTGTGTTGGTAGAAAAGAAGGATGGGACTTGGATACTCTGTATTGACTATCAGGCGCTGAACAACATCACTATCCGAAATAGGTACCCGATCCCTTGGATTGATGACCTCTTGGAACAACCTAAAGGGGATAAATATTTTAGCAAGATCAACTTAAAGTCTGGGTATCACCAAGTACTGATAAAATCGACCAATGTCTGGAAGACTGCCTTCAAAGCTAAGGAGGGTCTTTTTGAATGGTTGGTCATGCCTTTCGGGCTGACAAATGCTCCTGCAACCTTCATGCTACTGATGGACGACATATTGTGGCCATTAACCAACTCATTTGTAGTAGTGTACTTGGATGAAATCCTGATCTTCAACCAAAATTGGGAAGAGCACCTTGACCACATCCGACAGGTCCTCCAAACATTGCGACAGCACAAGTTGTGTGCCAATTTGGACAAGTGCACTTTTGGCATGACCCAAGTTCAGTATCTAGGATACATTATTAATTAGTGTGGGGTACATGTGTATCCAACCAAGATCCAAGTCATTCGAGAATGGCCAGCCCTAACTACTCTAACAGAGCTTCGCAGCTTTCTCGGCCTTGCTAATTTCTATCGTAGGTTCATGTTGGGATTCTCTCATATGACTTGGCCCTTAAGTCAAGTCACCAAGGGAGGAGTGAAAGCAAAAAAAAATTCGTTGAAAACTCAGGAGAAGGAATTTGCAGAATTGAAACATCGCCTCTACTGTGCCCCAATGCTCACATTACCAAACTTTCAATAACCATTTGGGATCGAGACACATGCCTCTGACTATGCTATTGGGCCAGTCCTTACTCAATAAGGGAATATAGTGGCATATAATAGTGAGACACTATCTGACATAGTCCGCAAATATCCCACTTATGACAAAGAGATGTATTCCAATGTATAGGCTTGCCGACAATGGAAGCATTAAATTTTGGGGAAGGAAACAATCATCCAAATAGACCACCGAACCTTGTAGTTCATGTAGACACAAGGGAAGTTATAGAATCATTGCCATCATAAGTGGTCCACATATCTACAACAGTTTCATTTGAACATCAAGTACAAGAAGGGAATCACCAATAATGTTGCATACTACCTCAGCTGACCACCGATCGTGGAGATAACCACTGTGCTCAACTCTTGTGCGAATGAGACTTCTGATTGGCCGCTTCTCTACAAGAGCGATCTAGAATTCAGCCACACATACTAGACACTCTTGGAGGGAAACCAAGTTCCAAAATTTCATCTCCAGGATGTACTACTATGTCACATGGGACACCTTTGTGTTCCTTCAAGCGAGCATGCCAAGATGATTTGGGAAGCACACTACAGTTGGGTTGCTGGGCATTTTGGGGTTGACAAAATAGTGGCAATACTGCAGAAGTATTTCTATTGGTTGAACCTTCGACATGACATTGGGAAGTACATCTGATCCTACGGTGCCTGTGCCATTTCCAAACCATCCATCAAGAAGCAAAGCCTCTATACTCTGTTTCTTACCCCTAGTCAAACTTGGGAATCCATATCCATGGATTACATGTTTTTCCTTCCTTCTACTAAGAACATCAATGACTGTGTGCTTTTGGTCGTTGACAGATTCTCAAAGATGGCCATCATGGTGGCTTGCAAGAAGAATATCACAGCAGAAGCCACTGCTAAACTCTTCTTTGAACGAGTGTGGGTACACTTTGGGATCCCACAATCTATAATATTAGACTGAGATAGTAGGTTCCTTAGTACATTCTGTTCTATCCTATGGTCAATGCTAGACACCAAGCTCACAAATTCCACATCTTTCCATCCCTAGACTGATGGCTAGACAGAGGTCCTCAACAAGATGATTGTACACATTTTGTGCATGTACAACTCAAGCATCCACGCACATGGGATGAGAGCCTCCCCTATGTACAACACATGTATAACCAGGCCCTCCACAACTCAACCAACCACAACCCCTTTCAGGTGGGCTTGGGATTCCAACCACTATGTCCCATTAACGTAGCCATGCCATTTGCAGTTACTCAGAATGATTCAGCTCATATCCAGTCTGAAGTTTCCAAGGTGAACAACTTCATTGATCACATTCAGCACATTATCCAATAGGTTCATGACATATTGGATAGATCCAATGCTAAGTACAAGCAGTGACATGATCAACATTGGGTGCAACACAACTTCCAGGTGGGCAACAAAGTGTGGCTACATTTGTAGAAGGAGCGCCTCATTGTATCCCATCGCAAGCTTCGCTCGCTCCGATATGGGCCATACACCATCACCAAGGCTATTGGGGACAATGCCTTCAAGCTCAGTATTCCACCATTCCTTGGTCTACACCTAGTGTTCAATGTGGACCCCCTTCGGCCCTACTTTCCACCTCTACTAGACACATCAGATGTGGAAGAAGAACTCACACCAATAGAGTTAAACCCTGACTACATGGAATAAGACACAACTAATTGGATTATGGACACACAGATCAAGAACACCCGCTAGCAAAATATCCAGCTATATCGAGTTGTCAAAGCAGGCCAACTCCTTCACCAAGGAAAGTGGCTCACCAGGGACCAATTTCAGCAGATGTTTCTTCATCTCATGAAGGAAATCAACACAATGGGGAGGATATTGGTGGCCACCCACCTATTCCACTTGGACCCCCACCATTTTTTCTTTCAGTTTTCCAGTTTCCTTAATTATAGCACAATTTACTATTTTGGCAGTTTTCGGGTCCTAAACGTCCCGCGACGTTTTCTAAACGACGTTTTTTTGGCATCGAATGGTCAGGAAAATATGAGTCCATTGTGGTCTCAATATTTTCTATTGATGGATGTATTCCTTAAATAGATATTTCTAACGATGTATCATGCACATCAAGCGGAGGTGGTATGCTAAAATTACGACCCCAGGAAATTGATGTACCAAGTTACCCAATGGGGCCCACATTCTGGCGTTTCACCTCCTAAGGTTATTTTTTTGGATGTGTAGGGTTTCCATTGTTTCTCAATAATATATAGGCCTTCAAGCCTCATTGTAACACAGATTTCAAAGGCATGTAGCCGCCACATCTCTTCTCAAAGATAAGCTACCAGCACTCTAGCTAGTTTATTTCCATTGTGTATGTAATCAAGTTTCAGTTATTCATTAATGAAATGAAGTGTTATTTCCACTGCATATTTGTTTCTAAGGTTATTTGTGTATTATGTTGTGTTCCTGCATAAATCTAGATCAGATGAAGTGCTTTCAATCACCTTAAGGAAGGATGATGAGGACATGATTTATGAAGACCCTATGGAATGAGATATGATTGTTCCTTCCCCTTATCAATATAATGGTGAATAATGGATTGAATATTTTTCCACCATAACTGAATATGAAGCATCACTAGAATTTGCATATAGTTGACATATGCATATGGCCCATTATGATGAAAAGTTTGAATATTTGGGACTTAGTATTTCTGGTGATTCTTCCATGATATCTCCTCCATACCCATCCTGCATTAGGGAATCATGTTACATAAAGGATTATTTTGCATATACTTAGCATATGATGAGCCCATATTATCACTCTCAGTTGTGCTCCTCAAGAAGTGATGAAGAATTTGTGAAATCCACTCTACCCTACATCGATAATCCCTTAGTGATACATCTCAAAAAGATCGAGGAAGGTATATGGACAAGTATTATTTTTATTCCTTAGTTTTATAATATAGTATTGTTTATCTTTTCATGTCAATCATGAAGGAATGAATTATAATTTTGACAATTTCAAGAGTTAAAGGATTATTGGGGTTACTGACATGATTGTGGAAAAGATAAGAAATATCATTGTATGTCCAAAGAAACGCCTGAGTAAATGCAAAGATAGGTTGCGAATCACATGTGGATGTTTGTGAGATCTGACTCTTTGAATAACCTCCCATGTTCAGCATTTATGGGTGAATTTCATGAATATTTTTTTCTTAGAAGATCTGTATGATGAATTTGTCGGATACATAAGTCCTCTATAAGAATGGATCAACAAAGCTTGTCAAAAGGATGCTTATTTGTGGTACCAATTTCAAGTCTTCCAGGTTCTTAAGAAGGTATGTGTTCATGACCTCACTAAGATAAATATCCTGGTACATAATCAAGATATCATAAATGATGTATTTTCATGGATTACATTAAAGGACAAAGATAAGATATCGGGTATGAATTGCTTACTTAAATAGTTACATTGGTGGTATGATTTTACTTAACATATTTTCGATACTAGGTTTAGGTTAGGTTAGTTTCATTAGGCTTTCTAATGTGCATTTCATTTGATCTCTTTTCATCATCTTGTTAATTTTTATTGTTGTTAGTTTGTTTCCCTCATTTTGTGAACAAGGAATGACAAAGTGTTTACCCTATTATGCTTTTAATCCCTTTCGACATATAATATGTGTGTAGTTCTATAGGTACAAGAATATCCATAGGTTCTCGAGCACTTTTGAGAAGAGCACCCATCCCATATTTAGAGCCAATGTTACGTTGCACCTATACCCAATGCACCTTCAGGTGTACCCCAGGGAGTGAAGGCTAACTTTTTTGACCAGGAGGGGTGTTATTGAGCAATGGTTCTCATGGCTGGGCCCTTTGGTCATCCTTTATGGGTAATATGGCTTAATGGCACTAATAACTTCTCTTTATTGGGGTTTTTAACCTCTAGGTTGGTGTTTGTGGCCCATTAGGGTTAACCACTAGATCATATGGCTCCATATCTTGTTTACATGATCAAGTGGCCTTTGCTTCAGTAGTGAGACCTTTGTCTGCACTCATAGCCACTTATGACACCCTCCTATCCTCTGATATTGCTGGTGCCAGCTCTCCCTAGCCTTTTCTCCTTAGAGGGGTATATCCTCTATGGCAGACCATTTTGATGCTTTGAGGAGGGCATTGAGGGATTTTACAACATTCTAGGGGTTATATGGGGTATAACACCCTCCCTCCAGCTCATTCCAGCATTTCGTTCGGATTGATTCACTTATTTGAGTGTATTTTGGCACATGGGGGTAAAAATAACCCATGTATCCTACCTTGACCCTACCTTAGGCTATATTTTAATATTATTTTCTTTTAATTTTTAGTTGACATTTTGTAATTTCAAATTTACTTATTTTAAGGCATGTAGGCCTGGATACTGTTAAAAAGCGAGTGTGAGATCATATAAATATATCTCCTCACTTTCATTTTAAAGATAGAACTTATGGGATATTACATTATGCACTTGTTTTACCCCTGCTAAGGCTCTTTGGATGGATGCACCCCTCTTGAGGAATTTTTTTATGGGTTAATGGAAACTTTTTCTTGTAATTCTTTAGTGAATTCTACGCTTTTGGTGATGCTTTAATTTGTTGGGATGAACATGAACACAAAGAGGTCATGCTACTCGTCTTTTTGTTTGAATGTTGGTGGATGTGCATGTTTAAGTGTTAGCAGTATGCCTAGTGTTTCACTTTTTCCTAGGATATGCCATTACCTTTCATTCTTGTCACCTTAGCAAACTAAGCCACGTCTCCTTGTGAGGGTTCCATAGGGTTTCTTCTTAGTTTTTCTCACGGGGACCTCACTTAGTGAACCTCTCACATAGCACGTGTGATCATGGGATATTAAATAATACCCTTAATTTAGAGATATATTGACCCAAACTCTCTTTGTTGAAACCCCCTCCCAATACTTAAAACTTCCTCCCCGCCCCTTTGTATACCTCAATCCTTATAAACCACCCTACCCACTCCCACCTTAAACCCCTCATCCCCCCAATACCTACAATATATTGGTTTGATTTTTTATAATTTTAAAACCCACAATATGAACTAACATGATAGGATATTGGTAAACAAGTGAAGCCCCCCGTGGTTTTTCTAGGCTAGTTACTTGATGTCGAAATTCTTCCTCTCAAGGTTAGACATCCTCTATATATGCCCTAGGTTGTGATAGGGATTTTTTCTAGGGTTATTTCCCTTGGTTTTCACGCCGTTTCTCTTATAAAAAAACCTAGTTCTAGGGTTAGTTTAAGATTAGTGTTAGGTCAAATTTTATTCTACAATTTTATGTTAGAAACCCAAAAAATATAAATATAAATATTTTTTTTTGCACTTTTGGCCCTCCCTAAAATTTCAGCCATCTTCCTTACAAATTCTCCCTGGGATATAAATACCTAAAAACCCTAAGGTGGAATTATAGGGAACCCTAAAAATACAAAAATCACAAAAATATGAAAATTTTCCCTAAAAGGCCCTAAAACAGTTCTAATTTTGCCATAAAATCCGTATCCTACCTTTAGGAATCTAATAGACTTTTCCTAACCCTTGATCCCCTCTCCAAAACCCTTGTAATCTTCTCTTAAGGCCATTCTATATCCTCAATTCTACTCTTTTTTCTTGGGTATGTTCCCCCTCCTCTTTCCCATGAGCCTGCCCCACATTGCTGCTCCTTTGTGACATCCTTTCCATAACCCCACCGGGATTCCCTTTTGTAGTGGAATCCCTCTCCCTTATTTTTTTAGCTTCTCCTTAACCTACGTAGTGACAAGGAAAAATGTTAGTATGCTTTGTTAGGGATTTTCACACTCTTCATTTTTCAGACAGTTTGCATACAAACCAAGCACAATTAATCATATATCATTGGTTTTGTTCACCATCGATGTGGACTATCAGAATTCCTTTCATCATACATACATTTTGCAAATGATGTAAAAGGTCAGGTTAATGCAATTGTTATATTAGTACCCAGTTTTCCATTGGATGCAAGATTTATCTTGCTAACTCACACTCATGTTGTTAGCTAACATTGTTTGTGCAATTTCAATAATGTTTCTATGATGGGTGATTGAATGCACACTACTATACTCATGCATGAAAATCAATGATAACACATGATAAGAAATGAACTTATAAGGAGTGTTGTTGGAATATATTAAACCCACTCATAGCTTAGGATAAAATAACTAATCATTATTTGATTAATTATTCGCCCACTAGCTTAATTAGTTGGCATCCACTTGCACCTTAAAGTCAATACATGCCATCTATATCCTAGTAATTATTTATTTCTAATTTTGGGTTGATCTTGACCAGATTTTGACCATCTAGAATTAGTATACAACACTTTACAACAGATTCTGCTTTATTCTACTTTTCCTGCTTTTCTGTGGATAAGGTAAAGCTAGTCAAACTAGGAAACTAGGTGCTTTTGTTTCCAACCCATCCTTCATGACTTTTCCTCCATTTTCTAGGATTATAATTCTTTTTCCATCTCATTGAAAACTCACTCATGATTTTTCCAATTCGTGAGGTCTTTGATATATTTGGGAAGTGCTTTAGCCACCTATGGGGGTTTGCTATATTTTGGTAAGTTAGCCTTTTTGAGATTTATGTGTTGTCTCCATACAAATCGATTTTACTATGAGGGATGTACTATTTATGTACACTATTATTCATCATTATTCAAGGGAAGGATACACACCAATATTCATCTCCTCATTCATGTGATTCAACCTCTTTTCTTCTCTCTATTTTTCCTGTGTATGCTTGTGAGAATTCTTAGAAGACTAGATCTATTTCCTATGATTCTTCTTAGCATGATTTCTCATATAATTGATATATTATTTCTACATGGTATCATAGCATTAAGTTTTATCAAGTTCTACAGAGTTGAGGAGCACATCTAGTCTCCTATCCCTCTCTGAAGAAGAGCTTGTCTAGCTTACAAGATTTTCTCCTAGTTTTGTTCTGTAGGTTGCAGAGAGTACCTCCTAGAGCATATCAATAAATTCAATATGGATTCAAAATTTCCTCTACTATGCTTATTGGAATCCCAATATGAGTGCATACTTGAAGATGCAATGTCTCTTTGATTTCCCGATTGGTGCATTGAGCGAACCTGAGTCTTATGAAGAGAAGATTGATTAGCTAAATAATTGTTTTAGATATTATGGAATTATTTGTTTGGGAATGTATCCAAATATACATCATCTCATATATTCCACTGAGTATCCATTTGATCCTTGGAAGAATTTGGACAAAGCTTTTGGTTTGCAGGAAATAGAAGATGAAGCATGGAATGAACCCAACATCTCCTCTTGTTCTCTCTCTCAATATTTCTTAGCCTCTACATTCTCTGATAAATTTGATCATGATGAAGAATTTTCTCATATAGTTCATGTTACTTCTACTCTCCTTGTTTCGAATGCTTCCTCCTTAAATGAAGAAGCAAATATTGAAGAGCCATCTTTTTCTGTGTGTCTTGAAGGTGATTTTTCTTCTTCTGATACTATTGATGAAAAAGAAGTAACATATGGAGATTCTATTGATATTAATGATGATGCTATCACCCATTCATTATTCTCTAAATATCCTATCTTAGATTATGAGATCTATGTGCCAGATCCTTCACACTTTGTGCATACCTCTCTCATTGATGGTGCGCAACCCAATGATTTCCAGGATTTTTGCTTAGCCAAATTAAGCCTTATTTCTGTCATACCACTTACCTTACTTGATATCATGTGCTTCAGAATATCCTCTTTTGTTCTTGGCATCAATACTCAGAACCTCCTTGAATATTGTGAACATCTCATTCGTTCCTCCTTTCATATAGAGGATTCATTACCTGTGTATTTCCATGAGTCTACCGATATTATTATATGTGATCCTTTGGATTCTGATTTAGAAGAATATTTGAAGTTTGATACACATATAATACCACCATATATACCATCTACCATACCTCTGAATAATCCTAATACATTACAATGTTGGGTTTATTAATCCTCCCCCGTCCAATTTGGTCATGTGTCTAAATCAGGAGTCCTTCCAGTCTATTTTTAGTCACTAGCACCATTGGGTTCAATTGGCCTAATTGGGTCACATGTTCTAGTTACTAAAGTGTGGGGAACACTAATTGAGGCCTACTTCCACTGATTTCACATGCATGCATCAGTTTAGGAGCCTCCTAGATCAATGCCTACAATTTAGGAGCCAGTGGGAGTGCTGACACCAACCTTCATCAGTTGAGTTTAGTTAGTGACTAGTCAAGCTAAGTTAGGAGTCAATTACATTCATTTCTAGTCCTATACATTTAGTTAGCTCTAGGTTTGCATGGATGCATGTAGGAGAGGTGCATTCATCACCTACCATAGTCAGTTATCCTTAGTTAACACTAAATTAGACACTTGATTTGTGTTTTAGAACTCCAATGAACTTCGATAATGATTTAGAGAAGGTTAGTTAACTATTGAGTCCTACGGTAATGATTTAGACAAGGTATTAGTTACCTACATTCAAGTAGATTCTAATCAATTCGAGTTTCCTCATGTGGATTCGAATTGCATGTCTCTATTTACCCATTGTATTACATTGTAATTATTATCAAATTAATTTTTTTACTAATCAAAGCATTCACAGTTCCAATCGATTTTTGCACCGTTTCATTGTTCAATTGCTGAGTAAATTGTGTGATATATCATGTGAGTTGTGTGTTTTTCCAAAAATATATGTGATCAATTTAATATGGTATTAGGGCCTCGGCAGGAGAAGGAACTTATCCTCCTCAGATCTCCTACTGGATCATTGTTTTGAGAAAAATTGCTCCTTCCATCTCTGCACCAGAAGCATAAGGTTTACAACTTAATACCCCAAGTTAAGGAATTGTTGATCAACATTGCTTAATAAATTATGTTGGGTGTGATGAAAACATGAAATGCATAGGATTTCTGACCTTACTTTGTCTTTTTGTGTAATTGTAGGTACAAATTTGAATGGATTCATCAGTTCCTCTTCTCACCCTATTCACAAACTATTCAGAATGGAAGAAGAAGATGATTGCATCTCTAATGAGATGAGGTCTCTATGGGCTGTCTATTGGACTTGGTGAAGATTTTTTTAGTGAGAATGACTGAATGAATGAATGTGATGTATATTTTGGAACAATGACATTGAATCTTTCTCCTAGCTTGCGCTACCTCAATAGATCTATTGAGCACCCAAAGGAACTCTAGATAAGATTGGACAAAACCTTTGGAAAGATTGATGAGGATCATAATAAAAATTTGGAGAGCACATCCAGCACCATAATATTTCCTGATCCAAAATTATTGACCTATACTCTCTATTCTGAATTTGTTTAAGATGAAAAAGAAGCAAAGTCCTCCTTCAGTGATTTTCCTTTAAATTCTGTGCAAAATTTTCCATTAATTGCTTCCGAAAGTGAAGAGAAATTTGATTTTTCTCCCTCTAATGTGGCTACTGGTGTGAAATTATGTAATACCTTAGATAATTTGGAAAAAATAATAGATTACAAGAGTGTTTAATTTGTTCTTCTTGATCTAGATCTTCCAGTGAATTCTTGCAGGATTGCATACACCAAAATTCAGAATTTTGAAGAAGAAGAAAACTATGAATCTACCATCTCAGTGGACCATACTTTTGTATATGATATGAAACTTATTGGATCTTATATGATCTTATTTGTATCTTATATAATATTTATTGGTTCAATATTTCAGGTTCATAAGCTTTTAGTACTGCTTGTAGCTGTTCTCATTAATTTTGTGAAGAAACAAGTACCACAAGTCTCCTTCAAAACTATTGCTAGGGTTTTACAGTTTTGGATCTGATATGAACCCATTTCGATATGATTTAATTTATGATATGATATTATTTGGTTCAAATTTTAAAATCAAATATCTTTCAAATTTCATTCATGCTTGTAGCTGCTCTCACCAATTTTAGTGTGAAAAATCAAGTACCGCAATTCTTCCTCAAAATTGCGGCTGGGGATTTGGTGTTAGTTTCCTCTTATGAGGTTGGTGATATTTTATTTTTTGATTCATTAGATATTTATGAAGCTATATAATATTATGGAGCTCAATCATTCTCTCTCCATAGTCCTAGGGTTCTCTACTTTTGGGCACATGCTCATCTCCTCGCAAAACTGGTAAAGAGTAAGATTTTCGGCATCTGCATGGACACTTGATTCTAACACTTGGGGATGTTTTTAAAACTCATGGTTTGCTGTTAATGGATTAAACATAACAGTTTCTTGAGTGTTCCTCACTTTGTTTGAATTCTCAAGAACCTTTTCTCACTTATCAGTTGATTTCAGTTTCTCTACATGGGTTCAGTCTTCATCCAGCAACTGTCTATATTTATGATTTAGTTGAGCATATTATTCTTCTTCCAAAGAGGAATATTACTCCAGAAATAATGATGGATAGGTTCACATGCCAGGCCCTGGGATACCTATGCACAAAAGCACCAGATTGATCCAGATTCTATCTGCTTAATTAGAGGGGGGGATTTTTTCCCATGTTGTTTTTTCCCCAGCAACTTCTATTGAGCAGTTACTTTACTTGATGTAATGGGTGACGTATGGTCTTAGTTACTAGGGCCCATAGATTTCCCAAGTTATAATTCAGGGGGGATGTTAGGATTATTAATCCTCCCTTGTCCAATTTGTTCATATGTCTAAATCAGGAGTCATGTCTAAATCGAGAGTATTTCTAGTCTATTTTTAGTCACTAGCACCATTGGGTCCACTTGGCTTAATTGGGGCACATATTCTAGTTAATAAAGCATGGGAAACACTAATTGAGGCCTACTGTCACTGATTTCACTTGCATGCATCTATTTAGCAGCCTCCTAGATCAATCCCTACAATTTAGGATCCACTGGGAGTGTCGACACCAACCTTCATCACTTGAGTTTAGTTAGTGACTAGTCAAGCTAAGTTAAGAGTTAGATACATTTAGTTCTAGTCCTCTACATTCAGTTAGTGCTAGGTTTGCATGGATGAATGTAGGAGAGGTGCATTCCTCACCTACCACAGTTAGTTAGCCTTATTTAACACTAAATTAGACACTTGAGTTGTGTTTTAGAACTCCAATGAACATCAATAATGATTTAGACAAGGTTAGTTAACTATTGAGTCCTCCAATAATGATTTAGACAAGGTCTTAGTTACCTACAGCCAAGTAGAGTCTAATCAATTCAAATTTCATCATGTGGATTCAAATTGCATGTGGCTATTTACCCATTGTATTACATTGTAATTATTATCTAATTAATTTTTTATTAATGAAAGCATTCACAGTTGCAAGACATTTTTGCACTATTGCATTACTCAATTGCTGAGTAAATTGTGTGATCTATCTTGTGAGTTTTTTGTTTGTCCATGGATCTATGTGTTCAATTTAATATACAAATCCCAAGTTCACTAGTTGATTCCTCATTGGTCTCTTATGCAGTGATATTTATCTTACATGGTTGGAAGTCTTTCCTATATTTCATTGGTTGGTTATCCATGTCTTTAGTCATCTTTGGACTGATATTAAACATGTTTTGATATGTTATAAACACTTATGGTTCAGATCTTATGCCCATCAATCATTCATATTTTTACACGTATCAGTTTTTCCTAGTTGCTCATACTTTTCCTAGTCTATCCCTATATCCTCATGGAGCAACTGAAGCCTTTGTTCTTGCTATTCCATATGCTAATGTTTCTAATATATCAGAGTATTATCATCCTCATATCAAATCTGGAAAGGTGCTACATCATATTGGAATATTGACATGTGATTCACATCACAATGTTGTAGCTATTCAGGGAATTGAGTGTGAAATAAATTGTCTTAATTATTGTACTCTTTGGGAGGGAGTATGCACATATCTATTTTCCATTTCAGATTATGTTTGCAGATTAGATTTTGACAGTAGCAAGAAGCATTCAGATAATGCTCCTACTTCATCAGATGATGAGATATAAGGAGTCTCTCCTCTTCCTTATTGCATGTTCTACACTCTAGCGCATGATCATGGAGTTCATGATTTCTTCAACAAGTCTTCCATCCAGAAGCAGTTCATTCAGCTCATTGAAGAGAAGATAAGGATATGTTGAAGACATATTATTTCAAATTTTGTTCCTTGTCCTTTCATGAGGGAGCATTTTCCCCATGTTCTTTTTGCTCTTTCCTCACTTCTCTGGACATAATAATTGTTAAAGGGTGACCATAGCCTTGTTGATGGGCCCTATATGCATCCATATTTTTTTCCATACCATCATAAAGTAATAATTATAGGGAGGTGTTGGAATATATTAAACCCACTCATAACTTAGGATAAAACAATTAATCATTATTTGATTAATTATTTACCCACTAGCTTAATTAGTTGGCATCCACTTGCATGTTAAAGTCAATACATGCCATCTATATCCTAGGAATGATTTATTTATCATTATGGGTTGATATTGACCACATTTTGACCATCCAGAATTAGTATACAACACTTTACAACAGATTCTACTTTATTCTGCTTTTCCTGGTTTTTTGTGGATAAGGTAAAGCTAGTTAAACTAGGAAACTAGGTGCTTTTGTTGCCAACCCATCCTTCATGATTTTTCCTCTATTTTATAGGATTAGAATGATTTTTACATCTCCTTGACAACTCACTTATGCGTTTTCCAATTCGTGAGGTCCTTGATAGATTTGGGAAGTGCTTTAGCCACCTATGGGGGTTTGCTATATTTTGGTAAGTCAACCTTTTTGAGATTTATTAGTTGTTTCCATACAAATATATTTTCATATAAGGGGTGTACTATTTATGTACATGATTATTCATCATTACTCAATGGAAGGATACACACCAATATTCATCTCTTCATTCATGTGATTCAGTCTATTTTCTTCTCTCTATTTTTCATGTGTATGCTTGTGAGAATCCTTAGTAGCAAGATCTATTTCCCGTGTCTTTTGAGAGTCGTAATAGGGCTATCCCTTAAGAGGCTTAAGATTCCAAAGTAGTTGGGAGAAGTTGACTAAGGTGAAAGTGGTTAATTCATCCTAATATGGTTATTGGTGGCTTGGACTGCCATTTCAACCTGTAACATAACCTACAAATTTTTAACAAAAAAAAAATCGTATTCATACTAAATTAAGAAAAAAAATATTCATACATAATTGAGTAATAAAAGAAACTAACATAAAAGGTTGTGGCTTGCAAATTAGTTTTGTACTTATACCATGTATACCTATGCAGACTACACATAACAAAGTTGGCTATAAATGTTGTGAGAACCCTAAAAATGAAGATATTAAAAAGTATGAAATGATATTAAATAGTTTTCTTATCATTATTTGGAGAACATAAATAACCAAAGAAAAGGATAAAAATCTTGGAAATGGTATAAAACAAAAATAATAAAGAAACTTATTCGTCAATGAATGAACTTTTAATCTAAGTTGCATGTTGACCGTGGAAGGGTGAGTTCTAATATTGTCAATATTCAATGGAATTAACATATTTCCTACTCACTCACATGCATGTTGGTTCAAATCCATAAAATTGTTATTAATTATATTACTTTAATGTTTATGGTGCTAATGCCAAATATTCTTGGAACACCTTAACATAGTAACGAGGTGAAGAAATGAATGGAGAGTAGAAGGAAATAATAAATAAATAAAAAAGGAAAAAAACTGGGGAAGATTGTAATACACCAAACAATTGTGTAATTATTTATTACTTTGAATATAATTATACTTTTGAAATATTTTGATAATAATGTCAAAATAAATGTAATGGATTATTATTATTGAATAATCAAAATACTGAGAGGAATCAGAACTGAAGTAGCGATTAAAAGAGTGTTTGATGACCCACAAGCGGAAATGACAAGTGGTGAAAGGTATTGAGTGAGAACTCAAGTGATGTAGGAGGCATCTTCCCCAAAATTAGGTAAATACTCCTTGTGGAGCCCTAAAGAGTAGGAGGGTCATAACTTACCAAGTCCTAGGAAAATTACTATAAAATAGTATGTCCATCGAATAAGGAGGATGGTGATGGATGGGGAAATAATCTATTGATTTAAAGAGATGGCGCATTGATCAGAATTTGTCCTTGTGGTTCAACAAACAAGGTCAGGGTTCTGGAGCAAGTAAGTTTTGTCTTCTCTAAGAGTTGGTTGGGAGGAACAACAACTTTAGTTTTGTTTTCCTGATAGTGGTGAAAAGTTCCATACTACATTTTATTTAATTTTTTAGTATTATTAGTTACGGTTCAAATGTAGTATAAATTCAAAATTACAATGCATCGACTGTGCATTCCTTTTTCTCTTGTTATTATTATATTTTTTTGTTACACATTGTTGAATTACCTACTTTATTACAAATAATTCTTTTTATATATCAAATTGTAATCTATTAACCAAACTCAACTTGTTTACACAAACTCATATTTATTAGAAAAATCTGAGAGTCTTCTACAAATAGTAGAAAATAAATAAACTAAATCAAGTTTAAATCGCAGTATCTTAGAACTAAAATATCTCCCCACATAGATTTCTTCTTTGTTTATAACAAATACAATTCTTCATCTCTAACAGTCTTATAACTAAACACTCAATATACTAATAGATCTAAGTAGGATAACTAGTCGCAAACGTTTTCCTACAAAATAATATACAGTTTTAAATCAAAACTAGATCTATCTATTTTTTAAACATATAGACAAATAGATTTAGTTTATCTTTAAGTCGAAGGATTCCAAGACAAAACTTAAACTCTGTTTTAAAAATGTAAACAACAATACATTCTCTGTTTTTGGGCATTTATACCAAGAAATAGATAGATCTGGGATACTCATTTTCATTTAAAAATAGAAGCACGATATCAAGATATAAGCAATATACATTCTATTAAAAATTGTATTTTCCCAAACATAACAACAACCAAATCAAAACAAGATTTAGGATTCACAGCCATAGAGTTAAAGATACTCCACCCATCGATTTACAATTGATTTCTTTACAATTAAACAATTATAAAGCTGTAAAATCAATGATAGCTGTAATCTAATATTTCTATAGAATAAAAGAAAAATCACAAGGTTTTCCCCAAATCAAACCATAGACCCAACAGTTTCCAATCAAATTGATTGAGGATGCGAAGCCCTCTTTGTAACCAACACATATAATTACAAACCCATTTAGGGTTATGTGTAAAAAAAACTTATCTTATTTTTTTTATTAATGGCTGTAAACCCTTTCTTTCCCATAACCTCGAAGCAGATCAACCAAAACTCAACTTGAAAACAGAACCAAATGAAGGAATGCCTTGTTATTGTTTTATTTAATCGAGTGTATAGTATAGAAGCCATGCGAGTTCATTTATGCTTTGAAAAACACCAACGTTAGTGTTTATCATTTTAGTTGGTTTTTCTAACCTCTTAAGGAATAGAGTGTTAACCCAAAAATCCCCCACACAGCTCTCAATGGCCTACACCACCCAAGGACACCACCTCACAACACTCATTTCACTCCATAAGACCTTCCATGACCTTCCATTTGACCCCCACAGCTCCAAAAGAGCCCAAGGATGAAGAAAAGGGATAAAAACCCAAAAAAAGAGCCCAAAATAGACCCCCAGGAGCTAAAGCCCTCAAAAAGGGGCTAAAGTTAGGGCGAAAGGGGCTAAAGGCCCAAAAAAGGGGCTAAATCCTTGACCAAGGGCTTAAAACTTTAAAATACCTTGGAAAAACTATAAAAGGAGGGTGGGGGGTCACTCTCAAAACACTCCTCATTTTTTGCATATTGTTATGCTGCCCGTCGATGCTTTGAGACCTCTTTCTCTCAAACCACCCACTCTCCCTCTCCTCCATTTCCATTTCTCCAAGCCATTGCTTCCCAACCAATAGAGAGGTGCTCCCATGAGCTAGGGAATGGTGGCCCATTTCCACCTAAGTGAGGTATAATCTCATTTATGTTTATGTTTATTTGCTTATTTTGTTTTCTAACTCGTATTTTCATTTGCAGGTTTTCCATTAACAATTGTTTGCAGGTTTTCTCCATTGTAGCTTAGGTTTATTCTGCAGGTTTTGGAGGTGGAACCCTAACATTATATGTGCAGAGGGGTTCAACAATGATCCATCATCTCTTCTCCTTTATTATTCTGTCATTAGCTATTAGATTCAGTTTACTATTGTAGACATTTGCTTAGATTAGCTTAGTTTCAATTCGCAGCTCTGTTTCTGCCATTTATCATTCCATTTTTTTACTATTTTCTAAGGGTAGAAACATTTTTACCCCTTTATTGAGGATGAATTCTCATTATAGCTTTGGAAAATCCCCTAGGTCAATCCCACAGGATCCCTGGGAAAAAATTTCAAGTTTTTCAAGTTTTTCAGTTTTTACCGTAGTTTTCAAAAATGTTCTCTTATATCTATTTAAATATGCTTTATTTCTTGTTTTCTATCAGTGTTGAATCCTTTCCTAGGCTGAACTAAGTCAGACTGACCCAGTACCAATTACTCTTGGCCAGATCTGACCTTGCAGCCCCAAAAACACCCCTTTATAGAGCAGATCGCTCTTATTGGGGGAAAAGGTGAGGGAAGGCACACTTAATTGGGAGACAGGTGTGCCCAGGGCACACTTTATCCTCAAACAGGTGCGAATTCATCCCAGGAGCTCAATTTGCAATTGTTCTGGCATTTTGTGCAACCCCCTCGCTCATTTCTGGAAAAATATCGTGGCCCCCTCACGGGATTTAGTCAGAAATGTGTGGCCTGTCACATGGAAGTTGTTTTTTAGTTTAATTAGTAGCAATTTACAGTTTTATAGGACTATTAGTGTGGCCCAGCCACCTCTATCCACCATTACAGGTCTCTGTTTATTTTAGTTTTCTATTTTTGCAAATAAATCAATGAACAATGTGTATATGCTAATCCAATAATTAAGGTTCAATAAAATGAATTAGCCTAACTAAAATTAACATAAAATTAACCATCTTTATACCCCCTTCCTCCTCTACCTAGTCATCACCCTTCGGGGTATTCTGGGATACAACGAAGGGAAAAGATCATATAGATCTAGGCACTCCATGGCATTTTTCCTAAACCATTAAAACTAGGTGACCTGGAAGGTACGGGGGGTAGAGAAGGAGGGCTTCTCACAGTGCTAAGCGTACTCCCTACTTGACCAACCTAGCACTTGGGAGGTGACTTGAGGATCTACGGATGGGATTAGTCCCATTGTGTTGAGAGCCTAGCACATTCTCTTGGTTGAAGAAGAGTACCACTGAGAGGTAGACATTTAGTTAGGCCAACAATTCAGTGTTAATCACTACATTTGCTTACA
The DNA here is from genome assembly GCA_001517045.1 of Pseudotsuga menziesii. Classification (NCBI taxonomy): domain Eukaryota; kingdom Viridiplantae; phylum Streptophyta; class Pinopsida; order Pinales; family Pinaceae; genus Pseudotsuga; species Pseudotsuga menziesii. The sequence goes on from LPNX010921310.1 coordinate 91,212, forward strand.
AATTTATGTTCATGTTTGGATACAAAACCATGATGTGAGCTCTACCATGAATTTATAAACCATATTTCAAACCAACTACTAGAACAAGCAAGCAAACCAACACACCATACCACATAATTAACCCAACTCAATTCATGACACTGAGTGAGCCTTAACAGTTACCAAATTTACACTAAGTTCAATCAACTCTGCAGTATTTGAGGACATAAGTCCCTGACTGCTACAACTGTGGGAAGTACTTGGGCTTTGCCCAGAAACTCATTGTGAGGAGTACCACAGGAACCCCAAAGCAGTTGGCCGTTAAGAGGAATTGCCAAGTGAAATGGGCAAAGACCCCTTCCGATTGAGTAGAGCTACCCATGAGGAACAAGCCAAGTGTTGTCTTCTGGCAGTCTTGGTGGCTGAGAGACCACCTTCAGTGAGTAGGAAGCCATTGAAACCAGGGTCCAAATTTCATACCCACCAGTTTCATACACATAAGAAAACACAATTGATCCTCCACGATCTTCCTCACGCCTAAGAGAAGAACCACCACCATTTGGAGCACTCAGTAGGCACCGTCGTAGCCATTCTCAGTGATCCCCCACACCATCAAAGGGCCACATAGCCTCTGATTCTGATTCAGACTCATATTATTCTGACCTAGACCTCCACACCGCCCCATCTAGCCCTGTGGCTACTGCAAACCCGGATCCATTTTCTGGTCTAACCTTAGCAAGTGGACCCATGTCCACATCACAAACAGTGATCCATAATGTGGCAAGCGGTCCAAACACAGTCACGCAGACTATCATTATCCAATTGACACCACCCATAGTGACCAACCAAGCTAGTCTAGTGTCCACACATGGGGGAAGTGGCCCCTCCACACACATCGTCCCACCTACCACATAGGGGGGCAGTGCACCAACAACCCACATTCCCCCTACTGCCATGCAAGGGGAAAATGTCCTTGCCAGCCATACCATCCCTCCCACAACACTTGGGGGCATTGGCCCATCTGCCATGGTACCACCACAACCACTCCTAGCCATGCAAATGCATTATGCACCTGCAAACCCCACTCCCATTGTAGCCCCATCCCACATCAACTTGGGGTCAAATATTGCATTCATGGCTCATTTGAACTTGCCTGACTTGGCTATATTGACAAATGACCCCATCTGTCACCAATATTTTTGGCCCCCCATGCCAACTAAGCTACTTTCAGACATCCCAAAGTTTGAAGGCAAAGCTGGGGAATGTCCCCAAAATCATATAATGACCTTCCATCTATGGTGCTCATCCAATAGCATTGTAGAAGACTCCATCAGGCTGAGGTTGTTCCAACGCACCCTCATAGGTGCCACAGCCAAATGGTAAATTGAGCTACCACAAGCTAAGTAACCCGACTTAAACTCTATATCCTTCATGTTCTTGCACTATTTCCAAGTCCCTGTTAGATATGATGAAGGGGTGGAGATCTTGTTATCCTATCGCCAAAACACTGCCACCCACATCACTGACCATATCCATGAGTGGCGGCGGCGCCACAGCTTGTGCAAGACCCAACTTGATGACAAAATATTCTTAGATTGGTTCCTCAAGACTTTTCTCCCACCCATCGCAAAGGACATCGCATATGAATGTCCCCAATATGAAGAAGAGGCCATATTGAAGGCCCAACAATTTGACCTCATCTACGGCCAGTCAGGATACTTGTATACTGTCATCCCAGATGCTCCCCATCCAAGTCCCTCTTACTGTGATGCACCAGGGGCATCCCACGCAGCTGATGGAATTATAGGGCCAGTCTCTCAACAACCACCGCCTCGATTGACACCACTTATCATCGCACCACAACCAAGAAACACTACTAATGTTTCTTACCAAAACCAAGCTCTAGACTATGCTAGAATGATGTCTCAGTCCAGAGTGACAACTTCCTACAAAAAACCTGCGCCACTACAATAGGTTCAAGATTTGGATTGGATAGCACAGCAGTACATGGGGAAAATGCCCACATTCATGGCACCACCACCCCCACAAATCTACTATACACCACCAGTGCAACAAGTCCAAGCCCCTGCCCCCGCTCCACCCGCCCCATTAAGTCAAGTATTTGCACAGCAAAACCATCCCAACCAGCCTGCCCCCAATAATCAACAAGGGAAAGCTATAAATAACCAGCCATGCAACCAGGGAAACAACCAACCACAGGGAGGCGGTCAACAACCGAATCCCCCCAACAATGCCGCAGTGAACCAACCAGCCCAGAACCCCCCATGACCAAATGCACCAAGAAAAAATGCCCCATTGTGCATAAAGTAACTATGCACACTCTGCGAGGTCTACGAGCACTATACACTCAAGTTCCCCCTCATGGGTCGTGCCAAGCAGGCCATTCGAAACGAGGCCCAATAGGCTACCAATGCCACAAACCAAGCACAACCCAATCTGGCACCATAAGGACCTCCTCCCATGGTGCTTCAAAACCCACTACCAGTCCAAGGATTGGTGGCAACCGCTCCCCCTCTCCAGGCCAATCCCAATGCTCTAGGGGCACCATCCATGGTCGAAACAGGTATTCACCACCTGATGACCATGACCACTGAAGAGGTCAACTTATAGACTAGAGGAAATTAGTATAGTACCACCACTGAACTTGTTGACTCATCAATAACATCCCTGTCTAAGAAAACCAACCTACCTCTCTAGTTACCCCCATTCCCGCGCCCCCCCATACGTAGAATTGCCAATAATGCCACAGCTAGAGCTACAGTCATCTATAGCATTATGGATGATTTGGCCCAAACGCCAACTGCCATGTATGCTCTTGAGGTACTTAAAATGTGCCCAACACAGTGGAAATCCTTACTAGCCACTCTAGGGGTAGTAGACCCCTCTGATTCCAAGCTAATCACATTTGATACAGAGAACTGAGAGCCGTGCATTCCCTCCACTATCGCCTTCCAAATCCCGGTATCCATCCAGAACTTGGTCATGCACTGATGCATAGTGGATGAAGGGGCATCCATGTGCGTCATGTCTACCTTGGTTTGGCAGAAGCTTGGATCACCAATTCTGCAACCATCCTCCATGACTCTATGGGCTTATGATGGACACACCACTAAAGCCCAAGGAATCCTCCCTCATGTCCCGATCACGTTGGCTGGGAAGATAGTCATGATTGACATTGAGGTCATCAACACTCAATTGGATTACAACCTCCTCCTTGGGAGGAGTTACATGTATGCCATGCGAGCAGTCGTGTCAACTATCTTCCGCCTCATGATGTTCCCCCACGAAGGGAAGATTCTGACGGTTGACCAGCTCACCTACCACGATCCGTAAGGGTTAACAACGCCTACCAACGTTATCCCTACCATCACCACCACCGAGCCAGAAGGGGTGAATGCACATGCTAACGTCATCCCTGTAACCAAGACTGTGGTTTAAAACACACCAGCTTCCCAACTGTTGAATGTGGGCCCTGGTTTGTTTACCAATTCCACCATGATGACTCCCTTCTCATTGGTGTCACCACCACTGACACAAAAGAAAATTGCAAAATTGTGCATGGTCTCATTAAGCACCACTGCACCCAAACAACAATTGCAGCCACATCCCCAACCACAACCACAACATCATCCATAGCCACAACGCTAGCAGTAACTGCAACATCACATGCAGTAGCAGCATTTCACACAGCCGCAACCACAACCTCACCCCCACATGCAACTAGCTGGGAGTTATGTGGGCTCATCTTTAGTCCATACAATTCCATTCCTCATTCCCCCACCTGGTGTCATGAGCAAGCCGATCATGACCACCTTAAGCCTACCCAACGTTATGTTGGAGATCCCGGTGTGGTATCTAGATCCACCAACTCAACCAGCCATGCCCTAGGTTGTGTTAACTCCAGTGCAACATATTGCGGTTGAGTGTCACATCCCACCCGGTCAACATAAGCTAACCGCCGCACCCACACCTGCACCACCCCAACCCAAAAGGTCTAGGGGAAAGAACACCAAAGCCATCACAGAACCATGACAAGTCCCACCTTGTGCCATCTGTGAACAATAGGGCCATCCAACTCAGAATTTCCCTAAAATCCCAGCGATCTGTGTGCATCTAGATGCCATGGATATGAATGAAAACATCCCCATGGTTGAACTCCCAACCGCACCACTAGTCAAGATCAAGGCATTAAGGACAAACCATGCTTGCGCCCTTTGCAGCTTGTATGGACATTACTCCCACCATTGCCAAGACCTACCCTAATTTCAAATGGCTCTTGCTGACCTCCGTCACCATTCCCTTGAGTCTGAGATCACCTTGATCGAAGAAGTCCACCCACCACCTCCTTCTTCAGACACCATGTCCATTTCTATAGACCATCTTATCTCCACCATCACTGATGGTCCATCAGACCTGTCTCTTTCATTGTTTCCCTAGCCACAGCCACAACCTCAATTACTAGGGAAACAGTGGGGTTCATTCTCGATCAACATTTTCCTTTTCATTTTCCTTTTCCCTTTCCTTTTCCTACCATCCTAGATCGTGAGTAAGTCTGTCTTGGTAGCCTGCAATCTATAGGATTTCACACTGGGAGATCCTATGTGGTACCTTAAACCACCTACCCTACCTCTAGGTCCATCAAAGACTCCTCTTGTCTCTACGACTTCCCCTCTTCCTCCAATAGAGATTGGGGGCAAGTCCACCAAAACCACAACTAGTACCATTTAGATGATATCTAGCACCAGCTTCCCTTCCATCTCATCGACCGTGGAAGATCCACCTGATCTATCCCGGCACCAATTACACTATGACGGAGAGATCTATAAGACCACCTTTAGTTTTACTACATTCCCTCTGAATCATAGTATGGAATCGGTTCTTCCCATAAAAGACTAGATTTTGTCATCCCGCCTTGCCAGCGACCTTCGTCTTGGCAAAGGGGCATACACCCTTATTGACTCTAATGCACAACTCTTGGAGAACCCCCACAACAGGCTCTACCTCAAGATATTTTATGCTTAACATCATTAATGAGTCACTTCATTTTATTTTCTTGTTTTTCAATGTGTTTAGCACAAGTCAGGGGTAGCACCATTAGCTTCCAATCCAAATGTTAGAATAATCAACCCATAGTATTTACCCACTTAGACATTAATTCATTTATTTTGTCTTATTTGCCTTGTCCATGAGTCCCACCATGTGCAAGTTGTTAATTGCCTATCCATAGAGGTCAAACTTGCCATTATTGACTCATGTAGCACTTGGGAAAGACTTAGGAATCAAATCTGATTTATTCCTGGCCTCCTAGGCGCCCATCTCCTTTTTCTGCTTTATACCCTGCTTTTTCAGTGTTTTAAGGCACATAGGAAAGCAAGACTAGGTGAGGTGAATCAGCTTTGTTGCCTCTTCCTCCTCCACTCTTTCATCCATGCAAAAGCATGTATGAGCTGCCATTTGACCACTCTTTAGCTTGCCTATGCGCCCTTGCTAATTCGTGGGGTCCTTGATAGATTTGGGATCAGCTTTTTACACCTATGGGGGATTTGCCTATTTTGGGTAAGCCTGCTTTATGATAGATTTGGATGCTTCCTTATGCATTCTATTTGCTCATGTATTCTATATATTCAGCAGCCTATGTTATTATAGGGTTGGATATTGTACACTCAGTTAATATAATTTTTTGTTACAGCTCCATATTCAGTCTCCATTGTTGATAATTTTGCATGATCAATTGTTAATTGTTGTGGGTGAAATTAATCTACTGCAGGCCCAAATTTCTACATGGTATCAGAGCCATTGTAGGTTGTTACTCTCCTTCAAAAATTGTTTTGTAGGTTCGACATCAAGACTGGGAGCCTTCTACTGACAGCCGAGACAGATTTTCTAAAACTATGGATTCACAGAAAACTATCCTCACTCCCTTCAAATTTTTTGAATGGAAAGCAGAGATGGAGATCTTGTTGAGAGTGAAAGGCCTCTACAGGGTGACTATGGATACAAAATCAGAGCCCAATGCTGCTGCAGAGAAGATCAAATGGCACAATCGGAGAGATGAGGCCTATGGCCTCCTATGTCTCAGTATTTCCCGAGACCTCCTTTTCCATCTCGATGGATTAACTTCACTAGATCAAGTATGGGAGAAACTTTCTGAACTCTTTGGAAAGACAGATGAGATGAGGGGACACCAGATCAAAAATGAGATGATCTCCCTGAGTCCTAGTAATTTTGAATCCTTGCAGCTATATTTCTCCAAGTTCAAAGCACTAGTTTTGCAGCTGAAGCAGTGTGGTATCGAAAAGAAAGATGAACAGCTCGTATTGGCCATCCTCTCAAAGCTAGGACCTGACTACTCAGTCTTTGTTTTGACCTTCTATGCCACAAAACTCACAGCTTGAACCTGGAAGATGCCTAGCCTTGCAGATTTCATGGAATCTCTCACACAGGAACAAGACAAGCTGGTGATGATGGGCACCATCAAACCTTCCAAAGACCAAGCTCTGGTTGCTGGAGATTCGAGGGTGGATTCAAAAAGAAAAAAGAAAGCTAAAAATCCACCTGAGAAAGGAAGAGACAAGAAGCAGTCTCTAGAGGATCAACAAGGTCCCAAGAAAAATACCCAAAAGAAGAAAAACAAAGGTGAAATGAACAAGTGCTCATACTGTTCGAAGGGCAATCACACTGAAAGCTCTTGTATGAAAAAGCAGATTGATATGTTGACCAATCTTCTGGAGAAGAATGGAATATCCCTTCCAGAAGGCTCAAAGAAGAGAGAAGGAGGATCAAGTTCCGATGACAGAGAGAGAGTTCATGCTCTAGTTGCTAGCACATCAAGCTCACCCAGTTTTATCATAGATTCTGAAGCTTCAAGACACATGGTTTCGACTAAGGAGGCCTTCTCTTGACTGGATATGTCGAAAGGACCATCTATTGTACTGGGAGTTGACTCTCTCACTGAAAGCAAAGGCAAAGGGAGGATAGATCTTGATCATGGTAACTTCAACAATGTGCTGTATGTCCCTGGTCTCACCTCCAACCTTCTATCAGTGTACCAGATGACCCACACTAGGTCTCGTAAGAAAGTTACATTCTCACCAGATGAAGTTGAGATGACAGAAATCTCAAGTGGAAGAATCATTGCAAAAGGAGTAGCGAATCGTGCTCAAAAGGTATACATGTTTTCACACTTCCTGCCTTACTCAAACCCCTTTGCTCTTCTTATTCATGCTAATGAAGCTAGCAAGCTATGGCATGAAAT
>LPNX010921310.1:98606-212697 GCA_001517045.1 Pseudotsuga menziesii
ATAGAGGAAGAACAGAACAATGAAGGAGATGGCAACATGCATGATGGAGGCCAAAACTTTGCCACCAAAGTTCTGGGACGAAGCTATCAACTGTGCAGCCTATATTCAAAATAGGGTGCCTCACAAACAGTTGGATGGCATGACTCCCTTCGAAGCATGGAGTGGGCACAAGCCAGATGTGACCCATTTCAGGATTTTTGACTCAAAGGCATGGGCTAGAATCCCGACAGAGAAGAGGAAGGATTTGCAGCCCCAAAGCCAAGAGTGTCTTTTTGTGGGATACTCTGAAGATTAAAAAGGGTACAAGTTGATAAACTTGAGCACAAACAAAGCCTTCATTGAAAGGTGTGTTCAGTTTGAAGAAGAACCCCTTGCAGAAGTGGAGATTAGTGAAGCCTCTTCACCACCTAAACCTCAAGAAGTAAGTAAAAAGTTTGTTGAACATGCTGATTCTGATTTGTCTGATGGAGATGCGCTTATTGCGGACCCAAACAGCCCCACAAGGCCTAAATGGGCAGCCAAGACACTACATGCAGCAGGTGAGCTAGCTGGGGATCCCAATGACCCAAGGAGGACTAGATCTCAATTTGAGAGTGGTCTATGCATGAAGGATCCTGAGTTTGCTGAAAAATGCTATTTGATGGTGGAGTCTGATCCTCAAACATATGAAGAAGCAGCAGGAGATCCAAGATGGCAAGCTGCCATGAATGAGGAGTTCAACTCACTACAGAAGAGCAACACATGGGAGCTAGTGGATCTTCCTCCAGGTAGAAAACTAGTACAGTGTAAGTGGGTCTATAAGACCAAATTTGCTGCTGATGGTTCAACACTGAAGTACAAGGCTAGGCTACTCACAAGTTCATGGCATCGATTACAATGAGACTTTTTCCCCAGTGGCAAAGATGGATTCAATCAGGCTAGCTCTAGCCATTGCCGCATCAAGGCAACGGGAGGTACATCATATGGATGTAAAATGTGCCTTTATGAATGGTGATCTCACTGAGGAGATATATATGCAGTAGCACCAAGGTTTTTCTACTGACCATTCTCTTGTGTGCAAGTTGAGAAAGTCATTGTATGGGCTAAAGCAAGCCCCCAGGGCTTGGTATGCCAAGATAGATAGTTTCTTGCTATCTCTGAATTTTGTTCGGTGCAAATCTGATTCGAATGTCTATTTGAAGGTAATTAATGGTTCATTAATGATCATTGTGCTATATGTTGATGACATCCTCATTACAGGAAGCTCACAAGCTGAGATTGCTTCCCTAAAAGGAGCTATGAACCAAGCCTTCTCCATGACAGATTTGGGGCTCTTAAGTCAGTTTTTGGGGATTGAGATTGCTCAAACCAAAGCTGGAATCAAGGTGCACCAGTCCAAATATGCCTTGGATTTTCTGATCAAATTTAGAATGCAATATTGCAAAGCAAGCAAAACTCCTTTCCTTTCAGGAGTGAAGTTGGAGGAAGATGATTCTCCATCGTTGGTAAACAACACTTTGTATAGACAGTTGATTGGATGTTTATTGTATTTGACACATACTCGACCTGATATTTGTTATGCAGTAAGTGTTGCCTCTAGATATATGGATCAGCCTCATGAGATCCATTGGAAAGCAGCAAAGAGGATCCTTAGCTTTGTTCAGGGAACAAGGACTCATGGGATTTTCTATAAAGCCAATTCTAACCTTGAGTTAATTGGTTTTACTGACAGTGATTGGGTAGGTGATAGCACTGACAGGAAGTCCACTTTAGGTTATGTGTTCATGCTTGCAGAAGGGCCAATCAGCTGGTCAAGCAAGAAACAGAGTGCCATTGCACTCTCATCTACAGAAGCTGAGTACAGAGGAGTTGTCAATGCAACAACTCAGTGTTTATGGTTGCAGGGTTTACTTGGAGAATGTGGTTTCGAACTTGAGTACTCAACTACCATCTATTGTGTTAACCAAAGTACCATTCGAATCTACAAGGATCTAGTTCAGAAGCAGAGAACCAGACACACTGAGATTCACATGCACTACATCAGAGAGCTTGTGCATGATGGCACCATTCACCTACTCTTCTGTTCATCTTCAGAACAAGTAGCTGACATCTTCACAAAATCATTTTGTGAGAAGACCTTCAGCAATATCAAATCACTGCTGGGGATTGCTGATCATGCTGTCAAAGCATGAGTGGAGACAAGATTCTACAATTTTGTTTTACAGTCCGTGTTTAAGGGGGGATTTTCCCAAGTTGGTTTTGCCTCTTTCCTTGTTTCATATGGACTTGCAGTATGTAAAAGGGTGACTAAGCCTTGTTGCTAGGCCCTATATTTTTGATTTATTACTCATAAAGTCAGGCTTAAGGGGGGTGTTAGAATAATCAACCCATAGTATTTACCCACTTAGACATTAATTCATTTATTTTGTCTTATTTGCCTAGTCCATGAGTCCCACCATGTGCAAGTTGCTAATTGCCTATCCATAGAGGTCAAACTTGCCATTATTGACTCATGTAGTGCTTGGGAAAGCCTTAGGAATCAAATCTACTTTATTCCTGGCCTCCTAGGCGCCCATCTACTTTTTCTACTTTATACCCTTCTTTTTCAGTGTTTTAAGGCACATAGGAAAGCAAGACTAGGTGAGGTGAATCAGCTTTGTTGCCTCTTCCTCCTCCACTCTTTCCTCCATGCAAAAGAATGTATGAGCTGCCATTTGACCACTCTTTAGCTTGCCTATGCACCCTTGCTAATTCGTGGGGTCCTTGATAGATTTGGGATCATCTTTTTACACCTATGGGGGATTTGCCTATTTTGGGTAAGCCTGCTTTATGCTAGATTTGGATGCTTCCTTATGCATTCAATTTGCTCATGTATTCTATATATTCAGCAGCCTATGTTATTACAGGGTTGGCTATTGTACACTCAGTTAATATAATTTTGTGTTACAGCTCCATATTCAGTCTCCATTGTTGATAATTTTGCATGATCAATTGTTAATTGTTGTGGGTGAAATTAATCTACTGCAGGCCTGAATTTCTACACCAAAGTCACCCGGAACCAATTCGAGACACCTCTCACACCTTCGGGCTCAAATTTATATCTCTTTATGAGACTATCATCTCATGTTTAATAAGTTAATTTCGGGACCATTTCCCACAAGTCACCTCAATTCATGAGCCATGACATGACGATGTGTGTGTCTACGGACAGGTACTCGTATCACACTACCCAACCACTACTCATGCAAGTTGTTGGGCCACCGCCCGTTAAGCATTGTACTATAACTTTACTTTTTGTATTTATAATTGTATTTCTCACTGCACCTTACGCGGACATCGTTGGACCATCGTCTACAAAATCCTTTGTTTTTATTCCATGTATTTGACATAGAAGAGTCCTTTGGCCACCGCCTGTCAAGAGATGTAATTTTAGATTTCATTTTGTATTTTTAACACATACATTGTCTTTTATTTTTACTACACCTTACGCAGACCTTTGAATCACTGTCCACAAATTGATTTCTTTTCTTGCACTTATTTGGCATATAAATGCCTCCAGACTTGTACTTACATTGCATGTGGTAAAGTATGTCCACATTAACACACACACACACACACTCTTGACCTCTGTTCGAGAGCCACCTCGGTTTGCGTGCCTCTGAGACACCGTCTCGTAGGCCTCTGTCGTGACCTATCCCATGCATGTATTGGTATGTTTGAGATCCTTCTGCTCCGTCCATACTGCATGGATGACCTTTGGACCTCTGTCCACCATCCCGACAGGGGGCACCGCCCATGCCATCACAGTTAGTTGACGACATTGGAGTTTCATTTAAGCTCTTTTCTGACTCCTTAAAACAATGAAAAGATTTTCAAGAGCAGCTACTTCCTTTCCCACTCTCTAAAGTATAGGAAAGGGCATCTACATCATCTAATTTACCTCCTTTTACGGACCATGTAGACCATTACATGAAAAGTACCTCCTTGGCACACTCAAGCCAAGACCATTCCCCTCTGCATACTTTTATGCTTTCTCAGGCAGAGGGGCCACACTTTACAAAAAAGCTCACCACTGGTTGTCATTAAGCTTTTTTCTAGCTGTCTCAACAAGAAACAATTGTTGATCAAACTTGGTTTCGTTCATGCTCATAAAAGTATTTGAATGACTGTCTAGTCAATATAGGTTTAACCTTTTCTGGCCTAATTGGACTACCAACAGTAAATAAGTCTCTCATCCCCTCCGGGATGGGCAAGCTCTCCTATGTACACTTTTATCCTTTTTCGGGCATAGGAGACTACCAACAAAAAAGAGCCCCCACTGGATTCTTCTTCGTGCTTTTAGACTCTGTAAAACTGGAAGCACCATCGAGCATTTACCTTCTCGGGCTTGCCAAAAATCCACGAGATTGTACCACAACGGTGTCCCTAGACACCACCCCATAGAAAACAATTTGGCAACATCCCCACATTGGGTCGCCTTTGTTTAGAGTACTCTGCAATGTGTCTTCCTTGGATCCCATCGGTATCAAAAGTTCCCACCTCCTCCAAGTATTTCCCATATGCAGTGACATTCCCAGTATTACAGCTATGATCCCTTGAGTCCATTTCATTTGCTACCTGGTCCGCACTGCCGTCATACTATGAACAAAGGAAGTTGTAGTCTCCCACTCCCCCCTTGCCCCTGTTCAGTTTTTTCCCTTCCATCCCCTCACCCTCAATTCAGTGAGTCAGTCTACAGATTGCGTCACATATTTTCGGTTATCCCTCGCACTCATGGTCAAGGAAACATCATTTCCTTGACTAGGGGCAGGTCTCCCTCTATCAACGCCAACACACATATTCCATAGGATAGACCCAAAGGTCCCTATACCTTGGTTTCATTGACATCATTGATGAGTTCCTTGGACCACTTGAGAGGAGCCCTTAGTGCCTCTCGAGATGGTTGTTTCTCACGTGCTCGACTTCAACTCCATCATCGCACCGTTGAGATTCATACAGGGTTTGTTCCACACAGTACTTGGTTGAAGACCCCGGATGTCAGCCGACTCTATCACATTGGTGAGTCCACTCGAGGGACCTAAACATGTTATGTCCCTTGTTATTTCTGGGTTGCGTTGGAGATAGTGATCAGAAGCCCCAACAGTGCTTCGATATACCTTTATGATTGATACAGCATACTTGTACCACAAAGACTCTGACTCTAAATCAACAAATCCATATAGCTATGTACCAGATCCAACAGACTGCCAGTCATGAAGATATAGCATTCCATGAGAATTCCTTGGGTCCAATGTACCAGATCAGTATTGTATTCAGCCTCACATGAGAGGCAACCATCATTGTAACATTATTTGTATATGATTGGCTCTTGTATTTTAGAGCATAGATCAAATGATTCTTTTGACATTGTCACGAGCATGGGAATGCCCGCCTCATCCATATACATGTCACACATTTATTGTATCTCACCCATTGATGGGAACCAAATTAATACAAAACCAAAAGCCACCATGCCCCAACCTCGGAAGCACCACCTCTCGACAGTAAATCCTATGATGTTCGTCAGCCATACATTGAGCTCTTGCCCTCACACATCAAGGGGAAATATGTTAACCCAAAAATCCCCCACACAACTCTCAATGGCCTACACCACCCAAGGACACCACCTCACAACACTCATTTCACTCCATAAGACCTTCCATGACCTTCCATTTGACCCCCACAGCTCCAAAAGAGCCCAAGGATGAAGAAAAGGGCTAAAAACCCCAAAAAAGAGCCCAAAATAGACCCCCGGGAGCTAAAACCCTAAAAAAGGGGCTAAAACCCTGAAAGGGGATAAAGTTAGGGAGAAAGGGGATAAAGGCCCAAAAAAGGGGCTAAAGCCTTGACCAAGGGCTTAAAACCCTAAAATCCCTTGGAAAAACTATAAAAGGAGGGTGGGGGGGTCACTCTCAAAACAATCCTCATTTTTTGCATATTGTTATGCTTCCCGTGGATGCTTTGAGACCTCTTGCTCTCAAACCACCCACTCTCCCTCTCCTCCATTTCCATTTCTCCAAGCCATTGCTTCCCAACCAACAGAGAGGTGCTCCCATGAGCTACGGCATGGTGGCCCATTTCCACTGAAGTGAGGTATAATCTCATTTTTGTTTATGTTTATTTGCTTATTTTGTTTTCTAACTCATATTTTCATTTGCAGGTTTTCCATTAACAATTGTTTGTAGGTTTTCTCCATTGTACCTTAGGTTTATTTTGCAGGTTTTGGAGGCAAAATCCTAACATTCTATGTGTAGAGGGGTTCAATAGTGCTCCATCATCTCTTCTCCTTTATTATTCTTTCATTAGCTATTAGATTCAATTTAATATTGTAGACATTTTCTTAGATTAGCTTAGTTTCAATTCGCAGCTCTGTTTCTGCCATTTATCATTCCATTTTTTTAGTGTTTTCTAAGGGTAGAAACCTACCCTTGTGCCCTATAGGCACAAGGGAGCCATTTTTACCCCTATAGTGAGGATAAATTCTCACTACATAGAATATGGGATGGGAATTCTCACTTCACGGATGAGAAGTACCACACATGAGATGAGTCAACCCTGTCACCACCTGTGCATGGTTTGAATGCCAATATCATCTTGTCATCATGCGAAGGAGGTAAACCATTACATTTATGAAAGTATAATGTCCCTAGAATCCATAAATAAATAAATAAATTTGTAGGGATAATAATACTGCTAAGATATTATGGGACATCTTTTCTTAACTACAGAATTATAAATTGATAAGAACCATGCCTAAGTTCTAGTTCTATTTTCCTTTCTTATACTAGTCCTATGTGATGATGATGTTTAAATGTCATTATTTTGTATTCCTATGTACTTATAGTTATGTATGTGTTATCTGGTTTACTGATGCTTCTAATCATTTACTTTGTTCATTTTTTATTTCATATTACGTTATCTAGTTCTTAGTTTTTTAAATGATGAGGATAACTTACCTCTGTATGTAAACGGGAGGAGTGGCAATATTTTTCCCTAACAACTCACTCGGAAAGGTATGGAAATCCTACGATACTGGGCTTACTTAGTTCTTGCAAACTAGCAAATGATTTGTCTATTTTTACCGTAGGTGACTCATCGATAAACCTATGCTATATAAACATGACGAAGAAAAATAAAAAACCTAGCACCTATAACCTTCTAGTCCTAAAATGCTAAAGGATTTGTGAATACAATACTACCTTTTTCCCAAGACATTAGCTCATAGTATAATGTAGAGGGTTTAAGCCTCAATGGTAATGTATTAAGTTTAACAACTATGTAGGAGAGGGTTTATATTTAAGTGGAAAAATGTATGAAGTTTTATACTATAGAGAAGGGGGTTTCGATTTTAAACATAGTAGAGGAAATCTAGCGCTTTAAATGAGCCCACGTGAGGGGAAGCATGGATCCTCCACTATGGCCCAAGGCATAACCCTTCTGCTAGGTTTTTTCGCAGCTCATTTGTGCTGGTTGTGGAGCTTGATCTTCCAAATTCATAGATGTTATTTAGTCATGTTTGTACCCCAGGTAAACTGTATACTCGTTTCCCAACTTTGGGATTTTTGTTGGTCAATAGTTTTGCGGGCCCATGGTATTGGGTTAACCGTAGTACTTTTCCATGGTATTTTCCCTATAAAAGAAAAGAATTGTAATACAATTGTGTATGGTATTGTATTGTATTGTATTGAAAACAATCTCTGTGATCGTGTGAGAGAGACTGTGAGAGTGTAAAGAGGAAGTGCAATAGAGTTGTTACGGGTTGTATCCCTTCATCTTTATAGACGCTAATAAAAGGACTGGCAATTTCTATATGGACGTATCCCATCTCCTGGGTGAACCATGTTATATCTGTGTCTCTCTTTAATGTGTTAAATGTGTTTTTGTGTCTTTTTAAATTATTTAACTACATATCTATTATTGTTGTGCAGTCTTGTTTCTTACAATTTGCATGTTTCTCGTTTTGGTGGTGATGGGGGTAAGCTCCACCATTGGAGCTGTGTAGATTGTGTTGAGAGTTACAGTACTGGAACAGAATCTCTGACATGTATGAAAACATTTCAATATGGTTTATCTCGTTCATATTTCATTTATGTTTAAGGTTTCAAATGCATACTTCTAATGGCCTCTGTTTCATTTTGCAAGTTTGGGGATGAGCGTGAGTTATCTGCAACATTTGGAAAAGGGATGAGGTTGACAACATTTGTTTCCTGGGTAATCCCATATGATGAGGGCCTTTACCCATATGATAATTTTCTTACAAGGTTGTATGGTTTCTCTATGTGAGAAAATGTAACCCACTTCCCAATTGGGATTCACAAGGGTTTGGGGAAAAACAATGGTTTATGTATTAGTTTCTAGTCTGTAGGTTTGTCTTAGTGGTTTTCATCCCATTCAGGAATTTGTATAACGGCATGACTGTGTACATTTTATACTGTGTGTGGTTAATCAAAATGATGTTTGGAATATTTATTCAGCTCTATGTATTACCACAAGCATTTTTTTTTCCATTTGTTAATGGATGAAATTTTATTTTTATCTAGTCCATTGCTTCGCAATGGCACTAAGATAGTATAGTTTTTCTATTTGTTTAGTTGAATTTGGAATATCGTTGGGAGTCAACCCTTGTTGCAATTTATGGAAATGATTCCTCATTTTAAATGGTTTTACTATGCCAATTTATTTATTTGGTTTCAATTTTGGAATTTTACCTCTGTTAAATAATGATAAGGGTAGAGCTCTTGCTTTGAACTTGATTTAATTTCCATGAGAAAATTCTCTGTCTGTAGTTTATGGAATTGTTGTAATGATTAATTAGTTGTATTTGGTTGGATTGCCAAGGGAAACCTTAGCTCTATTTAAATGTTGCTATAATGCTTTGGTTAGGTTGATAACGTTGTCTTTGTTTGTTTTTTACTTCTGTAATGGTTATTTTGAAGGTGGTTGTAATGGCGTGGCCTGTGTGCTTTAAGGTTTATATTTTACTGCTTGCGTCTACAAAATTACAATGATTGGCTTAATGGATTCAATAGTGGGTGTAATGTTTTATGTTGTTAATTGTATAACTTGTTATCACTTCGAGTTGGGGCTTCATGTGATTAGTGCTTTGGTTCAGTCATTGGCTAGTGGTTTGATGTTTATTAATTGTTGATATTGTTTAAGCATTGTTAATATTATTATATGTTAATACTGATAAGTCATATTTTATGAGATTCGACCTTAGATTGCAGTGGTTGATTTACTATTTTATTATTAATATTTATTTAGTATTATACATACTTTCTCACATAGATCTTAGGGGAGTCGATCTAGGGTTTAGATGGATGAGATATGGTTTTATGTTGTTGATTCATTTAATTTATTTTACTTTTGCATAGATAGTTTAGGTTGGAGAATAGTAATGGATGTTGTTCAATCCTTGATGGAATTCGATGTTAAAAAATGTATAATGTTTTAAATTATTGACTATGTATAGGTTTTGGATTTTAATAGTGTAAAAATTGTTCCTCCCAAATTGTTGATAGGATCTTGTCCTTTGTATGAGGAATTATAGGAATTCTATTGGTGATTTAGTTTGTTTATTATGGTAATTATGTTAGTTAAATTAATTGTTATTATTGTATGTAAATAGGTTATATGTATTAGTACTCTTTGTTGATGGAAAATGTAATATGCCATCATCTGCGTTCTAGTTTATGTGTGAGTTGTTTAAGGGATTTGATCCCCGGCTTATGTTTATAAATATGTTTAATAATTGTTTTATTTAGTTATTTTTTTCTAATATCTTATTTATTTTAACAAGCTCGTAGACCTCAACAAATTCCCTGTAATTTATTCCTAAGAGTTTTATCTTGTTCTTACTCTATTTTTAAATGAGACTTATGTTGTGATGTGGGGTTTAGTTTTAGTATGTTTGACAGAGGTCTAGTTATTAAATTCATTTAGAAAACTAGGAGTTGAATCTTGACTAAAAATTAACATATAATATAAAATCCTGAAACTAGTTTAAGATAACTCTAATATGAATTTAAACCTAGAATCCATTTAAGAATTAAAGAATGATATTCTAATTAATGTAATAAAACAAACCTGAAGAATGCATTCAAACTAGAGAATAAAATTACAGATCTTAATCCAAAGCATAATAGTTATAATTACAACCTGTAATTTTTATAAAAAAAAATGGAATGTAGAAGAATCATACCTGAAACTATGCATCTTGTTAATGGATAAAGAACCATGCACACTTAAACACATAGAATTAATAAAAATCTAGCTAAATATGACCTTAGAGCTTATAACTGGATAAGTTTGGAACTACCACGTTCCTCCCAACCATGACCCAGAACCATTCTTTGCTCTAATTCGGATCCCCCCCCGATATGGCTCCAACATGCAAGTGATCTAAAATTTAATGTCCCTTTTTAAGAAATTTTGTTAAAATGACCAATTTTTCACTTTTTCTCCTATTTTGACCTTTAACTAATTTTAATGTCTAGGTCTACAAATTGACCCAGATGCTGCCAACTATTCTGAAAATGTGTATGAATGATATTAAGACTTTAGTATGGTGTTCATGGATGATTTATGACCCTCCAATTACTTCTACAAACTTTTTTAATACTCTGGTCAAAGTAGGAGTCTTTACTAGCAAATTGGGGTTCCAATTCCCCCTGGGTAAATGCTGGAAATGGCTTCTCAAATGCTCCCAAAACCACTAAAAATTATGAATAGAGGAAGATGATGTTTAAGGTACATTGTTAAGTTATAATGTATAGAATTATTTAGATTATACAAACTATTACGACCCTCTCCCTAACAGCTACAAAATCACTAATTCGACCTTTGGGGAAATGGCACCAAATATTCTCCAAATGCAATTAAACTAAGTAAAATGACTTCAAATGATGGAGTGATGAACATGAAACTTGTAATAATCATAAATAAAATTCCATTAAACATAAATATATGAGAGAGACATTCTCCCATTTGAAATAATCAGCATTACTAAGGCATACAACAATATAGCGGGGAAATGGTTATTGTTTGCTCATTAATATTCAATTTTACAAACAAACCTTTGGTATATCCACCTGATTTTTTTTGAGAATGAATAAAATATAATATTAAACTTATTAAAATCATAAATGTACCATGAGAAGCTCGAAATCATCAACACTCAATGGAATACATCAGTCTAGTGGGGAATTGGTCATTGTTTGCTCATTATTAATCACTTTTACTTTCAACCATTAGATATTTTGACCCGATACCTTTTGAGATTGAAGAAAATATAATATTAAATGTATTCCAATCATAAATGGATCAGGATAATTTCTCCCAATGAGTGCAATAGTTCACCAAAAGTGTAATCTTTCTATGAGCAAGAATGTGCAATAAAGACTGGAAATGCTTGAGATAAAGCCTATTGCACTAGAAGAAACCATGAGATATTATATAGATTACACTTTAAAATAAAAAATCCATTAAATATCCATGAAATACTTGAGTGGCCTCTCCAAACACATACTTGGATGGTAATCTTTCACCCCCCAAATTGGCTAAGGCAAGAAACTAGTCATCCACCAGCTCTCTCAATTCACAAATGCAAATTTTGCAAATGATCAAAATATACCTTCATTATTTTTTATTGAAATTTATAAAGTTTCCAAGGTATCTATGGTTCGAATTCATTCCAATATATGAATTCCAAATCTAGTTGGGAAGATATTCCAAAGACTGCCACTGGTACAATAGTTCCTAGTCTCCCACTTCCACCAAATTACATGTGGAAGCATATTAGCTGCCCTAACTTCCTTGAGCACCCTCTTGGAGATATTTTCATCCCTGACATGTCATATATGTAATATTTCATCCTTCATATCTGATTTTTTTCATAGGTGTCATAGCATCTTCATCATTATTGTCATAGAGATAGGGAATTTACTCCAAGTGTATCACTAGCTCCAAAATGCCTCGTCCTCTTCCATGGGAGTTAATATTCCATTCTAATTCAACATTAATTGATTAATGACAAGTTTATTGACCTTCCAACTCATACCAAGACCCTTGTACTTCTTATGTATTCAAATTGACAAGAGGAGCATGCCATGTAGCATAGAAAATCTAGCGTGTGTGGGTCCCACATCCTCTATGTGTCTTCATGATCAATTGCCACTTTTATTTTCCCTTGTATTTATTTATGTATATCCTTTATTAAATAATTATTCCATTCTAATGTTCAAACATTATTTATTGTCCCATTTATTCCAAGTCCCAAAGCTTCCACCCCCAACCTAGGAAATTAGTAATTTTCCTCCTTGGCAATTATTTGACCCTTAGAATCAATTTGACAAAATCTCATGAATATGGAAAATGTGATTAGGACATTGTGACCCAATGCAAAATTTTGGACATGAAAAATACTCCCTTCCCAATATTGCTTGTCCTCAAGCAATTTCAAACATGGGTGTTGAAGAACCTGCTTTCTGTACGATTTCTTTGAAGTTGCCAGTGAGTTTCCCAACTTTGAGTCTTTGAGATTCCATGAATATTTTAGAGAGGAACCACCATTCTTGCTGCTACACTAATATTATTAAAATCACTTTATTAAATGGGGAATCCATCTCCTATACTACTTGTTTCCCAAAAAAATTGAAATCAATGGGACTAAACACTATCCCAAGGTCCCATTGCTTGTAATGCACTCCAACAATTAAGAGTGCTCTCCAACCCATACCATTAGGAAAGAGAATTATGGGATACCGTTTTCTTGTATTCATTCTTCCAAACATGATTAGTACATGATATATATCATCAAAGTACATAACAACATAATAAAAATGTACATCAAGGAGGTGCCTCATCAAAAAATCATGAAAGTGCTTATACCATCAAGTAAGTAGACCACCATTTGCCAAGTGCATACAAGCTTTAAGTGACCAATAAAATATGCTCCAATGACAAAGGTGAGGATCCCATGTCCTATAATGCTGCTCCAAAAGGATGTGATATGCATCAAAATATTCAGCCATGTATCATTAGAGGAATTTTGGGGTCTAAAATGGGCCTCCTAAGGAAAATAATAAAATAATAGTTAAAATAATAAAATAATATTGATTAATTTTGGAGGAAGAAAGAAAAAAACTACTTTTTGTGTTCGTATTTTTGACATATCTCCCTGTGTTTTTACTCAAATTTTGATTGGGAGAGCTCGTTGGATGCAGAATTTGATTTCGCATCCAACAAGTACCCATACTGCATACTTTTGATAGACCCTGCTACCCCAAAAACAAGAAATACCTGAAAAAATGTGATGATGATGTCATCATCACATTTTTTCAGGTATTTCTTGTTTTTGGGGTAGTGGGGTCCGTCAAAAGTATGCAGTGTGGGTACTCATGGGATGCGGAATCAAATTCCACATCCAACGAGCTCTCTTGATCAAAATTTGAGTAAAAACACAATGAGATATGTCGAAAATACGAACAAAAAAAGTAGTTTTTTTTAATGACAAATATGTCAATTCAACCATTATGGTTGACTTATTTTATTGAAATTCTATTGGTTCTTGAATTCCAACTCGTAAAAACTTATTTTGGCACGTTTTCTTATAAGGCCCATTTTAGACCCCAAATTTCCTCTAATGTCTTTCATCAAAGAAGTGAATGAAGAATATCCACTAAAATGTAAACCAAATAAAGAGAAAAAAAGACAAGGAGACTTCAAATGACTCAAAGAAGTATTACCCATACATCCATGAATGACAGAATCATAAATATATAACAAAGTATGTGGTTGGCAACAAAAATATTCTCCAATTATAAATCTATTCACCCCAGTGTTGGATGAAGTTCCTCCAACATCAAATGAACCAACTGTTGAGCAAGAAAAACCATGATTCTTCAAGTGACTCAAATGTATATCATAGGTGCATCCATCTAGATGTGCATCATCATAAATTAACAAAGCATTCTTCTACAAATGTGAATAAGAATGTGCTCCAACCATGTCATCATAAAAATTAAATCTAGGAGTTCCATACTCCTCATGTGGCACCATAAAAAATAACCCTTTCACCCATACTTAATTGAGACTAATGCTGCATAACATGGAATTTTAGGATGTAGGAGAATGAACTAACTCACCCAAATGATAAAAAAGTGCAGAAGTTTCATCATGGGAATGATCCATATGGGTAGTCACTTTTTGGATGTATTATTAGATATATATTTAAAACATGTTTTATTGGTATATTCCCCTATGAATATAGTTTAGAACACAATTTGAATCACTCAATTATGATATCGTATGTAAATTTTATGACAAAAATATTGACTTTCTATCACAAATCAATATTCCTAAAACTCTATTTCCTAGATTGTTCATTGGCCTATTTGACCCATAAATTCTTATTGGATTAAAAACCTGTTTCTATTGGATATCTCTACATGAATATACTTTAATATTCAATTGGAATCACATCAATCCATAATCAAACGAAAACTTTATGCCTAAAACCATGACTGTTAGTCTAGTCTAGAATTCAAAAAACACCTTGTGATGCAGTATTTTACTGAGAAAATTTGGAATATTATCACATAGAATTTTTAAAACCTATTTTGAAGGGACATACAAATTTAATTTTAATTTCATTTGGATTTGTAATCACTCAAATTGGACAAGCAATGAAGAATTTATAATTGAAACACTCCTAGTGAGTCTAATTGGCCAACACTCTCCCACATGTATAAATTGAATTTGCTTCGTTCATTTTTCCTTGGATTTGTTTTATAAGTAATTGTTTGTTGTTTTTTTATTCATAAGTATTGGATGAAGATATATCAATCACATCTCTTCCTCCATGATCTCATGTTTTACTATAGGCAAGTGCTAGGCTTTTGCAGGTCCTTAGAAGAAGAAGGTCAATGCATGCACGAGTGACTCTTGAAGATTTTTTCTCAATTTGAAAATGGATTGAGCACATAAAAAATGGAGAGATTGATGTGAAAACCATATGAATACCAATGTTCCATAATTCAAACTCTATTGCTACATGAATTGCTACTAAAGAAGCCTCCCAAAAGACCTTTCGTCAATTATGCTCATTCACCAACACCATGTTATGTCGATACATTTCCTTTTTTCCTCCACCATTCCATCATGTACATGACCTTCTACTCCATTTCATCACTCCTACACTATCCACTCCACTCCACTCACACCTAACCCATGAATAATGTCTCTCAGCTCTCTTACATGCTGAGTTACCTCCTATCTTTTTGACTTTACCAATAAAGCCTACTTGTTGGAGAAACTATTTCATCTCTAGTTCTTCACAATAATTTGTTTTGTAATCATAATGGATGACATGGAATTCATTAAGGTGCACCTTCCAATGGTCTTGTCCCATCGACCTCAACACACTATCTAGGAAACAAGACTTGCGTTATGTATAGTACCTTGGAAATTTACATGCATCAATGGTAAATTTCGTCATTCATTATCAAGGGAGTACATCAATGTCTTTTGTTTTTTAGATCCTGTAGGTGACTCGAATTTAACACATACATTCACACCTGATAAGTTGTACTAAAATACATCGATAGATCATTTTCATCACTGGTGAGTTGTCTCACGTTGGTTAACAATTTTCATTATTGATTGGTAATCCAACGAAGTTTCTCCAAGTTCGACTTCAAGAACATTCATTGACATGGATTAACTTGTACATAAGCATAGTTATTGGATGAAGACTATATTTTTATTGTTCCAGTAGTTCAATAGTATTCTTTTCATTCAGTTGGAAGCATTTTTTTCAGTCAAATTGCATAGTTCCTCATCATGGATAAGATTGAACCTTCATAAGTTTAAGATTCCAGCTACATCTCTCAGTAGCAGGATTTCATGGAGGTAACACTTGAGGTAAAATAACATGATTTTTTTACTTATTAAAGATTTAGGAATATGTCATGAAGAACCACTAAGCATTATCCATTTCCATTTTTTATATAGCATTTTATGTCCATCCATTTCCATCATTTCCCACTCAATTCTAACACTTCATTATTCACGCACATCTAAATCAAGTCATTCCCTACATATCCTACATCCAAGTTGTTGGGGCTCGAAATTGTCTTTTATAACAGTCTTATTTACATTAATTTCTGACCTATTTATCATAATTTGATACATCTATGTTCAATAAGGTTGTCTTTTACTCTGTTTTATCAATTAAAATCTCATAAATGTAAAAAAAGATAAATATGTTATTTTTATGTATTAAATATAGTATTTTGCAAATAATAGGCATTCTGCACTCCATTCAGCCCCTCCTTTTAGTCCGAACTTTTGCACTAAGTTTAATAACATGTTTCTTATTGGTTTACTGCTTGGATTTAACCTTGTTCTCTGATTCTTGTTGGTTCCATGATATTTGCATATACAAATTAAAAATTTGAATTAATAATAAGTCTTTAACATTGTTTCAAATTTAACAAATAAACCATTAAGTAATAAAAAATGTTAGTATTATTATTTAAATATTTACTGCTCTATTTTTAATATAAACATAACACAAAACAAATAAACAAATAAAAACGAATAGTCATTACATAAAACAAATAAACATAAAATAAAGTCAAACCACATTTTAATAATTTTTGTTTTGATTCTTAAAACAATTTGTTAGTTTGTAACAATGTTTTAAATTAACAAAATGTATATACTCATGCCTTTTTTTGTATGCAGGTTCACAAATCTGCACATCCTGGATTGGCATATACGCAATTGATATATCATTTAAACACATGCAATGTATTCAATAAAATGGTTCACGTGGGGGAGGCCAACTCCAGGAATCCATCACTCACCCTTCAACTTGGACAACAAAATAGAAGAAAATCCACTAAGAATTTGGATTTATGAACAAAGTTTAGTTCTAGGTCGTCTAGACACTCATGTAGACCACGTGTTTTTAACAGAACATTGATTTTCGGGCTATATTTTTGGGCAAACAAAAGCGAAATTGAAAATTTGGCACATGGGTTTTGTAGAATAGGCCCATTTCAGTCATCATGAGGAATTGTCACCAAATTCTTAGCCATTTGCGAGAAAATCGTGGTTCTCTGAAACCAACTTTTCTAAAAATTATGGTTGGTTGTTTTCTGAATTCATGTCTAGTTTTTATAGCAGTAACGAACCTCTATTTTTAGCAAGAGCTTATCGACCTGATCTCCATTGTAATCATCTTATAAATACCTCTTTGGTTTTGAAGAGGAAGAGGAGAAAACTCTTTGTAAAACTTTTCTTCAGTTTAATAAAAAGTCTCTATTTGAGATGTTGGTGATCATTCTTGTTTCTCTATTGATGATCAGTGACTGTGTAGCATAGGAACACAAACCCTGGTTGTTGAGAAGGGCCCTTCAACAACCAGTGGTTGTTAGGATATTTAGACACTTGGGATTTAGTTAAGATCAACTTATGTAATATATCCGTTAGGTAAAATGTGTTTCTTTAGTATGCATTTGTAAATATTCTAATCCGACGGTAACGATATGCTCTAGACATAAAGTGATTAGATGGTTCAACTTCTCTTAGAACATACTTACCATTGATCCGTGGCTTAATGCCCAATTGGTCCATGATATTTATTTAAATAGCATGGAGGGTCATTGTCTAGTTGATCGATTATGAGAAGGTCATGTAACTTTCTTTCTTTTGAATAATAAATTGCTCCAAGTAGCTATTTGGCTGGGGCCATGGACTGTTTTCCTCTCGATGGTTTTAACCATGTGACAAGCATCGATGTATTGATCTATGATATTTTTGTGTGAGGTTTTTGTCTTAGGTTTTCACTCTTTTGGGAGTACCCTGTGTACCCGAACATGGTATCAGAGTGTTTATGAAGAGTCGCTTTCGGTTTTGATCAAGATTGGGAACCGGTGTTGCCGAAACTTTGAAAGGGTTTTTGGTTCTGTATTTTCTATGCATTTTTGACCTATGGGAGCTATTCCATTGCATCCATAGCACCATTTCCATTGGGAAATAGTTTTCATTTTACCGAAAATTGTTTTCGTTTGATCAAGAAACACTCATTTTGGCAAATCTGAAGGTATAATGTTACAGTGACGGATTTGTTTAATTTTTTTTTTTAAATCTCTCATATTTTTTCAGTTTTATTATTAGATATTTATTGCTTTAGTCTTGGAATATTGTCTTCCTTGGCTGCATATGATCTTTGCCGTGCACCTTGTGTGATCGCAGCGAATCAAAAACAAAAAGGGAAAGTTTTTTCATGTTTTATCGACTACGTATGCTCTTTGTTGTGCACCTTGTGTGATCACGGCAAATCAGAAACAACGAGAAAACTTGAAAACGTAGAATTTCTGGGTAAGCTAACCAAGTTCTAACCCCATTGTGTGGAAAAAGTTTTTTTGTTTTTGTTTTTCATTTATTTTGTGATTTACAGGAAAAAAAAAGGCAAGCACGGAAAATGAGAGAGAGAGTTAAAAAGAAAAACCCTTCCTCTTTCCATTCTTTTACGTATCTTTTAAACTTAGCTCACTTGGTCCAAAGTTTTTTTTATTTTTTAATAGGTCTTGAGTTCAAGTCTTATTAAGCTACTTTTTAGTGCATTCAATTTCCACTTTCAAGTTATTTTATTGTAAAAGTGCATCTCACTTAAATAAAATAAAATAAAAAGTGAGTAACTTAAGTCTTTTAATTTATTGCCGCGTTATTTAAAGTAACATTAGTGTAAAAGTGAACCTCACTTATTCTACAAAAGTGTTTGAGATAAAAACAACTTTATTGTAGAGTAATTGTCAAAGGTTGATCTTGAGAAGAGGGAGGTTCTTTTTTTTAGTTTCTCAAGTTAATATCTGCCACCTCACTATTGGAGACATCTTCAACATTTTATTTGATCAAGCATAACTTCATCATCTTGAATCAGTTTTCAGTGCCATTTTTTTAAAATCGCATATTTTTTCAAGATTTTTGCATCTAGATAGTTATTTTATGTCCTTTCAGTCATTATTTTATAGTATGGCTGCCCCTTGTGATACTATACTTACAAGTTTTAACTATTTCTCATGGAAATCTCGTATGGAGGATGTTTTGCGAAGTAGGAGACTTTTTAGGATAACCTTGGGGAAAGAAACAGAACCCAATGATAATGATAAGGAAAATAAATGGGAAAATAGATGTGATCAAGCTCATGGATTGATTGGGATTTCAATCTCTACTGATTTGTGATTCCACATATCTGGAATTGATGAACCTAATAAAGATTAGGAAAAGTTGGAATCTGTGTTTAGTAAACACAATGAAATTTAGGGTCATCAAGTTGAGAATGAGTTGATTTTTTTGAATCCAAATGATTTTTCATGCATTCAAGACTATTTATCTGAGGATAAAACTCTTAGAATCTTATGTACAGAATGCAAGATTAAGAAAGAAGAAAAACAATGTATTTATCATATTCTTTCCAAACTTGGACCTGTACATTCTATTTTTTTATCTACATTCTACTTCATGAAAGAATCCTTGACTGCAGCTAGCTATCGAGAGCCTAGTCTTGAATCATTTTGTGATTCCTTAATTAGAGAGAAAGATAAGCTCATTCATCTTGGAATAATTAACAATGGAGATACACCTGGGAAAGCTTTATTGTCCCAATAGAAAGAAAAGTCCAAGCCTCCCAAGAAATTGAATTTTCGCAATAATAAGCCAAACAACAAGGGTCCCAAACCCTCTCAGTTAGCTCCTTCTTTAAAAAATGACAAAGGATCCAAGCCAAAAGAAAATAAGACGGAGCGTCATTGCAATTTTTGTGGGAAAGATAATCATGATGAATCTAAGTGTTTCAAGAAGATGGAAGCCTTGGAAGCAGTAATGAAGAAGCACCACATCAGCCTAGATTCATCTTTAGAATCTACCTCTCATGGACATGCACTTTGTGCTTCTGGTTACTCTTATACTATAGCTTCTTATTCTACTTCAATTGAATGGCTCATTGATTCTCGAACATCTTATCATATGGCTAAGGATCAAGCCATCTTTTCTACTATGCATGAATGTAACACCAAACAAATATTTGTTGGTGATGTTAGATCTCTAAGTGTTGTAGGATCTGGAATAGTTCTAGTAGAAAATGGTTATTTCAGTGATGTACTATGTGTTCCAAAATATTTCTGCAATTTGTTATCAGTCTATCAAATTGCTCATTCAGGTGAAGGGAAAATTGTGACGTTTACACCTCACCAAGTTGTAATCAAGGATTTTAAAAATCCTCAAAATGTCCTTGCTACTAGAAATGTTGATGATATTACTAGGTAGTACAAATTTAACAAATTTGGGTCATCACTTTTTCCTTCAATTTTTGTTACTCATATTGATAACTTGAGCAAACTTTGGCATGAGCGATTTGGTCACTTACATTATCACTCATTGCAACAACTATGTAAAGACAATATGGTGATTGGTCTTCTGATGGTATCTTACAAGGATGGTGTTTGTTCTGATTGTGTGGTCAGAAAACATCATCAGGACAGTTTTGAAAAACATGCCTCTTGGCATGCCTCGGTTCCCTTGGAGCTTGTGCATAGTGACTTATGTGGCCCTCTTCCATCTACATCATTTTCTAGTTTCAAATATTTCTTAACTTTCATTGATGATTACTTTAGACGCACTTGAGTTTACTTCCTAAAACTTAAGAGAAAAGTATTTAACATGTTCTTGGCCTACAAGGCCCTTGTTGAGAAACAATCTGGTCATCAAATTATTAAGTTAAGATATGACAATGGAGAAGAATATGTTAACAAAAAGTTCACAACTTTTTGCACTAAACAAGGAATCCAACAACAACACACTATTCCATATACACCACAACAAACTGTTGTAGTTGAATGGAAGAACCACACTTTAAAAGAAATGGCTAATTGTATGATCCAATCTAAGGGACTAAGTCTTCAATATTGGGCTGAGGCCATAAATTGTGCAAATTATGTACTTAATCACACACACACTAAAGAAGAATGGAGTAAAATTAAACCAAATGTAAGTCACTTTCGTGTGTTTGGTTGTGAAGCATGGGCTCACATTACAGATGAAAAACAGAAAGCATTGTAGCCTAAAAGTGAAAAGTGCATACTTTTTGGATATTCTGAAGATGTAAAAGGTTATATAATTCTTCAGCCCCATTCACATGATATAATCATTAGAAGAGATGTTAAATTTGATGAAAATCTCTTGGCCTACGATCCTAACCTTGCGAGTGTGCCATCTTTGGCCTGTGAGCCTGATTCTGTGGTTGTGCCTTCTTCTTCTTCCAACTTCTTTGACATGTTTCCAACTCCAATTTTTGATGATGACAGTGAGGATGAAAATCCACCTCCACCTGCTCATGTTCTTCTAATTGCAGCAGCACTAATGCTTCCTCGATGGGTCCATTCACCATGTGAAGCAGCTGGTGATCTTGCCGATGATCCTAGAGATCAACATCAAACACGTTCTCAGTTTTAGTGAACCTCTTCTCTTTTGGATCAAGTTTCTAAGAATCATGATCCATAAACTTTTGCAGAAGCTTCAGGAAATCTAGATTGGGATACAACTATGGATGAAGAATATCGTTCCCTAATGGCGAATGATACTTGGGATCTTGTTCCTATTCCAAAAGGAAGAAAACTTGTTAGACGTAAATGGGTCTACAAAACTAAGTATGCATCAGATGGAAGTGTTGAAAGACTTAAGGAAAGGTTAGTTGCCAAAGGTTTTTCCCAAGTTGAAGGGATTGACTACAATGAAACCTTTGCTCCTGTTGCAAAAATGAATTTCATTCACCTTGTTCTTTCCATTGAAGCCTTACATAACTCAGAAGTCCATCAAATGGATGTCAAGTATGCCTTTTTACATGGTGATTTATAGGAGGAAATTTACATGGAACAAACTCCTAGATATGTTCAGGATAACTCTAGCCTGGTCTGTCTCCTTAAGAAATCCTTATGTGGCCTTAAACAAGCTCCTAGAGCTTGGTATGCCAAAATGGATAGCTTTCTCCTTAACACTGGTTTTTCTAGATGCCATTCTGACCCTAATGTCTATACCAAGAAAGTAGGAAACCATCTCATCATACTTTTTCTTTATGTTGATGATATTATCCTTACCAGTAGTGACCCTAAACTTATAACCCATGTGAAATCCAGTCTTAAGAAAAATTTTGAAATGTCAGACCTAGGAAATTTGCATTATTTTCTTGGTCTCCAAGTCTTGCAAACCAAATAAGGAATCTTTCTTTCCGAGTCTAACTATGTTTGTGACCTTCTTCGTCACTTCCACATGGAAGATTGTAAACCAGCCCCTTCTCCCTTCCAGTCTAAAGTGAAACTTTGTACCACTTGTACTTCCCCTGAAGTAGATGCCACCTTGTATTGTCATCTTGTTGGTAGTATTTTAGACTTGACTCATTCTCATCATAACCTTTCCTTTGCCATTGGTTGTGTTGCCCGTTATATGCAAACTCCTCATGAAAGTCACTAGAAAGCAACAAAAAGAATACTTCGATATATTCGAGGTACAATTTAGTTTGGGATTCTTTACAATAGAGGGGGGAAACCTTTGTTGGTTGGTTTCATTGATTTAGATTTGGTAGCTGATCCTGATGATTGAAAGTCTACTGCAAGTTATGTTTTCAATCTGGGATCTGGACCTATCACTTGGGCTTGTAAGAAACAACAAGCCCTTTCTCTTTCTTTAGCAGAAGCAGAATATCGAGCTGTATTTAATGCCATTCAAGAAGCTTTATGGCTTTGACAGATCCTTATAAAGTTTGGATTTGAGCAGCAACAACCTACTCCACTTGGGTGCAACAATCAAAGTGCCATCAAGCTTGACAAAGATCCAGTTCTACATCAATGTAGCAAACACATTGAGCTACACATGCACTTCATCAGAAATCTTGTTCATGATCATGTTCTTGAAATGCTCTATTTCCTTACAAATGATCGAGTTGCATATATCTTCACGAAGTCTCTTACAGAAGCAAAGTTTTCTAAGCTTCGATCTATGTTAGGAGTTCAGGAATGTGTCCTTAAGGGGGGATATGGTTTAATGTCTCCTTCCTTCTCCTAATACTGTCAATTCTGTAAATCCTTCAATCCTATCCCAAGTTGTTCTTAAGGGGGGATGTTAGGATATTTAGACACTCAAGAGTTAGTTAAGATCAAATTGTGTAATATATCCATTAGGTAAAGTGTTTTTCTTTAGTATGCATTAGTATGAATTTGTAAATATTCTAATCCGACGGTCACGATATGCTCTAGACATAAAGTGATTCATTGGTTCAACTTCTCTTAGATCGTACTTATCATTGATCCGTGGATTAACACGTGATTCGTCCATGATCTCTATTTAAAGAGCATGGAAGGTCCTTGGCTAGTTGATCGATTATGAGAGGCTTATGTAACATTCTTTCTTTTACATAATAAATTGCTCCAAGTAGCTATTTGGCTGGGGCCATGGACTGTTTCCCTCTCGAGGGTTTTAACCACTTGACAAACATCAGTGTATTAATCTGTGATCGTTTTGTGTGTAGTGGTTGCTCTAGGTGTTCGGTCTTTTGGGAGTACCCTGTGTACCCGAACATTGGTTTTAATTTTCTATATTCATCAGTTTATTTTTATGTTTGTAGCTAAGTCATTTTGTTTATATATATATATATATATATATATATTACATTTTTCTGTAACTTATTTCATTTCTGCAAGCAAGAAGTTTTTTTTTCATGTTTGTGACACTTTACTGTTTATTTCCTGTGTTTTTATGCAAATTTTTCCCTCAGAATCCATACGGTCAACCAGTCATCCGTTTGTGCAGACTATTTTTTAGCCTTCTGTTCGTCCCTCTGTGCAGACTATTTTTTAGCCTTTTGTTAGTCCCTCTATGCAGACTCTTTTTCAGCCTTCTGTTCGCACCTTAATGTAGACTATCATTCATCACTTTATTCGCACTTAGATAGAATTTTAATTCATTTTCAGAATTTTTAATATTTTATTTTTGCAGAAATATTTAGTTAAGATAGAGGTTAATTCTCCAGCATTCCACTATGTTATGTAGCTAGTTGGGATTCGAATCCACCTCTAACAATTCAAATTTAGTTCTATATTAACACATAGATTAATTATTTCAGTTTTAATAATGATAAAATCCATTTATATTTAACCTATATTTTACTGATTCAAATGAGAAATACTTTTAGTTTTATTTTTGATCATGACTTAGATAGTTTATGAGATACTTTCATTTGTTTTCATGCCTAAAACATAGATTAGTTTAAGTTTGTTTAAAATATTGTCATATAATTTGTTGAATATTAGTTTGTCTCATTTCTGAAATAGGTTCACCACTCCATTTTCAGTTTTCATTTGAGTTCATCATTAGCGTTTCATTTCCAATTACACAACATTTCATTGTCTTAGGCTTTATTGGTTTTATTTCTTCAAGTTATTTCATTCAAGTAGATGTAAAAGATTAGTACTTAGTTTCAAATTCAAGATTAATAGGTTCACTTAGATTTTAAATATGTGTTGGTTTTCAGTATTTTAAATTTTGATGATTAAAACTCACATAACCTAGTTTAGTGTCAGTTTACTTTTCAAATTGTAAATTAGTTGCATGATCTTTCTATGATTTGTTAACATTCTTTATTTTATGGTATAGTTTGTTGAAGAGGTAGAGTAGAAGTATTTTGTTTTTCTGTTGTAGGTTTGCTTATAGACTGAATATATTTCTAGTTATTGTTTTGTACTTAGTTATAGGTTTGATTATAAAGCTCCAAGTTTAGTTTGCTTTGATTAGTTTACTGTTTTGGAACACATTTATTTATTCCTCATATTTAAAATAATATTTCCTTTTCTTTCTACGAATCCACAGTTACTTGTTTTGATTTCTATGAATTTGCAATTAAATAATTCATTGCTTTCCATGACTCAGTTGCACTTGCATTCTTAGATAAGCATTTACTTATGCATACATGGAATAGTCTCCAATTTATAATATAGATCAAATAATTTTTTGCAAGTAGTTAGTTTTGCTTTCAATAGTTAAATCACATTCGGACCAAGCAACTGATTTCTAGATTAAATATGCAATTCCCTTCCATAGAATAGATTAGCATAGCATTAGAATAGTTTGAATCTCAGCTATTAATCAGTTTTCTTCTTTTATAGAATACATTAGATTAGATTTGAAATTATAGTCAATTTTCAAGTTTTTAGTTAATTTTTTGTTTTCATAGATAGATTAAAATTCTTGCATTTGAATTATGAAAGCCATGCATGTATATTAAAATCATATAGTTGCATATTAGTGAATTTGCATCTTTAGTTAGTTCATGTTAGTTTGAGCCTTCAATTGTGCACATATAGTGTTTGCATCTCACAAGCTCCCTTCCTAGGTTGACAATTAAGTGTTGAATTAGATAGTGCATATTTTACCCAACACAAGCATAAGAAGATGCCTTGCTGCTACAACACAAGAACCAACAGTGATAAAAGATGCCTTGTTTCCACATAAAAACCAACAATGAGAAGAAATAAAGTAGCTGATACACATGCTAAGGAAACTGGAAAAAATGATAAGCTCGCCACAAGAACCTACAACAGAAGAAGCTATTGTGAAGAAAGATTAAGCTGAGATTACTCTAAGTGCCCACATATGGATCATCATGGACCTCATGGTTTCCTTTTCACTCAAACATACACCAGAACATGGTATTTTGCTTCATAATTTTATAGTCATATTATTGCTTGAAGGTTGTTCTTTCCAAATTTGGCGATTTTTATGCATGTGGGAACTGCAAATCTTCTATGGCTACGAATTGAATCAAACATTATGCTCCGACCCAATTATCAGGAAATGATGCATGAGGACATGGTTTGCATTTAGTTTGGGGGAGAAGGATTATTGTGCACTCTATGATATTTTCATTACTGAACAATCAATGCATTAATATGATACATGTAATATTATTTTCATCCCTAGACCGAGAAAGATTACAATTTAGTTGATGAATTTAATGACTATATATTGTGTGTTGCAAAAGTGCATATGTTTACAAGCACTTAACTGAAGAAAAGGCACAGTCCAGAAGTCCATGCGTGTTCTAGCATTGAAAGAGAAAATTGCAATTGTTACTTTCAGACTAGCATGTAAAACAAAATTTCAATATATGTTCAAAATTTAGAGCAACGTGAATATTTTTGCAGAGACAAATGGGTGGATCATTTACCTTAAATGAAAGTGAAAACAGATTAAATTCTATAGCCTATAGGTAAGACTGTTCTTTCTTTTGCAAAGGTCAATATCGACTACAGGAAAAACCAAGTGAGGTAGATCACTCGTTGAAAATGCAAATTATTGGTAAACTCAAAATTTTTCCAAATTTCTATGACAATCCTATATTTACAAGATCTTATTTGCAACTTGATCAATGGGTATTCAAAACACTTTGGAACATAATGTTTTTGCTTCCTTCATGCAATAGTGAGAAAATTTGAAAATTCATTATGGTTGCAATAAGGTTTGCCATACCTCATGGGTTTCTCAAATTGGATGTATTAAAGGATTTGATTACTAGAACTTGTGTGCAATAAATTTTTTGATTGCATTAAGCAATGGGTTTCATATCTTAAACCATTTATTTGCAAATATTATGAGCTAATTTCCTGCAGAAACTTGTTTTCTTTGTCAATCAGTACCACTATTATGGAGATAAATCTATTTTCTGACATGTAGTTATTGGAATTTTCAAGCAACAAAATCATAGTGGACAGAAAAAGGATCTACGTAGTTTTCATTGATGATGGAAGAATTGATAAGAGTGTATTATCCAACAACCTGAATGCACATGAGTATAAAACATAGACACGAGTTCATATTTGCTTGGTGTCCATGCATTTCTTTTCATACACCTCTTGGTATTTTGTTGAGACAGTCAAGAGTTAAATTAGGCCTTTGAATTTTTCCAAACAAATTCTCCGATCTATATCTGCAGGATGAATTTCTTATAAGGATGACAAGATTTGTTGTTTTCCCAAGCGCTCTCTAAATGGTGAGGACATATTCAAGGATAAAATTCATAGGTTTGAGCTATCTTGAGGATACTTTGAAGCATTCATAGATGGTACACCAAAAATGAACAAATTAAGTTACATATGATGTTGGGTTGAAGGCACTATTATACAAACGAATTGTAAATTTGGGATATCAACAGTATGTTTATGTTTTTTCCATAATTTCTCTTGCTAACAATATGGTTGAGATTTTGTATGGAGTTAATTTGTCTCACTAAAGGATTACACGCTCTTTTTAAACAAAGATAATAAATTAGTGACCTTCAAGCTAGAATGTGTGACCAGTGGGCACTTAGGACATTCACAATCAAGATGGCTAGTTCATGTTTTATTCATACATGTTTTTTGTTTTTTAAACAGAGCATAAATTGAAGTGGGCCTATCTCTCAAATTGTGATTGGGGTATTCGTGAAATTTGGTGTGTATATGCACCAAGGTAATATGAAAAATACCTCAAAGTTTAGCAAAACCCAATTTGTAATTTCCGAGAAATCAAACATAGTCATCTATATCAGTTTTTCTTGCATCTCGAAATCTGTGCATCAGATGGATTTTATTTTTGGCATGAAGAAGGATTGTGCTAAGAGGAACATAATCACCAAGTTTTAGAAAAAATGGTTGCACGGTTTTTCAAGAAAATGACCATCATCACCTATAAACAATTTTTATTTTTCACAAAATATGTGATATGGGTATCTCTAATTTTTGGTGTGGAGATGCATTGGACTTGTAGAAACCTTCTTGCAAAATTTCATCCAAACCCAGTTCATATTTTGTGAGATATTAGCTCAGAAATTTTGTTGAAACACCAACTACGACTCCACCAATTTTGTCCATTTCCCTATTCTTGCATCTTTGAATTTGCCAAATTCTCTGCTAAATGGCTATGAATCCGCTAAATTTTTCACAAAATTCACCGCTAAATGGGTGCAACTCTGCTAAATTTTCCGTCGAATTCTCCGCTAAATTTTTTGCCAAATACTTCGCTAAAGTTTCTGCGAAATTTTTCTTATATACCAGCTGTGATTGCACCAATTTTATCGATTTTCCCTATCCTCGTATCTATGACTTCACCAAAATTTTCTTATACACCAGATGTGACTTCGCCAAATTTTCTGCTAAATTCTCCATTTCGCAGCTATAACTCTACTAAACTTATCAATTTTTCTATTGCAACTCTTTTGGTTTTGGTCCCTATGCATGGTAAAGTGAAAGCAATAGTTAAATGAGTCCTTTTAGTTTGGATGCGACACACGTGTTGGGTTACATGAGGAAATGCAACAAGTTTAGTTTGGTGGAGATGTTGGGTCATGGATTTGTCCATATTTTCATCACCTATCGACATATATTTCATCCCTCTTCTTCATATCATTATCCATTTATCATTCCATTTTCCATCCATTTGCTGTAACTACCCATAAAATATTTATTACTTACATTGATGCTTTAATGGTTAATCATGATTATTTTCCTTTATTTTCTATGAATTGAAGACTATTATGCATAATTTTACTGATTATGGTTTATAGAGTGATTTTCATATTAAGAGTAGCAACACTCATGGTTCAAGCCTCCAAAGATGGCATGAATATTCACAACATGGTTTCATTTCTAGGACCGATTATGTGGACTTGTGATTTCAATTCACGCCCAAGTTGAACATGAAAGCCTCCAACTCATGATCAAATGACCTTACATTTGAGGAAATTTAAACTCAAAATGGGCCTTTCAACCCTAATTCAAATTCCATGTCATCACATGTTAGCCAATGAAATTGATTTAAATTTGAAATACCATATAGGTCTTAAACAATTTTTTAATATAGATTTGGTGATAGGTATGATATAAAAACTACTTTTTTTGTTCGTATTTTTGACATATCTCCCTATGTTTTCACTCAAATTTTGAGCCAGAGAACTCTTTGGATGTAGAATTATATTATGGATCCAACGAGTACCCACACTTCATACTTTTGACAGACCCTGCTCCACCAAGCATACGAAATACCTAAAAAAACATGATGATGATGTCATCATCACATTTTTTTAGGTATTACTTGTTTTTGGGGTAGAGGGGTCTATCAAAATTATGCAGTGTGTGTATGCGTTAGATGCAAAATTTAATTCTGCATCCAATGATCTCTTTCGATTGAAATTTGAGTGAAAAAACAAGGAGATATGTCGAAAATACGAGGCCCATTTTGAGTTAAAATGTCGAATAGTTTTTTTATTATTTTCCTTAGGAGGCCCATTTTGAGTTAAAATCTTCTCTAATGAAAAAATGTGTGTCAGATAAGAACACATTGATTTGCATCACGATTTGTGGGAATATGAAGAAGAATCACGAAAATATGGTTCATGGGTTTTGTGCTAAATGGCCTCAATTACCTGGTGCCTAAGGAAATCACCAAAAAAAGCCACAGTTTGATATATATAGCTGGTTATATAAATGTGTATTTCCTATATTTACTATTGCGACCAGTTTTCAAATTAGCAAATTTGTTGAAACAAATCACAAGTTGGGGATTCGGTTTCTCATTCTCCTTAAAGAATTTTATGTATAAATATGTAATCATTCTGATGTATGGGGGAGGGAGATAAATCAATGTTATGTTGTAGGATTTGATCCAGACTCTATTTTAATGCTTTCATTCTGATAATACATGTTGGCAATTTCTTAATTCTTGAGTTGTAGCCTCTTTCATTGTGGAGATCCAACACTGTTCAGTGGAGGAAGGGCCCTCTTCCTTGAGAAGATGTTGATAGTGTTGATTGTAGGTGTGTTATTTTGTAGATTTTTTTATTATTCAATTCATGTTTTCATTCATTATATTTATCATAGTCATTTTCATGTTAATTTCTTTTGATAGATTGTTGGCCAACAAAGCATTTCTTTCCAATTTATGTTGTTAGTACATTCTTTGTAAGAGTTTATTTTTATTGGAATGTTTGAAGTGTGATTAGGTTTACGGTGTGATTTTATCAATAAGATCAGGGTTTGATTTATTTTCAAGAAGGTGTGATATAGTTTATAATGAGTTTTGATTTCATACCAATATATCAACAGTGTCAGGTAGAAATTGTGCTTGCATAGATATTGCACAATATCTTTGAAATAAAGACTTCCTCGGGTTGACAATTTATGGTTTGGGACTCTTCACCTGTTTATTTAATTAGACAATTAATCCAACCAACATTTTGGCTCTATTGCTAGGGAAGCTATCAATGGTGCAAAAGTACATCTAACATTTTTTTGTAGATGCATTTTTAAAGTAGGGCATGTAAGTTGCATGATTACATTTTAGTTTATTGAATTTTCTTTGAGTGTGTTTTTTCTTCTTTCTTTGCATTCTGTTTTATTTCATTTTCAACTTTTGGAGTGTAAATATTATCATTCCATTTAGTGGTGTTCTAAGCACCACCCATTATACTAACATGTTGACAGGAACACTCGAAGGAGGAGCCTCGAGATAGAACATGAAGAATCTAATGAAGATATGGCAAGTAGTATAATTTTCCCAATTGTCCCTTTATGTAGTATAGTTTTCTTTGTACATGGAAGTATCTATTTGTTGCACCCATTGTTTTGATGAGTGCTTCTTAAAGAGCACCCAATCGAGGTTGTTGGTCACCCTCCTCCCCCCCCCCAAGTTACATGTATGTCTTGATTTGTTTGAAAAATTCATTGTCCCTCCATGTAGTATAGTTTTCTTTGTACATGCAAGTATATTTTTGGTGCATCCATTGATTTGCTAGCATTGACATAAATATTATTTTATGTAGCTTTATAGTGAGTTAGTGGTTCTTGAAGAGCACCCAATCGGGGCTGCTTCTCACCAACCTCTCCCCCTCAACGTACATCTATGTCTCTCTTTCTTTGAAAAAATCACTGTCCCTCCATGTAGTATAGTTTTATTTGTACATGCAAGTATCTTTTTGGTGCACCCATTGATTTGCTCACATTGACATATATTATTTATGCAGCCTTTTAGTGAGCTAGTGGTGCTTTAAGAGCATGCAATCAGGGTCATTTCTCACCCACCTCCTTCCCCCCTAGGTACATGTATGACTCGCTTTCTTTTAAAAAGTCATTGTCCCTTCATGTACTATAGTTTTATTTGTACATGCAAGTATATTTTTGGTGCACCCATTGGTTTTTCGACAATGACATATATATTATTTTATGCATCTTGATAGTGAGCCAGTGGTGTTTGAAGAGCACCCAATTGGGGCCGCTGTTCACCCACCTCTCCCACCCCCTAAGTTCATGTATGTCTCGCTTTATTTGAAAAAGTCAATGTAGGGTGTAGATAAATTTTCAAGTATTTATATAATTGATCGTCTTATACAGGGTTGTACCAGGGATGATTTTAAGGAACCATACTTATTTAAAAGTGTATAAATGTTGGCGAATATTACCAAATCTTAAAATACCAACTATAAAATGATTGGCGATATTTTTCAAAAAATATTTTAATTTACAAGGATTTATATCGTTTATATAAAAATTTGGCAATTTTTATGCTGAAAATTGTTTACCCCATCAAAATTGGGTGAAACATGGCTTCAAAAAATGCATAATGGCGAATTTTTTTTGGGAGAAAAACATAGAAAAATAGCCCACTCAGCTAAAATTCGCCCCTAAAATTATCCCTGGGTTGTACATGTATCTAATTATTGGTACCATTTATTTTTTGTAGGATGTTAGTGAGGCACCAATGGTACATGTAGTTACACCATGACCCACCATCACTTACACATGAATAGAAACTAAAAATGTTATATTGGGTTGGAATTTGAACAAATGTACATAGAATTTTTATAGGTTGGTAAAATAGCTTAC
The DNA here is from genome assembly GCA_001517045.1 of Pseudotsuga menziesii. Lineage (NCBI taxonomy): Eukaryota > Viridiplantae > Streptophyta > Pinopsida > Pinales > Pinaceae > Pseudotsuga > Pseudotsuga menziesii. Next base: position 130,592 of record LPNX010921310.1, read on the forward strand.
AAATTTTGGTTTGTGTGCAGTCTCTAGAAATGAGATTTGTTCCTCTGTTCAGTGTTGGGGAACACCACTGAACAGTTGAAAAAGAAAGATAGACTTCTCAAAATCCACCGACAGTTGAATTGAAAGGGGGGGATAAATAGAATTCATGTATAGGGGGGATACATACATGTAACATTTTGTTTGTATACACATAGATATACAGTATGATCCACTATTTTGTATTATGGCCATGGCATGTTATTTTTGAAAACATTATATGTACATATAATATAAAGCGAGGTTCATATTTATATAGATGGTTTACTTGATATCGGAACATGATATGCATTATATGCCTTTCAGATATGCTTAACTATCTATTTCATTAAGTATGTGTCTAATTAAAATGATGTGTGGTTCACCTATGGGTGAAATCATGAATCTGGGTGTCTATTTGGGGGGGGGGGGGGGGGGGCTTATGATAAAAGCAATGTTGTTTTTCCATGTTTGTCAACTTCGAGCAAAGAAAAATTAGATTTGTATTTAGAATTTCATTTTGTAGTAAAAAATAAGTTGTAGAGAATTGTGTTAGATTTCTATTGGTTATTTTTTAGATTTTTTTTATTGGAATTTGATATGTAATTTTCTAAGTGTTTGATAGTATGTTATTAATTAATGAAATTATGATAAATAGTCATGTTTTTTTTACACGGGTTTATTCATTATTAAACTGTTCTTCATTAAAAAAAAATATGTTATGATGATCTAGACAAATTGTACGAAAGGATGTCTATAAGTTTGTATCCAATAGCCACATGCAATAATTATTAGAATTTTTTGAAGTGGACCAATATGAAAAAATAACACAAAACTGACATGTTTAGTTTGCAACAACATCTTACCTAATTTCCAATTCAGAAAATAAAACTAAAAGTACCCTTTTGAAGACAACACATCAATATTGGGCACCATGATTTTTCCAATTTTTTTTGTCGTGTCTTTAAGAAGTCATTGAATTTTCATTTCAATGAATTCTATTAAATTTTGAAGGAATCCACACAGCTTTAATAAATATAATAAATAAAATTAGTGGATCACATCAAATTCAAAAAAAATAGCATCTATAGAAAGTAGATTGAATTATGCAACTAATGCTATTATTTGTGAAGACAAATTGTAAGTATTTGATACGATCCAATCTATTTGAAATTGGAAGAAGAGTTAAAAATTAAATGGAATTCCATTTCTGAAAATTGACAAGTTTTTGGATGAACAAATATTTCAGTCGAAAGTTACTTCTAACGGATACCGTTAATTTCTGCGAGATATAGAACAGTTGGTGGCAGGTATGGTTAAAGCGCCCCCTAAGATGAAAGGTCGTTAGTTTTAATCTCATCGTATACCAAAAAATCCAACCATGTTAAGGGTTGGTGTGGTCCAAGCGAAGTGCGATCGCGGGGTGATTTTGACGGCTTAGATGCCCGTGGTTCATGGTTTCTTAGCCAATGGAAATCATGCTAGTTAGGGGGGTTCCACCACTTTGCCAATAAACAAAAAATGGATACTGTTAATTTTAAAGTTAGAAAGTTAGAAAGTTAGTTCTTTCTAAATGTAAAGTTAATGGTATGTGTTAAAAGTAACTTTTGACCGAACTATTTTTTCAGCCTAAAGTTAGTTCTATGTTTTCGATCGAAAACATAAATTAGTTCGGGTAAAATATTATAGAATATGAATTCGAAAAAATTATTTGCACGAAATAGACACCCATATTCATGATTTCACTCTTGATGTGATATTATGATATTATAGAACTTATCATGACATATCCTACTAACTATTTGAAGATCTCCAATACTTCAAGGAAGAATGTATGACTCATCCAACTAATATCAAGTAACCATTAAGTAAGACACCTCTAATATGTATATATGTTAGATACCATCCAAGGGCTAATGATACACCAGGTACCCCAAGTCTCATGAAACACCCCTAAACACGGTGTAAGGGATTTTGTAGTAACTTAGAAAGCTAATATTCCCTCCTATAAGGAAATTCTTTTCACTAATACAAGTAAGTTCACATTGAAAATAAACTAGAGTTGCCATCTATTTAGATCACAACATATCAAACCTCCAAGAATGTTGAACACCTATGAATATGAAGGAACATAACTCTGCGTCATCAACAAATTTCCAAAATCCATCATCCCTCAAGTCAACACCATGGGATAAAATCACTAGAAACCACATCATAAGTTCTTTATGACATCCTATGAAGATAATCACATCTCCATACAAGACCAAGGCAAATGAATTGTATCTATGAAAATCACAAAGATATATAACTTTAGAAATCCATCCTTAATGAAATAACAAGTTCATAGTTCAATCAACAACCCATGTAGGGGTATCATCAATGTTTTAACATCATAACCTCTCTCACACACCTTAAAACCTTTGACAATCGGCGTGTTAACCTAAGCTAGGTCAGGTCTCTATTTCTAAGATAATTTTCAAGAAAGATTATCATCAAGGTAAATTATCTCTACCTAAGAAATTCCATGGAATGTACAACTGCCACTAGATAAACAAGAAACCTGTAAAGACCACCCTCTCTCAACAAACTGCAATCATTGATGGTGCATTATTTTCCTTCAAATGGAAATTTATACTATACATATATCATATAAGGAACTCTCTCAAAAAATTCTTATTCAAACAAGGGACAAATAGAACATCACTCACACGTGATAAGTAGCATCATAACCAAGATCCACACACATACCTCCCTCTTTCTCTTGAAACATGTTTAATAATGACCTATCATATATCACATGTCTTAAAGCTCCAATGTCAACATACCATACAAGTATAGACACAATCATAAAATATAAGAAAGACACCATAGACATATCCATGTTAAAAAACAACAATATGAAAAAGACAACATTTCTTAGGGTCCATGAGCTTCTCCCAAGGAAATTAGGGTATCACATCCAACAATATCAACAAATTCAAGCACCTAACCTAAGTACACAACAATTGGAATACCAAATTCCTCTTTCACCTATAGAGTGATCCGAACCAAAAAAAACTATGATCCCATGTAAAAACGTTTTGAACTAGGGAAAATTACTGAGACTTCAGAAATTAGCATATGTGTGTCACCAATGAAAGAGTTGACCCACCAATGCAAGAGTTACATTCAAGGAAACTCAACAAAACCCTAGTTTATAAAAACAATGCACAATGTAGTCACTGAGAAATGAAAAAAGGATAGATAGGGCCACTTAGATGTATTTTCATGTCATAATACCAACGGAGTCGATGGTTCGTTTATATGACCTCTGGTTGAGGATTTTTGTCCATTTGAAAGTCACCTCAAAATGTGGTTCAATGGCACTTTGTGACTTTCAAATGGACATAAAAAACAAGCGGAGCATCATAATTGCATGTAATTGGCTCCTGCACATGTGTATGGGAAAGGCCGATATGGAAACATTACAAATATTCACACAGTGGAGGTTTTTGCAGAGTTGACCCACTAATGCAAGAGTTGCATTCAAGGAAATTGAGCAAAACCCTAGTTTATGAAATCAATGCACAATGTAGTCACAAGGAAATGAAAATAGGATCAAAAGGAACCCTATATGTATTTTCATGCCAGGAGACCAAAAAATTCAACGGTTCGTCGTCCGACCTCTAGTTGACGATTTATGTCTAGTTGAAAGTCGCATCAAAATGTGGTTTAGGGACACTTTGTGACTTTTGGTCGTGGAGTGAAAAAACAAATGGAGCAACATAATTTCATGTTGCTAGATTCTACAGGTGTGTATGGGAAAGGTCGATATGGGAACACTATCAATAGTCACACGATAGATTTTTTTGCAGAATTGACCCACCAATGTAAGAGTTACATTCAAGGAAACTAAGCAAAACCCTAGTTTATGAAATCAATGCACAATGTAGTTATCGAGAAATGAAACAGGATGGAGAGGTCCCCCTACATGTATCCACATCCCAAAATACCAATAGAGTTGATGGTTCATCGATTCGACCTCTGGTAGATGATGTATGTCCAGTTGAAAGTCGCCTCAAAATGTGGTTTAGGGACACTTGGTGACTTTTGGTCCTGGAGAGAAAAACCAAACTTGGAGCAACATAATTGCATCTTGTTGGCTCCTGCAGGTGTGTATGGGAAATGCCGATATGGTAACATTACCAATAGCCCCACGGTAGAGTTTTTTTGCAGAGTAGATCCACCAATGCAAGATTTGCATTCAAGGAAACTAAGAAAAAACCTAGTTTATGAAATCAATGCACAATGTAGTCATCGGGCAATTCAAACAGTCTGAAGAGGCCCCCCTAGATGTATTCGCATTCCAGGAGACCAACTAAGTTGACAGTTCGTCAATCTGACCTTCTTTTGATGACTTATGTCCAATTGAAAATCGCCTCAAATTGTTGTTTAGGGAAAGTTGATGGCTTTTGGTCCTAGAGCTAAAAACCAAACGGAGCAGCATAATTGCATGGCGTTGGCTCCTGCTGGTGTGTATGGGAAAGGTCAATATGGAAACACTACCAATAGCTGCACGGTGGATTGTTTTTCAATGTTGAACCACCAATGCAAGAGTTCCAAGATTTGACCCATGAATGTAATTAAATGTGCATTAATATAAACAAATCATTAAAATTAAATTGCAAAAACTCTATAGCATGTTATTTTCCAAATTCTATTTGGTGGTTTCTAAAGACACCATTATTTCTTAGCGCCTCCAATGTGCCATAGATTGTGTTTGTATTCTAGGAACATGAAAGGATAAATATTAGTACTCTCATCAGAAAATAAAGAGAATCCAATGAAATTGTGCAAACATTATTTATAGATAACTCACCTGAGGGTGTAGGATTGTGTTTATACTATTTAATATACTATGAATAGTAGGATGTCTATGAATGGTATTCGTCAATCACATGTTAGTATTGAAATTGTATAGGTTAATGGTATTGAAATTGTGCTTCAACGTGCACTTTAAAATTTAGATAATGCACCTGACAATATATCCACACTACACAATATAGTAACACCTCACAATACACTCATTTGAGTAGGCCATATGGATCATCTCTATTGCCGATGGTGTCCATCAATGTCTCATTCTCTAAATGATGTAGCAAGTATTGTATAGGTTACATATTTTTGTTCAAAACTATGTGGAACTTTATGTTTATACCAACTATCAGATTGGTGAAGTGGTATACAATAGCTTATGCTCTATAATCCTAATATACATACCCACCCTTCCTTTTCTATTATGCTTCTAGTGTCAAGTACTTGTTTTTTATAACCATTGAGCTTGTTGGGAATTCAATATTTTCATCACTTGTAACAGGGTCGAGAATGGTTTGTTTCCCCTCTAAGCAATAAGCAACCCAATAGTCAAAACCCCATTCATTATTTTTTGGGAAACCACTACATATATATGACATGTGAAAGGAAATAGGTTGAGTTAACAATACATTTATTAAAAAAAGTCTTGCATGCAACATAAATAAAGTTTCTTTAAATGTAAATACTTATAGTGATTTAGGTACTACAAATTTACATTTTTGTAAGTGCTTGTATGAGATCCGATATGTGATCATAGTCTATAGAAATATATGTCTGGTCATATTCCATTCGGTATATTTCATTATCCCACTTCAAATTGGTGACAAGTTTCACTCGATCCCATGTATCAATCATATGTCTATTCACAATCATCCCATTCATTGATGCTACAAGAACCACAAAATAAATCCTTCAATCTTGTCTAAATTTGTAGGGACAAGTTGTTTGAGCTTCTAATTGAATTAAACTATCGAGTTCCATGCACTGTGTTCACCCAATGTGTGTTGGATCGGTCCACATTTGTCACCTCCCAAAATATTCACCTCCTAGAAATGACCCCTTTTTGACCACCTTTACTTACCTCTTTTTACCTCATCCTACTCTATTATGTACACTAAATAGACATTTTTCCTTCACTTGGTCCCTCTATTCATACAGGTATAGTTAATCATTGTCTTATTTTAGTAATGATGAGGATTGTTGTAATCAGGACTTTACATCTTAAATTATGCTAACATATGGTGGTTTTATAAATATAATTCGAGATGTAAAGGATACATGTGTAGCAGGACGAACATGCCAAGAGAGGGATGAAAATTCACTGCTGAGATGATCACCATCCATTCCATCGTTTCCCAAACGACGCGGTCCAAGGATACTATTCCACGTGAGCTAGCTACAATAGGATACAAAGGTAGCTACAATAGGATGCAACAGATTCGGAGGAAATAGTGTGCTGCTGCTCAAAAATAGCTACAATCCACAGAGTGTCTTCTCAATTAATCATGATCATTATTTCTATCTCGAGTAATAGCCTTCCTATATTTTTTGCTTTCATCTTGCCATGACTATAACAACTTATCGTAATTAGGGAAGCCTAAATATCAGAGATCTTCATGGCTTCCCGATAATAGTGGGAAGATGTTATGATTGTAATTGTATAAATACTAGGAACTATTCTGAGCCAAGAGTTGAAAAATTAATCAAATTATTGTATCAGTTGTGACTGAGGTTGTGTGATCATCTGTCATTTTAATACAAGGAGTTTGATTCTTTAGATCTTGGCGTTCTAACATGTGTTACTTCTAGCATCTCTGTGTGAAGGTTGGGCCCACATTCCCATAGGGATTGCTGAGTTAATTAGGTATTTTATTTATTCTATTGTATGGTTGGATTCTATGATAATTTCCTTGATTTACAGTAAGCTGCAACAGTCATTGATTTGTTGTGTGTCATTTAAATAATCAGTAATTGCATCCTCTGTAAATTGCAGTAGTTTGGTTTGCTAGTCGACTCTATAGGTTAACTTTATTTTATGCAACAGTGTGATAGCTGTGACAGCCCCATTCATCCCTAGTCATTTCAATCATTGTTTTCTTTAGATCTTTGCAGTTTGTTTCTTCACATTTATAATTGCAGAATTTAATTCATGTACTTTGAATTTCTAGAATAAGATGAATTAATATAGTTGAGATGGATCTTTAGATGGTTTGGTAATTAAGGATTTAACTTTCTACAAAAGTAATCTAGATGTTATTTCCTAAATCTTTTGATTCTAGATTAAAGATCGTAAGAAGGTACTTGTGATTTCATTCTTAAGAAGGAAAATTAGATTAAGTAGATTATGGGATGAGTTTGGCTGAACAGGAAAGTAGGGTCATTCATTTACAGCATCAGCGACTTAGTGTTTAAAGCATATATAGTGCACATTATCCTTGAAATAAGAGACTTCTCTGGGTTGACAATTTATATTGAACACTATGTATGTTGGATTTAATTAACTTGCATATAGGGTGCCCAACATTTTGCCGTCATTTCTGGGGAAGGATAATTATTAGACACCGTAGTAATTACATTTTGGGTTGCATGAATACAAGAAGGGTACATCTTGACCATCTTATAAATCCCAGAACCCCACATAACACTAACATTGCAGTGGTCGAGGGCGTCGGAGAAATACAACATTGGGAACAAGAACATTCATTGACGACCTGGTTGATAGGACCAATTCTTCTACTGGGGCTCACTATCAGGAAACACCTATTAGAAGAAGGCCATTTATCCCTGGAGTGGCAGCGTCAGTATCTACAGTGGAGAACACATGAGGAGCTGCAACACCCTCGGATATCCCTGTGGAGGAAGAAAGAGTTAGTACTGTGGGATTAGCTCACCAAGATTTGATCTATCACATAAACGGGAAGGTTGTGACTGAAGAGGAGTGGACACAATTCCATAAAAAATTTAACGATCAGTGGAAGGATGAAGAGTATAAAACAGAGGAATAGATGAGCAACATACATGATCTTGAATATCACAAAGAAGCAATGGGAAAAAAAAATCATCATGAGGGTAAATCCCTACCTGAAGGGATGGTTGCTACATTTCAGTTCCCAATTCAATAGCCAGAAGGGATAGCCCCCATGAAAAATATATCACCATCGGTGTTGCCTCACTTTTATGGAAAAGCGGCAGAGGATTCAGACGAATTTCTTTTTGAATTTAACATCTTCCAGGAACAACAAATGGGACAAATAGGAGAAATTAGAACGTGATGTGTTCGACAGAACATAAAATTCATCTAATGGAGGAGCCACCGAGGAAGAAATAGGAAATCTGCTTGAAAATTTCAAGACATAAATGATGAGCTCCATCTCCTCGGAAATAGATATTCTGAGGGAAAAGCATAAATAAGCAGTAGAGGATCTCACTTAGTGTATTCTGCCCTAAATTTGGGAAGAACCACCCTCTGAAGGAGTGCCCGCTCAACAAGGTAGAAGTGTGTCAACTGTGCGAGCTGAACCATGATACAAAATAATGCCCTTCACTACCTCAAGTGAAGGCAGTTCTGTAGGCATCAACTCTAGATGTGGAACCAGCTTACTTTATTGCACAGAAAAAGCCCTGGCAGCGTCGAAATCAAGGTATGACTCAAGACTTGTTTCCATTTTCGAATAACAAGAATAATTGGAAAAATATGCATCACATGAATACACAATTCCCTTCATATTATTCTAACCATCAATGGTACCCATATCAACCTCCAATGCAAAATTTTAACTACTGGAACCCCTGGACACAACCACCAAACCAACAAAATTCTTGGTGTCCTAGATGGAGGAACTTCCATCCAGGGAACCAGTTTCCCCATAACCAAATTTCTCAGCAGCTTCCACATAAAACGTTTCCTCATCAACCATACCCTCCTCAACAATATGCCCAGCCTTATTAGCAATCACAACTGCAACTCTAGAATAATGATGTCCCAAATATGTCGATACGACCACAAATTCCTGCTCAACCTAACCCCAACCCAAATAATAAAGCAGTCCATCAGTTTGATACTACCAACATGCCCTCTTACTCCATTACTACTAGACCCTGCAATGACATCCGCATATGATCAGGGAGGGCAGTGGAGCCTTTGATCATTGAGGATGTTCCATCCTCTGTGCATGAAGAAAGGATGAACCCACAGTATTTATCCAATACAGCGACCCCCATTATTGAAGACGCTGAACATCCTACTAATATGCCGACTGAAACACAAAAAGACACAGTTATCGACACACATTCTACACAATTCATTAGGGAACCACCATACCCTGAAAGATTAATATTTTCGGAGGTAGTGGGACAACCTCAATTTAACCTCTTAGGAGAGTTAAAAAAATCTTTATGTTAAAATTCCACTCCTTCAGGCCCTTCAAGATGTACCTATCTATGCCATAACCATTAGGGGTATGTGTACAAGGAAACCATGAATAATACCCAAGGATCCTCCCATTGTTCATGTCATAGGGAAATTATCTGAATTAATAATGGGGAAAACCCTCTTGGCCAAATACGACAATCTTGGGAATCCAACTGTCACTGTGTAGACTGGGAGCACATAAATACCCAATGTACTAGTAGAATTAGGTGTAGCAATTAATGTCATGACCATTGAAACTGTAAGGAAACTTGCGCTCACTAATCTCAAGCCAACTCCTATCGTTTTAGAACTGGAAGATAGATTTGTTTTATTGGAATTTTGTTGATGAAAATGGACATATTTTTATGACTTTCTATAGATGTTTTTTATTCTTATTGGAATGAAAATTTGTAGGCATCATTTATTATTTTAAAACCCAAAAAAAGTTCAATATCATTTTATTTTTATTGGATCATAGTTAAAAATAAAGTTGGAAGAAAGTATGCAAAATTATAATTTTTTTTAGATTTAAAATTATTTATATATAAAAAATAAAACTGAAGTTTAAAAAAAGATATAAGATAATAAAATTAATGTTTATGTATTTTTAAAAATATTTATCTGTATATAAGTACGATTTTATGATAGATTCTTAGCTAAAATGAATGTTTGCCAAATTTATCAGATTGAATTTATAATAATTTTATTAAATGTAATTATTTAGTTGATATCAACTTACATTTTACGATAAGAGTTAATATTTAATTCCATATTATAATGATGGTCCCTATTGATAAGCACAGCTTACCTGATTTTTGGTATGCACTTTAATTAACTATTATTTTCAACTGAACCATTGTATTGATCCTACATGCTACAAGTACAATAGCTCATAGCAATTGTTGTAAGAGGATGTATCATTTAAAAGTAGTGAAATGCAAATTTATGCTCCACATTGTCTCTTTTTTTAGTTTGTTTATGAATATACACAAAATATCAAAATTAAGGAGATTTTAGTTGGATCTTTATGTGAGAAATTTTCTTGTCTCAATGTATATATATACTCATTGTTACTCATATGAATTTCCATAAAATAGATTTATTTATTTTTCTCCAATTTGATCTTTAGTTTTCTTCTACATGCAACTTAGGTGTTAATACTTATTTATATAATATTAAAATTAAAACATTATATAAAATATTTTGACATGCAAGGCAAAACTTCAAATAAAAATCTTTATTTAAATATTTGAATTTAATTTTTATTTATAAGATTTATAAAGTAGTAGGAAATGAAGAAATTTAAATTTATAACTAACTTTCATGCGATTAAAACCGAAGATTAAAATATTTTAAAACAAAATCTTTCATTGTATGTTTAGTGGAGTATATTCAGCTTATCTTCACAACAAACACTGATGCAATATTGAACTATCATAAATGCTACTTCACTTTAATATTGTAAGGGCCATTAACATTTTAACATTGTGAGGTTGAACTATCATAAATGCTATTTCACTTTTACACTCGGAGGCACATCAACATTTTAACATTGTGAGGTTTTGTGGAAAATATCACAATAATATAAATTTAATTAGGATTTATTTTATTTCTAATTAATAGAATAATAAATAATTAAATAATATTTATATATTTAATAATTAAAATATGTTTTTTTTAATTAATATTTTTTGTTAAAAATAAATTAATTGTAATATAAGAATTAAGGGTTTTTTATTATTTTTTTGGAATATATATTAATAAGTAAGCCACTTATTTGGAAGTAGATTATGTTCACATGAATCTAGTTAGTTATTTTTCATCTTTCTTTTTTACAGTAATAATATTGTTCTTGTGATAAAGAATCTCTCGCAAACAGAAGAAAATAAAAAAGTTGAAGCCTTACGATCATGATCATTCACTTCCAGCTTCACTTGAGGACATTCTATTTGAGATACTTGAATAAATTGAAGAACCCCTTGAGTCCATTCCTGAGACTCCAAGTAGTTCAACTATTCGTCAGTCAGCAAGAGGAAACATTGGTGCACCTCTGAGTCCTCTACACAGTCCACCGCACAACACTAATCATAGACCACCAAGTCCTCCTTTCATTCCAATGGCACAAGTTAATCAGCCACCACCTCATCCTTGGTTAGTTGAAGATGTTGTAGGAGTTCCAAGTCCACAACATGATTTACCTAAACATCCTGGGAGACTGGTACCCAAGTTTGATTGCAAAAATAAGGAGCCTCCATAAGACCATATCAAAAAGTTCATACTGGTCATTCGCCTCATGGGAGTACAACATGAGGATGTTGTATGTCGATTGTTCCCTTATACCTTTGAGGGAAAATATTCAATATTGTATTTCAGTATTGGACAGGGATCTCTTACTAGTTGGGTCTTGTTTGAAATTTCGAAGATCAGAAAACTCTGGATACATTGATGATTAAACTTTTGCAAATAAAGATGGAGAACAAAGAACGCATCAAAGATTGGAATCAGATATTCAATTCACGATGCACGACCGATCGAGAACGTACAAATTAGATTGTACCATGGTTAACAACATTAAAACAAAAGTTATGATAATCAAATCCAAAAAATAATTTATGTTAATTTTATGCATTACAACATTAGTTTAAGGGAACTCATTGCATACACTTATTTTAGTTTAAAGGAACTCATTGTAAATGTTTTCCTAAAAAAGAATATATAGTTTTAAATCAAAACTAGATCTATCTATTTTTAAAGCATATAGCCAAATATATTTAGTTTATCTTTAAGTCAAAGGCTTCCTAGACAAAACTTAAACTCTGTTTTAAAAATGTAAACAACAATACATTCTCTGTTTTGGGCATTTATACCGAGAAATAGATAGATCTGGGATACTCATTTTTCTTTAAAAATAGAAGCACGATATCAATATATAAGCAATATACATCCTATTAAAAATTGGATTTTCCCAAACATAACAACAACCAAATCAAATCAAGATTTAGGATTCATAGCCGTAGAGTTAAAGATCTTCCACCCATCGATTTACAATTGATTTCTTTACAATTAAACAATTACAAAACTGTAAAATCAATGATAGTCGTAAGCTAATATTTCTATAGACTAAAACCAAAATCGCAATGTTTTCCCCAAATCAAACCACAAACCAAATGGTTTCCAATCAAATTGATTGAGGATGCGAAGCCCTCTCTGTAACCAACACATATAATTACAAACCCATTCACGGTTATGTGTCAAAAAAAACTTATCTTAATTTTTTATTAATGGATGTAAACCATTTCTTTCCCATAACCTCAGAGCAAATCAACCACAACTCAACTTAAACACAAAACCAAATGAAGGAATGCCTTGTTATTGTTTGATTTAATCGAGTGTATAGTATAGAAACCATGTGGGTTCATTTATGCTCTAAAAAACACCAATGTTAGTGTTTATCATTTTAGTTGGTTTTTCTAACCTCTTAAGGAATAGAGTATGGGATGGGGATTCTCAGTTCATGGACAAGAAGGACCACATGTGAGAGGAGCCAACCCTGTCACCACCTATGCATAGTCTGAATGCCAATATCATATTGTCTTCATGCAAAAAAGGTAAACCATTACTTTTATGAAAGTGTAATGTCCCTAAAATCCATAAATAAATAAATAAATTCGTAGGGATAATAATAATGCTAAGATATCACGGGACATCTTTTGTTAACTACGGAATTATAAATTGATAAGAACCATGCCTAAGTTCTATTTTCCTTTTTTTATACTAGTCCTATGTGATGATGATGTTTAAATGTCATTATTATGTATTCCTATGTATTTGTAGTTATGTATGTGTTATCTAGTTTACTGATGCTTCTGATATTATTTTTTTCATGTTTGATTTCATATTACGTTATCTAGTTGTTAGTTTTTTAAATGATGAGGATGACTTACCTCTGTATGTAAAGCGGATGAGTGGCAATATTTTTCCCTAAGAATTCACTCAAAAAGGTATGGAAATCCTACGATACTAGGCTTACTTAGTTCTTGTAAACTAACAAATGGTTTGTCTATTTTTACTGCAGGTGACTCATCGATAAACCTATGCTATATAAACATGATGAAGAAAAATAAAGAACCTTGGCACCCATCACCTTCTAGTCCTAAAATGCTAAGGGATTTGTGAATGCAATACTACCCTATTCCCAAGACATTAGCTGATAGTATAATGTAGATGGTTTAAGCCTCAATGGTAATGTATTAATCTTAACAACTATGTAGTAAAGGGTTTATATATAAGTGGAAAAATCTATGAAGTTTTAGACTATAGAGAAGGGGGTTTCGATTTGAAACATAGTAGAATAAATCTAGCACTTTAAATGAGCCCATGTGAAGGGAAGTGTGGATCCTCCACTATGGCCTAAGCCATAACCCTTCTGCTAGGGTTTTTCGCAGCTCATTTGTGTTGGTTAAGGAGCTTGATATTCCATATTCAAAGATGTTATTCAGTCATGTTTGTACCCCAGGTAAACTATACACTCGTTTCCAAACTTTGGGATTTTTGTTGGTCAATAGTTTTACCGGCCCATGGTATTGGGTTAAATGTAGTACTTTTGCATGGTATTACCCCTATAAAAGAAAAGCATTGTAATATGACTATGTATGGTATTGTTTTGTATTGTATTGAAAACAATCTCTATGATTGTGTGAGAGAGACTATGAGAGTGTAAAGAGGAAGTGCAATAGATTTGTTACAGGTTTTATCGTTTCATCTTTCTAGACACTAATAAAAGGAATAGAAATTTCTATGTGGACGTAGCCCATATCTTGGGTGAACCATGTTATATCTATGTCTCTCTTTAATGTGTTAAATGTGTTTTGCATTTTTTTAATGATTTAAGTGCATATCTGTTATTATTATGTGGTCCTGTTTCTAAAACTTTGCATGTTTCTCGTTTTGGTGGTGATGGGGGTAAGCTCCACCATTGGAGCTGTGCAGATTGTGTTGAGAGTTACAGTACTAGTGCAGAATCTATAACATGTATGCAAATGTTTCATTATGGTTTATCTCGTTTGTATTTCATTTATGTTTAAGGTTTAAAATGCATACTTCTAATGGCCTCCGTTTCGTTTTGCAAGTTTGGGGAGGAGCGTGATTTATCTGCAACATTTGGAAAAGGGATGAGGACGAAAACATTTGTCTCTTGGGCAATCCCATATGATGAGGGACTTTACCCATCTAATAATTTTCTTACGGGGTTACAGGGTTTCTCTGTGTGAGAAAATGTAACCAAATTCCCAATTGGGATTCGCAAGGGTTTGGGGAAAAACAATGGCTTATGTATTAGTTTCTAGTATGTAGGTTTGTCTTAGTGGTTTTCATCCCATTCAGGCATTTTTATAACAGCACAACTGTGTACATTTTATACTCTATGTGGTTAATAAAAATGATATTTTGCATATTTATTCGTCTCTGTGTGTTTTCTACAAGCATTGTGTTTTCCATTTGTTAATGGATGAAATTTTATTTTTATCAGTTCCATTGCTTCATAATGGCACTAAGATAGTATCATTTTTCTATTTGTTTAGTTGACTATGGAATATCGTTGGGAGTCAACCCTTGCTGCAATTTATGGAAATGATTCCTCGTTTTAAATGGGTTTACTATGCCAATTTATTTATTTGGTTTCAATTTTGGCATTTTACCTCTGTTAAATAATGATAAGGGTAGAACCATTGCTTCAAGCTTGATTTAATTTCCATGAGAAAATTCTCTCTTTGTAGTTTATGGAATCATTGTAATGCTTAATTAGTTGCATTATGTTGGATTGTCGAGGGAAACCTTAGCTCTGTTTAAATGTTGCTATAATGCTTTGAATAGGTTGATAATGTTAGCTTCATTTGTTTTTTACTTTTGAAATGGTTATTTTGAAGGTGGTTGTAATGGTGTGGCCTATATGCTACAAGGTTTATATTTTACTACTTGTGTGTACAAAATTACGATGATTGGCTTAATGGATTTGATAGCGAGTGTAATGTTTTATGTTGTTAATTGTATACCTTGTTATCACTCCAAGTTGGGGCTTCATGTGATTTGATCTTGGGTTCGGCCATTTCCTGGTGGTTTGGGGTTTATTAATCATTGATATTGTTTAAGCATTGTTAATATTATTATATGTTAATACTGATAAGTCAGATTTAATGGGATTCGACCTTAGGTTGCGATAGTTGATTTACTATTTTATTATTAATATTTATTTAGTATTATATAGACTTTGTCATACGGATCTTAGGGGATTCGATCTAGGGTTTAGATGGATGAGATATGGTTTTATGTTGTTGATTCAGTTAATTTATTTTACTATAGCATAGATAGTTTAGGTTGGAGAATAGTAATGGCTGTTGTTCAATCCTTAACAGGATTCGATGTTGGAAAATTTATAATGTTTTAAATTATTGACTATGTATAGGTTTTGGATTATAATAATGTAAACATTGTTCCTCCCTAATCGTTGATAGGATCTCGTCCTTTGTATAAGGAATTATAGGAATTATTTTGGTGATTTAGTTTGTTTATTATGGTAATTATGTTAGGTAAATTAATTTTTATTATTGTATGTAAATAGGTTATATGTATTAGTACTGTTTGTCGATGGCAAATGTAATATGCAAGCGTTTATGTTCTAGTTTATGTGTGATTTGTTTAAGGGATTTGATCCCTAGATTATGTTTATAAATATGTTTAATAATTATTTTATTTAGTTATTTTTTTCTAATATCTTGTTTATTTTAACAAGGTCGTAGACCTCAACAAATTCCCTGTAATTTATTCCTAATATTTTTATCTTGTTCTTACTCTATTTTTAAATGAGATTTATGTTGTGATGTATGGTTTAGTTTTAGTATGTTTGATAGAGGTCTAGTTATTAAATTCATTTAGAAAACTAGGAGTTGAATCTGGACTAAAAATTAACATATAATATAAAATCATGAAACTAGTTTAATATAAATATAATAGGAATTTAAACCTAAAATCCATTGGAGAATTAAAGAATGAGATTATAATTAATCTAATAAAACAAACTTGAAGCATGTATTCAAACTAGAGAATAAAATTACAGATATTAATCCAAAGCATAATAGTTATAATTACAACTTGTAAACAAAAACAAAAAAAATGGAATGTAGAAGACTCATACCTACAACTATGCATCTTGTTAATGGATAAATAACCCTGCACACTTAAACAGACAGAACTAATAAAACTCTAGCTAATTATGACCTTAGAGCTTATAACTGGATAACTTTGGAACTACCACGTTCCTCCCAACCATGACCCATAACCGTTCTTGGATCTAATCCAAGTCCCCCCGGATATGGATCCAACATTAAAGTAATCTAGAATATAATGTCCTTTTTTAAGAAATTTTATTAAAATGACCAATTTTTCACTTTTTTCATATTTCGGCCTTTCACTAGTTTTGGTGTCTAGGTCTACAAATTGAACCAAATGCTCTTAACTATTCTGAGAAGGTGTATGAATGATATTAAGACTTGAATATGGTGTTCAGGTATTATTTATGAACCTCCAATTACTTCTTAAAACTTTTTTAATACTCTGGTCAAAGTAGGAGTCTTTACTAGCAAATCGAGGTTCCAATTCCCCCTGGGTAAATGCTGGAAATGGCTTCTCAAATTCTCCCAAACCCACTCAAAATTATGAACAGAGGAAGATGAAGTTTAAGTTACATTTTTAAGGTCTCATTTCCATCATTATTCATATTATACATGCTATTATGACCCTCTCCCTAATAGATACAAAATCACTAATTCGACCCTTGGGGAAATGGAACCAAATATTCTCCAAATGCAATTAAAATGAGTAAAATGACTTCAAATGCTGGAGTGATGAAATTAAAAAATGTAATACTAGTAAATAAAATTACATTCATCATAAATATATCAGAGAGACATTATCCCATTTGAAACATCAGCATTACTATGGCATACAACAATATAGCGGGGAAATGGTTATTGTTTGCTCATTAATATTCTATTTTACATAAAATCCTTTCGTATTTCCACATGATAATTTTTGAGAATGAATAAAATATCATATTAAACTTACTACAATCATAAATTTACCATGAGAATCTCAAAATCATCAACAATCAATGCAATACATCAATCTAGTGGGGAAATGGTCATTGTTTGCTCATTATTAATCACTTTTACTTTCAACCATTTGATATTTAGACCTGATACCTTCTAAGATTGAATAAAATATAATATTAAACTTATTCCAATCATAAATGGATGAGGATAATTTCTCCCAAAGAGTACAATAGTTCACCCAATGCGCAATCTTTCTATGAGCAAGAATGTGCAATAAAAACTAGAAATGGTTGAGATAAAGCCTGTTGCACTAAAATAAACCACGATCTGTTATCTATATTACACCTGAAAATAAATAATCCTTTAAATATCCATGAAATACCTGAGTGGCCTCTCCAAACACCAACTTGGAAAGGAATCTTTCACCCTTGAAATTGGCCAAGGTAAGAAACTAGTCATCCACTAGCTCTCTCAATTCACAAATCCAAATTTTGCAAATGATAAAAATATGCCTTCATTATTTTTTCTTGACATTTAGAAAGTTTCCAAGGTCTCTATGGTTCAAATTCATTCCAATATATGAATTCCAAATCTAGCTAGGAAGATATTCCAAAGAATGCCTCTTGTACAACAAATCCTAGTCTCCCACTTCCACCAAATCATGCATGGAAGAATATTAGCTTCCATAAATCCCTTGAGAGCCCGCTTGGAGATATTTTTATCCCCTACATGTCATATATGTCATATTTAATCCTTCATATCTTATTTTTTCCATAGCTGCCATAGCATATTCATGATTGTTGTCATAGAGCTAGGGAATCTAGTCCAAGTGTCTCACTAGATCCAAAATGCCTCTTCCTCTTCCATGGAAGTTAATATTCCACTCCAATTCAACCTTAATTGATTCATGACAATTATATTTACCTTACAACTCATTCCAAGACCCTTTTGCTTCTTTTGGATCTGAAATGACAAGAGGAGGATGCCATGTAGCATAGAAAATCTAGCGTTTGTGAGTCCCACGTCCTCTATGTGTCTTCATGATAATATGAAACTTTGATTTTCCATTGTATTTACTTATTTAGCTCATTTATTAAATATTTATTCCATTCTAATGTTCAAACATCATTTATTCCCCCCCTTATTCCAAATCTGAAAGCTCCCACCCCCAACCTAGGAAATTAGTAATTTTCCTCCTTGGCAATTATTTGACCCTTAACATCAATTTGAAAAAATATAATGAATATGGAAAATGTGAATAGGACATTGTGACCCAATGCAAAATTTGGGACATGAAAAATCCTCCCTTCCCAATATTGCTTGTCCTCAAGAAATTTCAAACATGGGTGTTGAAGAACCTGCTTTCTGTATGATTGTTTGAAGTTGCCATTGAGTTTCCTAACTTTGTGTCTTTGAGATTCCATGAAGATTTTAGAGATGAACCATCATGATTGCTGTTACACTACTCTGATTAAAATAACTTTATTAAGTGGGGAATCCATCTCCCATACTACTTGTTTCCCAAAAAATTGAAATCAATGGGACTAAACACTATCCCAAGGTCCCATTGCTTATATTGCACTCCAACAAATAAGAGTGCTCTCCAATCCATACCATTAGGAAAGAGAATTATGGGATCCAATTTTATTGTATTCATTCTTCAAAACATTATTAGTACATAATATATTTCATCGAATTACATAACAACATAATAAAAATGTACATCAAGGAGGCACCTCATCAAAAAATCATGAAAGTGCTTACACCTCCAAGTAAGTAGATCACCATTTGCCAAGTGCATAGAAGCTTCAAGTGAACAATAAAATATGCTCCAATGACATAGGTGAGGATCCCATGTCCTATAATTATTCTCCAAAAGGATGTGATATGCATCAAAATATTCATCCATGTATGCTTTCATCAAATAAGTGAATGAAGAATCTCCACTAAAATCTGAACCAAATAAAGTGTAAAAAAAACAAGGAGACTTCAAATGACTCAAAGAAGTATTACCCATACCTCCATGAATGAGAGAATAATAAATATATAACAAAGTATGTGTCTGGAAACAAAAATGTTCTCCAATCATAAATATTTTCACCCCAGTGTTGGATGAAGTTCCTCCAACATCAAATGAACCAACTGTTTAGCAAGAAAAACCATGATTCTTCAAGTGACTAAAATGCATATCGTAGGTGCATCCATCTAGATGTGCATCACCATAAATTAACAAAGGATTCTTCTGCAAATGTGCATAAGAATGTGCGCCAACCATTTCATCATAAAAATTAAATCTAAGAGTTCCATACTCCTCATGTGGCACCATAAAAAATAACCCTTTCAAGCACACTTAATTGAGACTAATGCTGCAAAACATGGTATTTTAGGATGTAGGAGAATTTAAATAACTCATCCAAATGATCAAAAAGTGTAGAATTTTCATCATGGGAAGGATCGATATGGGTATTATCATGTAACTCCTTCAAAAGTGTGAAACCTTTGTCATAGATTGGTTCCAATGTAGAGGAATCATGATCTTCCTTAAAAATTGTATAACCTTCACCAAGAGACAATTCAAGTTCCTTTTCCACCACTTCAAGTATTTGGATATCTTCAAGTTAATCTTCAAACAAATAAATCACATTCAAATTTCCACATTTCTCATGATCCACCATGTCATGAGAATCATCCAAACAATCTACCATTTGACAATCTAAAACATAGGAGGAGAAGCAAGTATCTTGCATTAGAGGAAATTTCAACTCAAAATGGGCCTTTTAAATTTGATTCAAATTCCATGTCATCATGTGTTAGCGAATGAAATTGCTTTAAATTTGAAATACCATATAGGTCTTAAACATTTTTTTAATATAAATTTGGGGATAGCTATCATTAAAAAAACTACTTTTTTTGTTTGTATTTTTGACATATCTCCCCGTGTTTTTACTCAAATTTCAATTGCGAGAGCTCGTTGGATGAAGAATTAAATTCCCCATCCAATGAGTACCCACTCGGCATACTTTTGACGGATCCCTCTACCCCAAAAACAAGGAATACCTAAAAAAATGTGATGATGATGTCATCATCACGTTTTTTCAGGATTTCTCATTTTTGGGGTAGCGTGGTCCGTCAAAAGTATGCTGAGTGGGCGCTCATTGGATGAGGAATTTAATACCACATCCAACGAGCTCTCTCGATTGAAATTTGAGGAAAAACACAGGGAGATATGTCGAAAATACAAAAAAAAAAAAATCTTTTCTACCTCCAAAATTAAAAAATATTATTTTATTATTTTAACTATTATTTTATTAATTCGTTTTAGGAGGCCCATTTTGAGTTGAAATTTCCATTGTGAGCTTATGATTATCCTCATTATTATTCAATTATACATCATGTAACAATTCATTAAGCTCAAAAAAATGGTTTCTATCAAAAATAAAAGACATGAAATTACCATTGATGTGGCACATTGCTCTTTGAATCTTCTCCATGTCTTCAAGGAAGGATGTTTCCTCCAATGAAGTAATTCTCCAACAAGAATTTGACACTAATGCTTGAGTGTCATGGAGTATTCTAAGGGAATATTGGATCTTATTTTCATTCATATTTAAGGACCCTTCAAGAAAATGAGGCTCTTGCAAATGAACCTCCTGACCTTCTTCCTTCTTGCTTGGACCAACTTCATGAATCTCAAGTGGTGATGGGGAAGTTGACCTTGGTTCTTCATTAGCTGCTACAATCTCTTCATATTTATTCTCATGAGAAATTTGGCTTCCAAAAACATTTTGAAATATGATCTATATGTCGCCATCATAGATTTGTAAGCACCCATCAGTAGGTACTCCTTCATAGTTCAACTATCCATCAATAAATTCTCTTCCATTTTCACAACCCCCATGAGCAAGGATTGTGTGCTTGGATTCACTTTCCTCTTTTTTTTCTTTTATGTGATCACCTTGATGTAATTCATGGTACACTTCATGATTCTTTGTTTCTTCATTTAATGTTGTATCTAAGGTATTATCATATCCTCTAGAACAACATTTCTTCCACATATTCCAAGTGATGTCCACCCAAGTGTTTATAACTTTCTCATTTATTGTGTAGGATAAATCTTTGCTCTTTTCACAAGTAGGCTGATTTTTCTTTAATGAGTTCACATTTTTTTTCTTATTCCTAAATCCATACTTGAAAATATTTTCTTCGAAATAATACCACTGATGAATATCCCCTTTGAAATTTCAATACTCCCGGAGACATGCTCCAATATCTATGGTTGTAATTTTTTTAATTGTTGGTTGGGGAGGAAGGAAGGTGGGAATTGTGGTTCTATTGTGAAGCCAAGATAGGTCTAAATTTTTTTCTTCTATGTATGGTATTAATGAACAGGTTCTAATACCATGCTCTGATACCACTACAATGTCCCTTTTTAATAAATTTTATTAAAATGACCATTTTTTCACTTTTTCTCCTATTTCGACCTTTGACTAGTTTTGATGTCTAGGTCTCCAAATTGACCCAAATGCTCCCAAATAGTATGAGAAGGTGTATGAATGGTATTAATACTTGAATATGGTGTTCTAGGATGATTTATTACCCTCCAATTAATTTTTCAAACTTTTTTAATATTCTGCTTAAAGTAGGAGTCTTTACTAGCAAATTGGGGTTCCAATTCCCCTTGGGTAAATGTTGGAAATGGATTCTCAAATGCTCCCAAAGACACTCGAATTTATGAACAGAGGAAGATAATGTTTAAGGGAAATTGTTAAGGTATCATATGAATTATTATTCAGTTTATACAGGCTTTTATTACCCTCTCCCAAACAACTACAAAATCACTAATTTTACTCTTGGGGAAATGGCACCAAATCTTCTCCAAATGCAATTAAACTGAGTAAAATGACTTCAAGTGATGAAGTGCTGAACATGAAAATTGTAATAATCATACATTACAGTCCATTAGTGATAAATATATCATAGATACATTCTCTCATTCGAAATAATCAGCATTACAATGGCATACAACAATATAGTGGGGAAATGGTCATTGTTTGCTAATTAGTATTCACTTTTACATACAACCATTTGGTATTTAGACCTAATAATGTTTGAGAATTAAGAAAAAATAATATAAAACTTATTACAATCATGAATTTACCATGATAAGTTCAAAATCATCATCATTCAATGGCATACATCAATCTAGTGGGGAAATGGTCATATTTTGCTCATTAATAATCAGTTTTACATTCAACCATTTGATATTTTGACCTAAGACTTTATGAGAATGAATAAAAGAAAGTATTAAACTTATTCCAATCATAAATGGATCAGTAGAATCTCTTCCAAAGAGTAAAATAGCTCACCCAAAGCGCAATCCCTCCATGAGCAAGAATGTGCAATAAAAACTAGAAATGGTTGAGAGAAAGTGTTGCACTAGAAGGAACCACAAGATTCCCTGTAGATTACACCTAAAAATAAAATCTCCATTGAAGATCCATGAAATACCTGAGTTGCCTCTCCGAACACCAACTTGGATGGGAATCTTTCACCCTCAAAATTGCCCAAGGAAAGAAAGTAGTCATCCACTAGCTCTCTCAATTCACAAATGCAAATTTCCCAAATGATAAAAATATTCCTTAATTATTTGTTCTTGAAATTTATAAAGTTTCCAAGATCTTTATGGCTTGAATTTTTTCCAAGAAATGCATTCCAACTCTAGTTGGGAAGAGATTCCAAAGAATGCTACTTGTAGAACAATTCCTAGTCTCCCACTTCCACCAAATCACATGTGGAAGCATTTTAGATGTCCTAACTCCCTCGTAACTCCCTTGAGCACCCTCTTGGAGATATTTTTATCCCTGGCATGTCATATATGTCATATTTCAGCCTTCATATCTGATTTGTGTTATAGGTGTCATAGCATGTTCATCATTGTTGTCATAGAGCGAGGGAATCTAGTCCAAGTGTCTCACTAGCTCCAAAATCCCTCTTCATCTTCCATGGGAGTTACTCTTCCACTCCGATTAGATATTAATTGATTAATGAAAAGTATATTGACCTTCCAACTCACCCCAAGACCCTTTGTATTCTTATGGATTCAAAATGACAAGAGGAGGATGCCATGTGGCATATAAAATCTAGCTTGTGTGGGTCCCACATCCTCCATGTGTCTTCATGATCAATTGCCACTTTTATTTTCCCTTGTATTTATTTATTTAGCTAATTTATTAAATATTTATTCCATTCTAATGTTCCAACATCATTTATTGTCCCCCTTATTCCAAATCCCAAAGATCCCACCCCCAACCTAAGAAACTAGTAATTTTCTTCCTTGGAAATTATTTGACCCTTAGCATCAATTTGACAAGCTCTCATGAATATGGAAAATGTGATTAGGAAATTTTGACCCAAAGAAAAACTTGGGACATGACATAGAACTCCTAAGGGTGAGGCTACTCCTATTTGGAAAATCAGGCTTTGTATAAGAATGCTTGCATTTGGAAAATACTCTCGAAAACTATTCAAGAATAATAATGATGAGATCTCCAAGCCTTCTCTTGTCTTGGGACTTTATAGAAAATAATTTCGGAAAGGGAATTTGGTTTAAGATTTAGTTAAATCAAGAATTCATTACTTTCTTGAAAATATTCTTTAATTGACTTATATGGATTTAATAGTTATTTTGTTTAAATAGGAAGTTTTTACTGGTTCTTAATTGAAATTTAGAATAGACTATTTATTTAATCATTTTAGTTAGACTCTTTATTACTTTACATATTATTCTTAAAATTTAATCATGCATCATATACCATAGTTTGTTTATTTCGATGCTTCCCTTAGTTTACAATATTTCTTTTATTAAGGCCTCACATAGGGTTTGGTTGGTCAACTAAGTTAGGAAGCTACAGATCCTCCTTGCATGTTGGATTAACTTGTGTATCGTGGTAGTTCTTATAGTCCCTGATGAGAAGTAAATTTGAAATTTTATTTAATCAACATAAAAAATAAGAATGATAAGGTTCGGTGGTATTAAGAGTCATTCTCACTCAATGCACATAATTTTAGTAACTCCTAGTGCTATTGAGAGCCTAAGCTCAACACTATTAATTTGGTTGTTACGCTAGTGCCATTCTAGATTCTCTCGCTCAACACTAATACTATGGTGTACTTTTATAATACACCTAGGGATACAATTCCCAAAGATCTAATACTCCAGAGATTATACTCAACATCAATTTGCAATGCTCCAGGACTTATTCCTAATAATTCCAATCTGATAATGTAACAATAAAATATACATAACTATTCATCATCTATCATACATTACATGTTTACATTACTATTGATCCATATATGGACCACTTACATTACTTACTTTGGGTTTTCCTGTAAAAATAGTATTTTACTGTTTCATATAACTCATGTGCTCCAAAGCTTATGCTCAACAAAAAATCTCATAAATCATGTGTTCCAGAGCTTATTCTCAACACAAAATGTCATCACTCATGTGCTTCAAGGTTTACACCCAACACATTATAGAAATCAATCATGCATTCAATCCTCTCCACATTGCATAACAATAATCATCTCAGTATATGTATATGCTAATCACACAATAATAAATACAGTACATCATACCATGACAATAGTCCTTGTCCATCAAGATCCATGCCCAACATATACAATCATATACAAGATAATAAAACATATGCATCGGCTTACGACCAATATATCTAACTAACCAACATAATTCATGTGCAGTGGGGCATGCACTCAATATATAAATATAAAAATAAAGTAACTTATATACAATGCAACTCATGCTCATTATAGTTAAGGTCAAAATTTGGGATTTTACATAAAGGTAAACAAGTGTATACAAAATTTTAACCATGTGATGTGCGAAATTTTTACTTGAAGGATAACTTGGTCGGTTGAGGCAATGTCAGTCATGTCCCCATCATGTTGGTACCCATTCATGGGCACCTTGTCTATGCCTATCAAAACCAAATTTTGATATTAAAATATCTCTTAATTCTGAAGAAAGAAAACAATTATTTTCATTAATTAGTGCTTAGAGGCGAAGATTTTCATACCTCAATCACTTGCATAGACTGACTGGGGTTTAATCCTATTTCTTGCCTTCTCATCCTCTACCTTGCATAAACAAAGATGAGTTAGATTCATTTCAAAAAAAACTAGAAGTAAACTCTTTAATGAAAATGAGGTTTTAATTGTGTACCTGTAAATAAATTCTTATAGGATTGGTAAACCTCTTCCCAAACTCAAATGAAAACGATTAGGATTCCACACAATGAGCATAGTATGGTCGAGACTGTAATGATGGCCACATATCCATTAACCACTGGCAAGACCTTACAAAAAATTAAAAATTTTAGTGCAAAAACCAAACAATCGATGACAGAACGTGAAGGGAAAGTCTGGTTGTTTTGCAACCCATGGAGAGGCTAAGCACAAGCCTACACATTTCACTAACAATAAATCAATATATATAGTGAATGCAATGTAAGACACTCACGACATTCTGAATGCCACCTCAAAACCCTAAAAAACCTTTTAATAGGATCAATGACAAATGGAGGGTTGATATTATACTCCTCCCAAAAATGCAAGCGTAACAACCATGTCAATAAATATGCATGACTTCTTTGTAAAATTCCATCCAGGGTTTAGATAAAGAATTAAATATATGCTAATAAAACCTTCATATCACTACTCAAATCCACTTGTATAATTATACCACCACCCACTTTGCTTGTAAATCCTATGGGTTAAAATCCTTACACCATTGATAAAATTTAACTGTCATACATATTCCCCATCGCATGTAAGCCATAAGGTTGCACCTCCTTGATTATACCTTATATAAATCAAGTTAGAACTTAAACTTGAAACTTAAAAATAAATGCATAAACAAGTGTAGTTCAGACTAGGTCCATAGGTATAGGATTTTAATTCTAGACAAGCAAATTCAACCATTCTAACAACTACATCACCTTGATTAGGGCTGCGACCAAGTTGTTGCTAACAACAGAGTCAACTCTAAGCATCCATGTCATCAAACATTGACAAGTCTAGTTAATCTTAACCATGTATTTGAGTAAAAACAAATGTTACGACAAATGTGTTTCAACATTGAAAACATGGAAATTACGGGGTACATGAGAGAGATTTAGAGAAAACAAGAATAAGGAGCACAAAGACTTATTAGTAACATGTTCGAAGCATCTGAATTATAGGATGTTTAATCTCACTAACAAATTTTAATTTTAAGAAAGCATTTCAAAAATGTAATTTAAATATTAAAATTTATTAAGTTGAATGGATAGATATATTAATTTTTAAGAAAGCATTTGAAATATTTGATTTAAATATTAAAATTTATTAAGATGGAGATATATTAAGCCTAGAATCTGAAATTTTTATAAATTTCATCACAAGTTTTCATAAAAAAAAATTAATAATCTACTCATTAAGATTAATTTGTTTTAATGAAAAACTAATTATCTTATTACAACTTGTTTTTAAAAGTGAGAAAGTTATTTTTTAAAGAATTTTTAATAAAAAATTAATGAAAAATAAATCACTTTATTATAAGTCTTCTTGAGAATCAATAAAACTTTTACAATAAAATGGAATTTTTATTTGTGATATTTGAAAATATTTAATATGTTTTTTAGAAAAAAACATATATATGATGATAATGATGATGATGGTTAGCATGTGGTCTATCAGACCTAAAGAAACAAATTATTTAGTTTGTTTTAAAATTGTTTTTTTACGCTCAAATAGCTTAGATAGAAGCACCCAACTCACTATAATTTTGACATGTTAATAGGCTACGAAGGTCAATATTGCAACAAAGATTACGGAGCTGAGATCTAATGTGCGTGTACGCAGGGCACTCTAAGAGGAAGTGATTTTCATCCTCAATGTTCATATTCTAATATAGATGACAGATCCTTTCCACCCATGGTGTTTTACAAAGTGCCCAACAACCTATTTCACTATGGAGCTTATGAGAGTTCATTCTTATCTTGATTATATTAATTTTTTTCTTTAAACTAGTTAAAACAAAAAGATACTTTTGATCCTTTAAAGTAGGGTTAATGACCTCTTTATATATATTAAATTTAAAAATCATTTTTTAATATTAAAATTATATACATTTTTAAAATATAAAATATCTTTATTTTAATTTATTTTAATCAATAGAAAATATACATAATAAAAAAATAGAATTTTGTTTTTTATTTAATTACTATTTATATATATATAATTAAAGTATTTATTTTTTAATATTTAAAAAATATATATAGTTTACTTAAAAAAATATTAAACAATAAAAACTTTTATGATTGTTTAATAATTTTTAAGTAACCCATACATTATAGTATATTTTTATTTAATTATTATTATTTATATATAATTAATATTATATTTTTTATTGTTTAATATTTTTTAACAAATATAATTGAAAAAAATTATATTAAATAATAAAAACATTTATAATTGATTAATTCTTTTTAAATAGGCATTGCTTTTAAATGAAAAACTAATCACGTTATTACAAATTGAGTTTTTTTAATGAAAAATTAATTATCTTATTACAAATTGTTTTGAGAATGAGCAAATTATTTTTGCTAGTTCTTTTAATGAAAAACCAAATACTTTATTATACAATTTTTTTAAATAAACACACTTTTTTAATAAAATGCAATTTTTATTGTGATGTTTAAAAATCTTTAGTATGTTTTTTGAAAAATTAATACATATACATTATACTTAAAAATCTGTTTCTAATTATACAAATCATACATTGTTAAAATTTAAAATATCTTTATTTAAATTTATTTTAAACAAAACAAAAAACATTATATAATATTTTGTTATTTATTTATTTATTTATTACTATTTTATTTATTTAATATTTTTTTAGTAAAAATAGTTTTGTGATATTGAAACCTATTTTTTTGAATTTTAATATTTTGTTTTATATTGTTTGTTGTGAATTTATATAAAACAAAAAAGTTGTGAAAACTTCTCCAATCAAATTAATTTAAATAGAAAAGAAACTTCGAAATACCTCAAACCCGTACTCTTTTCAATTGAATTCTTTGAAATAGAAACAAATAAATTAATACAATGGTCCGTTAGACTGAAAATATTGTATGTTCCATCAAAGAGAATCAATATCGAAAGTGATTGTTTTAACATTGCTCCGAATTTTTATAGTTTTTTTTAATTTTTATCACATTAATTTGATATCTTAAGAGGCTTTTTATTTCTGTTCTTGTTCGAAAGTTGTGTGGATAATAACTATAAATTCAAAATATGGCGGCCTTGAGAAGGGGTTATGACTTAAAAAAAATTAGCCAAGGAGAAAATAATAGAGTCAATTTGTTGTTTTCCAACCCCATTAGTTGGTAGTTAATCCCTTAGTCATTGTGATGNTTGAGAAGGGTTTATGACTTAAAAAAAATTAGCCAAGGAGAAAATAATAGAGTCAATTTGTTGTTTTCCAACCCCATTAGTTGGTAGTTAATCCCTTAGTCATTGTGATGTTGACGTAAAATGGAAAAACTAGCATGTAGGGTTTAATATACTTTCACTAAAGTTGACCTAAAACGGTAAAACTAGCATGTTGGGTTTAATATGCTTTCACTTATATGAGTTAATGAAGTTTAACATTTTTCATCTTTTCTCCGTGCTAGATCTTCATTCCTTTATGCTGATGCTTTGTTACTTGTTAAAAATTAATGATTTCTATATCTAAAATATTTGTATTAGACTTTGATAAATAATTGAATATATATTTGATATGCAATAGTAATAATTAAGAGACGGTTGGCTTTTAACCTTTCGTGGGATGTCAGGGAGGAGACGAGTCATAGTTAGGTGTCAAACCATAGGGTGCATGTTGTGTAATGGAGTTATGGGCATTTGTGGGGAAGAGACAAGGCATGTGATAGATGAAGCCTAAAGCTATGGTAGCTTAGCTTCTCTGTTCTAGCCATGAATGAGCTCTATATTCTTACAGCTCATAGCTATTGTGGATTTCCAGCAAGGCTAAACCTAGATCAAGGGGTCTAAATTCTTTTGTAAAAAGGCCAAAATTTGTTATATTGTATGGATATTTCGATTAGGGGTTATTGGCCCCCTAGATTGGTTATGGTAAGATCCTTTGGATTTACTCTTAGGAGTAATTGGATTTGTGGCACAATTGACTGCCCCTTCACTGTGTGGATGTCCCCACAATGCAGAGCAAACCCATGGGTTGGTGTAATATTCTGAATTTTGACCTAGCACTTATGGGCATAAGCCCCATTGACTATGATGTTACTTTGGTGTTTTATTTTGA
This sequence comes from Pseudotsuga menziesii, assembly GCA_001517045.1. NCBI lineage: Eukaryota > Viridiplantae > Streptophyta > Pinopsida > Pinales > Pinaceae > Pseudotsuga > Pseudotsuga menziesii. The sequence continues at coordinate 160,362 of LPNX010921310.1, forward strand.
TATATTGGGTCTAGGACCCCACTGCATATGAACATGATGATTTGTTTGATATATCGGGCGTAAGAACATGATTGATGAGATGTTTTGTGTTGAGCAAGGAGCTCTGGAGCACATGAGTATTTGAATGTTTGTGTTGAGCGAGAAGCTCTAGGGAACATGAGTGTTTAAGTTGTGTTGAGCGAGAAGCTATGGAGCACATGAGTGTTTTGTTATGTTGAGCGAGGAGCTCTTGAACACATGAATTATGTAAACCTTTGTGTTGAACAGGAAGCTTTGAAGCACATGAAAAGATAATTGGAAGTGTTGGGAATAATCCCTAGATCCTTCCAAGTTGATGTTCAGCATAAGCTCTTGAACATCGGATCCTTGGCCATTGTATCCCTAGGTGTATCCTACAAGCACATCCTAGCATTAGTGTTGAGCGAGGAGCTCTGGAATTGCACTAAATTTGTAACTCCCCGCTTTTTAGTGTTGAGTATGGGCTCTGATATGTGCTAGGAGTTACTGAAAATAATTAATGATGTCAAGTGAAAATGACTCGAGTAAAATATTGATCTCATCTGACTTATTTATAAGTGATTAAATAAAATCTTGAATTTATGTCTCTCATCAAGTACTGAAGAACTACCATGTTATACGAGGGAATCCAACATGCAAGGATGTTTAGAGTTTCCTAGCGTAGTAGACCTAACCACCTACCTAATGGCCTTAATAAAGAAAGTGTCAATAAGTTTAGGGATCATGTTTATATGATACCTAAAGACAAAGATTAACAAATAATNGAAAAAATTCGTAATTTTATTGCAACAAAGCACAAAATTAAATCCGCAGATGTATATAAGGTAAAAAAAATACCCCATACATTGTCAACAGAAACAATATAAAAACCATGAATCACCCATGCCAGAGCATTTGCAGCTTTGGAACCAAAGGATCAGCTAAAAGAAAGCAGGGACGCTTGCAAAAACCATGAAACAAGGAAAAAGTGAAAAAAAAACAAGAACAAAGAGATCCAGGACAACAAAGAAGAGTCTGCTGGAGACATCCCACCACCGCCAAATATGCAAAAAGCACACAGCCTCACCACCACTACGTCGACCACCAAAAGCCACCACAAAAAAGGATTCCAAACTAGGGAAAAACCCCAAAGAACCACACCCAAAGCATGCAGTATACACAACCGCAAAAACCCAGTCACCCAAAAATAGACAAACGCTACCACCACAAGAGGATTTTCGCTAAGCGCAGAAGCCAAATCGCAACTAAGGATCGTCGCCGCCACCGCAAGAATTCATAACGCAAGGGAAATCTGCCCAGTGAATGCAGCATCTGCAACTGCATCACCCAGACATCGAAATACTGACCAAAAACCATCACCACAAGAGAAATCCACCAAATGCAGAAGCCAAATATCCTCTGAAATCGTCGTCACTGCTGCAAAGATGGGTCACCGTGTAAGGGAGATCTTCCTGTAGAAGAAAAACTAGAAGAAACCACAAAGGAACTCACCCATATCTCCCACAAAGGAGAAAGGGGAAGGCAGTTGGGTAAAGAACCCAAGCCGCCTGGAGAAAACCTGGATAAAATGACTCTCATTTATTATTACTATTACTTAAAGATAATTAAATAGTATAATACCTACAAAGGTCCAAATAAGAACTAGTTAAAAGTTCCTAAGTTAAATATTAAAAGTGCATAAATAAAATAAAATATTTAAATCAAGAAATCAAATGATTCTTGATTTAACTGCCCCTTTTGATTGAAAAGTCTGTCTATAAAGTCCCAAGCCAAAGAGAGGATTGGGGATCTCTTCCATGTTTTTGGAATCCTTATTCTACCTCATTATTTCTCAAGAGATTTCTTGGAGAAAATTTGCGTAAGAGGAAAAAGTAGAACTGATTCAAACCTGATATCCCAGCTAGGGAATCCTTACCTTAGGAGCTCTAAGCTACTTGCGTGTTAAAACCAGCTTGGGGTGATTCAAAGGAAAACCAGGAAGGGTTCCGGGTAATGGTTGGGTGGAACGTGGTAGTTCCCAAGTGATTCAGTTATCTATACAAATGTTAGATCTTCCTGTGATTTGTTAATGCTACGTATTTGAGTGTGAAGGTTTTCAGCCATTGGAATAGCTTCACCTTGCAGGTATGAGGTTCTTCATTTTCTGTTCCATTATCTAGTATATTTCATGTTAGAATATTCAAGTGTTTATGCTATATTCTAACCCTAGGTTGCAATTATTTCCTGTCAAATATTTAAGGGTTTATGATTTTATTTATAAAACCTATGACTGTCCAGAATGTTTAACAATTTGTGTTTTTAATTCTAAACCCCACATTGTCTGTAAATTAATTCCCGTCTATGAATTATTTAGGGCTATTTATTCTATACTTAGTTCTACATTTATTTCATAGCTTAAACTTTGTTTTTTTCTAAAACCTAGAAATTACTTTATATAGAGTCTATATGTATATTTACGTATGAACTCTACTAGCAGATTTCATATTGCCAACAGAGCTATACTTAGGAGTAAAAAACTAATTAAGGTTGAGCTATAAATAGAACATAATTATAAACTACAATTAATTAAAGTATAGTAAACCATAACCTAAGAAACAAAACATTTCCATTATTAAGTATAAACATAATTCAAATCAAATAATCAATTAAAATTCCAAACAGTCAAGTTGTCGAGACCTCTAATGGTCTGAAGCTATAATCTAATTAAACAACATTAAAATCGCATTATTCCATATTCAAATATAGCTATTAAATTGAATCTACAATCAATATATTGAGACCATCTAATGGTTTGAAGTAATAAACCAAACCCCATAGTTAAAATACCAACTGCATCTACGAACATCAACATACATCCATCTCTTCCATAATAAAAATCAACCCCATCCTTATGGACAACACTCATTAACAACATAGCATAAATAACCAATAGATCACATGATTGATTCATAATAATTCAACCATAATGCAATGAACAACTCTCCTATAAAAACGTAGCATAAGTAGAGAGAGGTCACAGGATCAATTCCTATAGGCATTATGCCCCAAAAAAACTTGCATAGTAATAACCGTAAAAACCATAGTGACTGAGGATCAACTCCTATCGAGTCCATTTTATGTACAAGTCACCATATCAAATCCTGTAGGATTCGTTATTTTTCCAACCACATGCTGTAGCATTTGCACTATTAAAAACACACTACTGTAAATACACACACCATAAATCAAATACATCTAATCTCTACACAGAGGTTGAAAGACCCAAATAAAAATACACACTGCAACTACGACCCTCAACCCTATACATAACAAACATTTAAACAATTAATAGCAACATTAAAACCCTTTCAATGCTACACGAATAGAAAAGACACTCATTGAAGGGTTACATCCACAGTCATGACTCTTATACACCGAATAACTATCACCATGAATTAAAATATAAAAACAATAATTCATTCATCTAACTATAGAGTCGTAGTCTAGTGGCGGGAATGCCATTGCCATTTATGGCATGGCTTTAAAGTCCAAACAACATCGTAACAAATCCATATAATAACTTAAGCAAAGATTACGAATCCATACAGTCCAACTAATAAGAATTATAACCACAAAATCGACATAGTATACAAATTATATGCATTTATAAATTCATAACCATTATAAAAAACCAATAAGACATTTACACGATTGTTTAACCTCGGCCTTGCACAATGGTGGTGTCGCCACTACCCAAAACATATTTACATATTCGCAATATGTAGAGCCTGTGAAGTTTACCAAACTACATCACTACACAGAGTATCCTTAAATGAAAAAACCCAGAATACATTAGTCCTGGCTTGAAGGTACTAAACCCAACAAATCCCCAATTCCCAACGCATCTCTAATGCCTTACATTGATGTTACAAACAGTCCCTTTCCCAAAAATGTAACCATTAAAAACCAGAGCCAAAACATTCAAACCCACGACGAGTTTTAACTCTATCACAACAACCAAAAAACCAACAGCTCATGACAATACAACATAGTGAATGAAGAAACGACACATTCTGCATGAGTATAAATAATGTCCATTTCATGCAGTAAATGACTAGGCTAATATTTTTTTTTTCAAATTTTCGGGACATTACACTATGATAGCTTATATTATTTCTTCTAGCCATCAATGAGTTCCATATTGTTACACCTCATAGCTAATGCATATTTTTAGTAGGGCCAAACCTAGATTGAGGGGTCTAAATTCTTTTGTAAAAAGGCCAAAATTGGCTATATTGTATGGATATTTGGATTAGGGGTTATTGGACCCCTAGATTGGTCATGGTAATATCCTTTGGATTTACTCTTAGGAGTAATTGGATTTGTGGCACAGTTGACAACCCCTTCATTGTGCGGATGTCCCCACAATGCATAGCTTTAAGCCCATGGGTTGGTTTCTGAGGCTTCTAGGGGTGACCCACTTGGACACCATATTAGACGAAATTTGAGGTCTAAAATGGGCCTCCTAAGGAAAATAATAAAATAATAGTTAAACTAATAAAACAATACTTAAAATAATAAAATAATATTTATTAATTTTGGAGGAAGAATGAAAAAAACTACTTTTTTGGTTCATATTTTCAACATATCTCCCTGTGTTTTTATTCAAATTTCAAGGAAGAGAGCTCTTTGGATGTAGAATTTAATTCCACATCCAACGAGTACCCACACTGTATACTTTTGAAGGACCCCGCTACCCCAAAAATAAGAAATACCTGAAAAAACATGATGATGATGTCATCATCACATTTTTTGAGGTATTTCTTGTTTTGGGGGTAGCGGGGTCCATCAAAAGTATGTAGTGGGGGAAATCGTTGGATACGGAATTAAATTCTACATCCAAATATCTGTCTTGCTCGAAATTTGAATAAAAACACAGGGAGATATGTCGAAAATATGAACAAAATAATAGTTTTGTTTTATGACAAATATGTCAATTCAACCAGTATGGTTGACTCATTTTATTGAAATTCTATTGGTTCTTGAATTCCAACTCACAAAATTGATTGTTGGTGCATTTTCTTATAAGGCCCATTGTAGACCCCAAATTTCCTCTAATGATGACCACCTTGGTTTTCTATGGATTTGTGTAATAAAAGGAATAGCCCTCTGATGGTTTGTGAGCCTCCATGGGAATTGTATACAAACTTGGGAAGACATGAAACATGTATTCTTGAAAAGGTAGCAAGATTATTGCAGGGTCAATGAAGATCTCTTAGAAATGAAACAAGCGGAAGAAGAGAGTTTGGAGCATTACATGGAATGCTTTCAATATAATATTCAAAGATCCAAACAAAGAAAACTAAGAAAAGAGACCTTAAAAACACTTCTACTCAAGGGAATCCAAGCTGAATATTTAGAAATATTAAATCTGATGGGAACATGTAATGGAATTCGTTTAGCATATGATGATATTTGTGAGTTATGTAGAAGGTATTCAAGAGTAAACTTCAAGACTAGTAATAAAGAACTTCCCTCTCTATTTTTGAATTCTGCTGCAAAAACAAGAGTTTATGAGATGAAATCAATAATTTATTTGAAAATTCTAATGCTAATATCAATGGTTCACTAAATTCACAATTGGTTGTTTTGCTGGTTAATGAAAACCATGAATAATTTGAAGAAATAGTTTTCCCTCGGTGCCAGAAGAAACATATTGAAATGGATTGTCCTTTCGATAGTCTCACAATTTGTGGCATATGTGACTCGAATCATTCTACAGATCACTATCCATCCTTACCAAGGATGAAAGAAACATATCAAATATATATGGGAGTTGTAGTCAAGTCATCGCAACAGTCATGGAAATCGTTTCCTACATGTATGGTTCAAAACTCTATCCCTCTATTTCCTTACTCTCATACTCAGTCATTGAATACTCTTCCACCATGGCAACTGTTGCGGCCTCAAATTAACTCTTACCTACCTTATCCACAAGGTTGGAATGACATATCTTATGATCATGTGGCCACTCTCCCTCATGCTGCAACACAACTTGGTCCTTCAATATTAACCTCACAAACCAATCCTCTACATCAACCACATCTATCTTCTCATCAAACTCCTTGGTATCCAACACAATTTCCTGTCCAATCCACCCTCTACCCAAAACATAATAAAGTAGTTTAGTATTCTTATAGTGTTGTACTGCAAAATTTTCCTACATTTCCTTCCTGTTCTACCTCACCTACACCCCTGGAAAAATACTGTGCACTATTGTAGCAAATCCATACGAGGCTTGAACATGTTTTAAATCCAAGAATTGGTAAGATCCCATTCAATTTTCATTTAGATGCATAGATAGTATCATTTTGTTTTGAATAAGAAATCTTGGACATGTGGTGTAGTAAGAGCCACCCATATTACTAATCTCTTTTTTTCAAGAAGTTCGTAAAAGGGAGGAAGCATTATTGAATGAAGATTCTATGGGAAAATGAGCCAAATGATTATGGAAACATTAATATTGAAACTTGGGTGATCATCATGGTATGTATTAGTTTTCATTTATATATAACACATCCATAAAGATACACAGTCTTTATTTCAAACATTATATCATTTTTAAGAGTTACAGTTGTTGCTGCAACAAACTGAGTAAGTCAATATAGGTATCCAATGCTTGAATTTTTTTTTGGTATGGGTGTATGATCTATTGAAATTTATATCATTAAAAACATTCACACCTATTCTGTTCACATTTTAGAAGAAAATTTTCATTTATTGGATTTTTGTGGCATTTTGGCTTAAATTTTTTATTGAAACACATTCGGGATAGTTTGTTTTTGGAAGAGCGAATGGACTTATTTTTAGAACCTTTTTATATCCAAAGTATCCCTTTGAATCTAGTTTCCAAGCCAATTTGAATTTTTTATATTGGGCATCAAACGAAAAAAAATTATGGTCAAAATACTAACAAGGTATCAAGCAGGAAGCTTAGGAATAGAGCTGGGATAGTAACTTTTTGGATGTATTATCAGATATATATTTAAAACCTGTTTCATTGGTATATTACCCTAGGAATATAGTTTAGAACACAAGCTGAATCACTCAATTCCGATATCGTATGTAAATTTTATGACCAAAATACCAACTTCCTATCACAAATCAACATTCCTAAAACTCTGTTTCCTAGACTATTCATTGGCCTATTTCACCCATCAATTCTTATTGGATTCAAAACTTGTTTCTATTGGATATATCTACATGAATCAACTTTCATATTCAATTGGAAATCACATCAATCCATTATCAAATGAAAACTTTATGCCTAAAATTGTGACTGTTAGTCTAGTCGAGAATTCGAAAAACACCTTGTGATGCAGTATTTTACTGAGAAAATTTGGAATATCATCACATATAATTTTTAAAACCTGTTTTGAAGGGACATATAAATTTAAAGTTACTTTCATTTGGCTTTGGAATCACTCAAATTGGATGAGCAATGAATAATTTATGATCGAAACACTGCTAGTGAGTCTAATGGGCCATCACTCTCCCACATGTATAAATTGAATTTGCTTCGATCATTTTTCCTTGGATTTGTTTTATAAGTAATTGTTTGTTGTTGTTTTTTTCATAATTATTGGATGAAGATATATCAATCACATTTCTTCCTCCATGATCTCATGTTTTACTATAGGCAAGTGCTAGGATTTTGTTGGTCCTTAGAAGAAAAAGGTCAATACATGCACGAGTGACTCTTGAAGACTTTATCTCAATTTAAAAATGGATTGAGAACATAAAAAATGGAGAGATTTATGTGAAAACCATATTAATACCAATGTTCCATAATTCAAATTCCATTTCTACATGAATTGCTACTAAAGAAGCCTCCCAAAAGACCTTTCGTCCATTATGCTCATTCACCAACACCATGTTATGCCCATACATTTCCTTCTTTCCTCCACCATTCCATCATGTCCATGAATTTCTGCTCCATTTGATTGCTCCTACACTATCCACTCCACTTTATCCACACCTAACCCATGAATAATGTCTCACGGCTCTCTTACATGCTAAGTTACCTCCTATCCTTCTGATTTTACCGATAAAGCCTACTTGTTGGAGAAAATATTTCATCTCTAATTATTCACAATCATTTGTTTTGTACTCATAATGGATGACGTGGAATTCATTAAGGTCCACCTTTGAATGGTTTTGTCCCATCGACCTCAACACACTATCTAGGCAACAAGACTTGAGTTATGTATAGTACCTTGGAATTTTACATGCATCAATGGTAAATTTCATTGTTGATTATCAAAAGAATACATCAATGTCTTTTGTTTTTCAGATCCTACAGGTGACTTGAATTCAACAAATACATTCATACCTAACAGGTTGTACTATTATATATCAATAGCTCATTTTCATCACTGGTGAGTTGTCTCGTGTCGGTTAACAATTTTCATTATTGATTGGTAATCAAACGAAGTTTCTCCAAGTTTGACTTCAAGAACATTCATTGACATGGATTAACTTGTACATAAGCATGGATATTGAATGAAGACTATATTTTTATTGTTCCAGCAGTTCAACAGTATTATTTTCATTCAGTTGGAAGCATTTTTTTTCAGTCAACTTGCATAGTTCCTCATCATGGATCAGATTCAACCTTCATAAGTTTCAGCTTCTAGCTACATCTCTCAGTAGTAGGATTCCATGGAGGTAACACTTGAGGTAAAATAGCATGAGTTTTTATTTATTAATGATTTAGGAATATGTCATGAAGAACCAATAAGAATTATCCATTTCCATTTTTTATATGGCATTTTATGTCCATCCATTTCCATCATTTCCCACTCAATTCTAACACTTCATTATTCACGCACATCCAAATCAAGCTATTCCCTGCATATCCTACATTCAAGTTGTTGGGCCTCAAAATTGTCTTTTATAATGGTCTTATTTACATTAATTTCTGACCTAATTACCATAATTAGATACATCTATGTTCAATAAGGTTGTCTTTTACTCTGTTTTATCAATTAAAATCTCATAAATGTAAAAAAAGATAAATATGTTATTTTTATGTATTAAATGTAGTATTTTGCGAATAATAGATGCTCTGCACTCCATTCAGCCCCTTCTTTCGATTTGAAGTTTTTCACTAAGTTTAATAACATGTTTGTTATTGGTTTAATGCGTGGATTTAACTTTGTTCTTTGATTCTTGTTGGTTCCATGATATTTGCATATACAAATTAAAAATTTGAATTAGTAATAAGTCTTTAACATTGTTTCAAATTTAACAAATAAACCATTAAGTAATAAAAAAGGTTATTATTATTATTTAAATATTTACTAATCCATTTTTAATATAAACATAACATAAAACAAATAAACAAAAAAAACAAATAGTCATTACATAGAACAAATAAATGTAAAACAAAGTCAAACCACGTTTTAATAATTTTTGTTTTTATTCTTAAAACAATTTGTTAGTTTGTAACAATGTTTTAAATTAACAGAATGTATATACTCATGCCTTTTTTTGTATGTAGGTTCATTAATCTACACATCATGGATCGGCATATATGCAATCGATATATCATTTAAACACATGCAGTCTATTCGATAAAATGGTTCACATGGGGGAGGCCAACTCCAGGAATCCAGCACTCAGCCTTCAACCTGGACAATAAACTAGCAGAAAACTTGCAAAGAATCTGGATTTATGAACAAATCTTTGTTACAGGTCATCTAGACGCCCATGCAGACCACGCGTTTTTAACAGACAATTGATTTTTGGGCTAGATTTGCGGGCAAACATAAGCGAAATTGAGAATCTTGCATAGGGGTTTTGTGCAGAATAGGTCCATTTTGGTCATTGTGAGGAATTTTCGCCAAATTCATAGCCATTTGGGAGAAAACCGTGGTTCTCTGAAACCAAATTTTCCAGAAATTGTGATTAGTCATTTTCTGAATTCATGGCTAGTTGTTACAGCAGTAATGAACCCCTATTTTTAGCAAGAGTTGGTCGGCCTGATATCGATTGTAACCATCTTATAAATACCTCTTTGGTTTTGAAGAGGAAGAGGAGGAAGCTCTTTGTAAAAATTTGCTTCAGTTTAATAAAAAGTCTATATTTCAGCTATTGGTGATCATTCTCGTTTCTCTGTTGATGATCGGTGACTGAGTAGCGTAGGAACGCAACCCCTGATTTCTAAGAAGGGCCCTTCAACAAGTAGTGCTTTTTATGATATTTAGACACTTAGGAGTTAGTTAAGATCAACTTGTGTAATATATCCATTAGGCAAAATGTGTTTCTTTAGTATGCATTAGTATGCATTTGTAAATATTCTAATACAATGGTCAGAATATGCTCTAGACATAAAGTGATACGATGGTTCAACTTCTCTTAGATCATACCTACCATTGATCTGTAGCTTAACACCCGATTGGTCCATTATCTATATTTAAAGAGCATGGAGGGTCCTTGGCTAGTTGATCGATTATGAGAAGCTCATGTAACATTCTTTCTTTTGCATAATAAATTGCTCCAAATAGCTATTTGGCTAAGGTTGTGGACTATTTCCTCTCGAGGGTTTTAAGCACGTGACAAACATCGGTGTATTGATCGGTGATATTTTTGTGTGAAGTTGTCTCTCTATATGTTTGGTCTTTTGGGAGTACCATGTGTACCTGAAATGGTATCAGAGTGTTTATCAAGAGCCACTTTCGGTTTTGATCAAGATCTGGAACCGGTGTTGCCGAAACTTTGAAAGGGTTTTTGGTTCTAGATTTTTTGTACATTTGTGGCCTATGGAAGTTGTTCCATTGTGTTTGTAGCTCCATTTCCATTGGGAAATAGTTTTTGTTTCACCGAAAACCATTTTCGTTTGATCCAGAAAAACCCATTTCGGAAAATCTTAAGGTATAATGTTACAGTAACAGATTTGTTTAATTTTTTTTAGATCTCTCATATTTTTTCATTTTTATTATTAGAACTTTATTTTTTAGTCTCGGGTTGTTTCCTTCCCTGGCTGTGTATGATCTTTGCCGTGCACATTGTGCGATCGCGGCGAATCAGAAACAGAAAGTGAAAGTTTTTTTCTTGTCTTATTGGCTATGTATGCTCTTTGTCATGCACCTTGTGCAATCGCAGCAAATAAAAAACAACAAGAAAACTTGAAAATGTAGACTTTTTGGGTAAGCTAACCAAGATCTAACCCCAATGTGTGGAAAAAAAATTGTTTTTGTTTTTTGTTTTTTTTGTGATTTGCAGAAAAAGAAAGGCAAGCACGGAGAACGAGAGAGAAGAGTATATAAAAAAAATCCCCCTTCCTCTTTCCATTCTTTTACATACCTTTTAAATTTAGCTCGTTTGGTCCAAAGTTCTTTTATTCCTTAATAGGTCTTGAGTTCAAGTCTTATTAAGATATTTTTTAGTGCATGCAATTTCTATTTTCAAGTTACTTTATTGTAAAAGTGCATCTCAATTAAATAAAATAAAACAAAAAGTGAGTCACTTAAGTCTTTTAATTTATTGTAGCATTATTTAAAGTAACATTATTGTAAAAGTGAACATCACTTATTCTACAAAAGTGATTCACTTAAAAGCAACTTTATTGTAAAGTGATTGTCGAACGTTGATCTTGGGAAGAGCGAGTTTTTTTTTTTTAGTTAGTCAAGTTAATGTCTACCATGTCACTATTAAAGACATCTTCAAAATTTTCTTTGATCAAGCATAACTTCATCATCTTGAATCAGTTTTCAGTGCCATTTTTTTTTAAATTGCATATTTTTTCGAGCTCTATTTTTTTAGTCATTATTTTACAGTATGGCCACCCCTTGTGATATTATACTTACAATTTCTAACTATTTCTCATGAAAATCTCGTATGGAGGATGTTCTGCGAAGTAGGGGACTTTTTAGGATAACCTCAGGGAAAGAAATAGAACCCACTAATGATGATAAGAAAATTAAATGGGCAAATAGATGTGATGAAGATCATGGATTGATTGGGATGTCAATCTCTACTTATTTGCAATTTCACATATCTGGAATTGATGAACCTGATAAAGCTTGGGAAAAGTTGGAATATGTGTTTGGTAAACACAATGAATTCAGGGTCATCAACTTGAGAATGAGTTGATTTCCTTGAATCCAAATGATTTTCCATGCATTCAAGACTATTTATATAAGTATAAAACTCTTAGGCTCTTATGTATAGAATACAAGATTAAGAAAGAAGAGAAACAATGTATTTATGATATTCTTTCCAAACTTGGACCTGCGTATTCTTATTTTGTATCTACATTCTACTCCATGAAAGAATCCTTGATTGTAGCTTACTATCAAGAGCCTAACCTTGAATCCTTTTGTGATTCCTTAATTAGAGAGCAAGATAAGATCATTTATCTTGGACTAATTAACAATGCAGATACATCCGAGAAAGCTTTATTGTCCCAATAGAAAAAAAAGTCCAAGCCTCCCAAGAAACAAAATTTTCACAATAATATTCCAAACAACAAGGGTCCCAAACCCTCTCAGTCAGGTCCTTTAAAAAATGACAAAGGATCCACGCCAAAAGGAAAGAAGACTGAGCATCATTGCAATTTTTTGTGGGAAAGATAATCATGATGAATCTAAGTGTTTTAAGAAGATGGAAGCCTTGGAAGCCACAATAAAGAAGTACCACATCAGCCTAGATTCACCTTTAGAATCTACCTCTCATGGACATGCACTTTGTGCTTCTAGTTACTCTTATACTGCATCTTCTTCTTCTACCTCAATTGAATGGCTCATTGATTCTAGAGCATCTTATCATATGGCTAAGGATCAAGCCATCTTTTCTACTATGCATGAATGTAACACCAAACAAATATTTGTTGGTGATGATAGATTTCTAAGTGTTGTAGGATCTGGAACATTTCTAGTAGAAAATGGTCATTTCAGTGATGTACTATGTGTTCCAAAAATTTCCTGAAATTTGTTATCAATCTATCAATTTACTCATTCAGGTGAAGGTAAAATTGTGACGTTTACACCTCACTAAGTTGTAATCAAGGATTTTAAAAATATTCAAAATGTCCTTGCTACTGGAACTGTTGATGATATTACCAGGTTGTAAAAATTTAATAACTTTGGGTCATCACCTTTTCCTTCAGTTTTTGTTGCTCATAGTGATAACTTGAGCAAACTTTGCCATGAGCGATTTGGTCACTTAAGTTATCACTCATTGCAACAACTATGTAAAGACAATATGGTGATTGGTCTTTTGATGGTATCTTACAAGGATGGCGTTTTTTCTAGTTGTGTACTCGAAAAACATCATTGGGATAGTTTTGACAAATGTGCCTCTTTGCAAGCCTCGGTTCCCTTGGATCTCGTGCATAGTGACTTGTGTGGCCCTCTTCCATCTACATCCTTTTCTGGTTTCAAATATTTCTTAAATTTCATTGATGATTACTTCAGACACACTTGGGTTTACTTCCTAAAACTTAAGAGCGAAGTATTTAACATGTTCTTGGCCTACAAGGCCTTTGTTGAAAAACAATCTAGTCATCAAATTATTAAGTTAAGATCTGACAATGGAGGAGAATATGTTAACAATAAGTTCACTACTTTCTACACTGAACAAGGAATCCAACAACAATATATTGTTCCATATACACCACAACAAAATGGTGTAGCTGAACGGAAGAACCGCACTTTAAAATAAATGGCTAATTGTATGATCCAATCTAAGGGACTAAGTCTTCAATATTGGGCTGAGGCCATAAATTGTGCAAATTACATAGTTAATCGCACACCCACTAAAGTTTTACAAGGTATAACACCAAAAGAAGCATGGAATAAAATTAAACCAAATGTAAGTCACTTTCGTGTGTTTGGTTGTGAAGCATGGACTCGCATTCCGGACGAAAAAAGGAAAGCATTATAGCCTAGAAGTGAAAAGTGCATATTTGTTGGATATTATGAAGATGTAAAAGGTTACAGACTTCTTCAGCCTCATTCACATGATATAATCATTATAAGAGATGTGAAATTTGATGAAAATCTCTTGGTCTATGAGCCTAACTTGGTGGGTGTTCTATCTTTGGCCTACGAGCTTGATTCGGTGATTGTGCCATCTTCTTGTTCTTCTTCCAACTTTCTTGATAGGTTTCCAACTCTAGTTTCTAATGATGATAGTGAGGATAAAAATCCACCTCTTCCTACTCATATTCCTCCAATTGCACCAGCACCAATGCTTCATCCATGGGTCCATTCAACATGTGAAGCAGCTGGTGATTTTGCCGATGATCCTAGAGATCAACTTCGGACACGTTCTCAGTTTCAGTGAGCCTATTTTCTGTTGGCTCAAGTTTCCAAGAATAATGATCTAGAAAATTTTACAAAAGCTTCAGGAAATCCAGATTGGGATGCAACTATGGATGAAGAATATTGTTCTTTAATGGCGAACAATACTTGGGATCTTGTTCCTCTTCCAAAAGGAAGAAAACTTGTTAGATGTAAATGGGTCTATAGAACTAAGTATGCATCAGATGGAAGCGTTGAAAGACTTAAGGCAAGGTTAGTTTCCAAAGGTTTTTCCCAATTTGAAGGGATCGACTACAATGAAACCTTTGCTCCTGTCGCAAACATGAATTCCATCCTCTTTGTTTTTTCCCTTGTAGCTATACATAACTAGGAATTCCATCAAATGGATGTCAAGTATTCCTTTTTACATGGTGATTTACAGGAGGAAATTTACATGGAACAACCTCCTGGATATGTTCATGATAACTCTATCCTTGTCTGTCTCCTTAAGAAATCCTTATATGGCCTTAAGCAAGCTCCTAGAGGTTGGTATGCCAAAATGGATAGCTTTCTCCTTGACACTAGTTTTTCTAGATGTCATTCTGACCCCAATGTCTATCCCAAGAAAGTAGGAAACCATCTCATCATACTTGTTCTTTATGTTGATGATCTTATCCTTACTGATAGTGACCCTAAACTTATAACCCATGTGAAATCTAGTCTTAAGAAAAATTTTGAAATGTCAGAATTAGGAAATTTGCATTATTTTCTTGGTCTCCATGTCTTGCAAACCATAGAAGGAATATTTTTTTCCCAGTCTAAGTATGCTTGTGACCTTCTTTGTCGCTTCCACATGGAATATTGTAAACCATCCCCTTCTCCCTTCCAGTTTGGAGTGAAACTTTATTCCATTTGTACTTCCCCTGAAGTAGATGCCACCTTGTATTGTCAACATGTTGGTAGTCTTTTATACTTGACTCATTCCCATCCTGACCTTTCCTTTGCCATTGGTCATGTTTCCCATTATATGAAAACTCCTCATGAAAGTCATTAGAAAGCAACAAAAATAGTACTTCAATATATTCGAGGTACAAATCAGTTTGGGATGCTTTACAGTAGAGGGGGGAAACCTTTGTTGGTTGTTTTAACCGATTTAAATTGGGCAGCTGATCCTGATGATCGAAAGTCTATTGCAGGTTATTTTTTCAGTCTTAGATCTGGACCTATCACTTGGGCATGTAAGAAACAACAAGCTCTTTCTCTTTCTTCAGCAGAAGCAGAATATCGAGCCGCAGTTAATTCTAGTCAGGAAGCTTTATGGCTTCGACATATCTTTTCAGATTTTGGATTTGAGCAGCATCAACCTACTCCACTTTGGTGCGATAATCAAAGTGCCATCAAGCTTCACAAATATCCAGTTCTACATCAATGCAACAAACAAATTGAGCTACACATGTACTTCATTATAAATCTTGTTCATGATCATGTTCTTGAAATGCTCTATTGCCCTACAGATGATCAAGTTGTAGAAATATTCACCAAGTCTCTTACAGAAGCGATGTTTTCTAAACTTTGATCTATTTTAGGAGTTCAAGAATGTGTCCTTAAGGGGGGATAGGCTCTAATGCCTCATTCCTTCTCCTAATAGTGTCAGTTTTGTAAATCCTTCAATCCTATCCCAAGTTGTTCTTAAGGGAGGATGTTAGGATATTTAGACACTTACGATTTAGTAAAGATCAACTTGTGTAATATATCCATCAGGTAAAGTGTGTTTCTTTAGTATGCATTAGTATGCATTTGTAAATATTCTAATCCGATGGTCACGATATGCTCTAGACATAAATTGATCCGATGGTTCAACTTCTCCTAGATCATACCTACCATTGATCCATTTCTTAACACCCTATTAGTCCATGATATCTATTTAAAGAGCATGGAGGGTCCTTGCCTAGTTGATCGATTATGAGAAGCTCATGTAACTTTCTTTCTTTTGCATAATAAATTGCTCCAAGTAGCTATTTAGATGGGGTCGTGGACTATTTCCCTCTAAAGTTTTTTAACCATGTGACAAACATCGGTGTATTGATCTGTAATCTTTTTGTGTGAAGTGGTTGCTCTAGGTATTTGGTCTTTTGGGAGTACCCTGTGTACCCGAACATTGGTTCTATTTTTGTATATTCATCAGTTTATTTTTATGTTTGTAGCTAAGTCATTATATATATATATATATACATTACATTTTCATGTAACTTATTTCATTTCTGCAAGCAAGAAGTTTGTTTTCCTGTAGGTGACACTTGAGTGTTTATTTTCTGCATTTTTATGCAATTTTTGCCTTCAGAATCCATACAGTCGGCTAGTCATCCCTCTGTGCAGAATTTTTTTCAGGCTTCTGTTCGTCCCTCTATGCAGACTGTTTTTCATCCTTGTGTTCTTCCCTCTGTGCAGATTATTTTTCAACCTTTTGTTCACACCTTAATGCAGATTGTCATTCATCACTTTATTCGTACTTAGATAGAATTTTAATTCATTTTCTGAGTTTTTAATATTTTGTTTTTGTAGAAATAGTTAGTTAAGGTAGAGGTTAATTTTCTAGCATTCCATTGTGTTATGTAGCTAGTTGGGATTTGAATCCACCTCTAACAATTCATATTTAGTTCTATATTAACACATAGATTAGTTATTTAAGTTTTAATAATGATAAAATTCATTTATATTTAACCTATATTTTACTCATTCAAATAAGAAATAGTTTTAGTTTTATTTGTGATCATGACTTAGATATTTTATGAGATACTTTCATTTCTTTTCATGCCTAAAACCTAGATTAGCTTAAGTTTGTTTAAAATATTGTCATATAATTTGTTGAATATTAGTTTGTCTCATTTTTGAAATAGGTTCAGCACTCTATTTTCAGTTTTCATTTGAGTTCATAATCAGCCTTTCATTTCCAATTACACATCATTTCATTGTCTTAGGATTTGTTAGTTTTATTTCTTCAAGTTATTTCATTCGAGTAGATGTACAAGATTAGTACTTAGTTTCAAATTCAAGGTTAATAGGTTCACTTAGATTTTAAATATGCATTGCTTTTCAGTATTTTAAATTTTAATGATAAAAACTCACATAACCTAGTTTGGTGTAAGTTTACTTTTCAAATTGTAAATTAGTTGCATGATCTTTTAATGATTTGTTAACATTCTTTAGTTTATGGTATAGTTTGTTGAAAAGGTAGAGTAGAAGTATTTTGTTTTTTTGTTGTAATTTTGCTTATAGATTGAATATATTTCCAGTTATTGTTTTGTATTTAGTTTTAGGTTTCATTATAAAGCTCCAAGTTTAGTTTTCTTTGATTAGTTTACTATTTTGCAACACATTTATTTACGTATGATCTTTAGAATAATATTTTCTTTGCTTTCTACGAATCCATAGTTACTTGTTTTTCTTTCTATGAATTTGCAATTAAATAATTCATTGCTTTCCATAACTCAGTTGCACTTGCATTCTTAGATAAGCATTTACTTATGCATACATGGAATAGTCTCCAATTTATAATATAGATCAGATAATTTTCTGCAAGTAGTTAGTTTTTCTTTCATTAGTTAAATCACTTTCGGACCAAGCGACTTCCTTCTAAATTAATATCTACAATTCCCTTCCATAGAATAGATTAGCATAGCATTAGACTAGTTTCAATCTTAGCTATTAATCAGTTTCCTTCCTTTATAGAATACATCAGATTAGATTTGAAATTATAGTCACTTTTCAAGTTCTTAGTTAATTTTCTGTTTTCATAGATAGATTAAAATTCTTGCATTTGAATTATAAAAGCCATGCATGTCTATTAAAATCATATAGTTGCATCTTAGTGCATTTGCATCTTTAGTTAGCTCATGTTAGTTCAAGCCTTCAATCATGCGCATATAGCGTTTGCATCTCACAAGCTCCCTTCTCGGGTTGACAATTAAGTGTTGAATTAGATAGTGCATATTTTACCCAACACAAGCATAAGAAGATGCCTTGCTGCTACAACACAAGAACCAACAGTGATAAAATATGCCTTGTTTCCACATCAAAACCAACAATGAGAAGAAATAAAGCAGCTAATACACATGCTAAAGAAACTGGAAAAAATGACAAGCTGACCACAAGAACCTACAACAGAAGAAGCTATTGTGAACAAATATTAAGTTGAGATTACTCTAAGTGCTGACATATGGATCATAATGGACCTCATGGTTTCCTTTTCACTCAAACATACACCGGAACATGGTATTTTGCTTCATAATTTTATAGTCATATTATTGCTTGAAGTTTGTTCTTTCCAAATTTGGAAATTTTTATGCATGTGGGAACTACAAATCTTCTATGGCTATGAATTGAATCAAACATTATGCTCCAACTTGATTATTAGGAAATGATGTATGAGGACATTCTTTTCATTCAGTTTGGGGGAGAAGGATTATTATGCACTCTATGATATTTTCATTACTGAACAATCAATGCATTAATATGATACATGCAATATTATTTTCATCCCTAGACTGAGGAAGATTACAATTTAGCTGATGAAGTTAATGACCATATATTGTGTGTTTCAAAATTGCATATGTTTACAAACAATGAACTGAAGATAAGGCACAATCCACAAGTCCATGTGTGTTCTAGCATTGAAAGAGAAAATTGCACTTGTTACTTTCATACCAGCATGTAAAACAAAATTTCAATATATGTTCAAAATTTATAGCAACGTGAAGATTTTTGCAGAGACAAACAGGTGGATCATTTACCTTGAATGAAAGTGAAAGCAGAATGAATTTCTAGCCTATAGGTAAGACTGTTCTTTCTTTTGCAAAGGTCAATATCAACTACAGGAAAATCCAAGTTAGGCAGATCACTAGCTGAAAATCCAAATTATTGGTAAACTCAAAATTTTTCCAAATTTCTATCGCAATCCTATATTTCCAAGATATTATTTGCAACTTGATCAATGGGTATTCAAAGCACTTTGGAACATGATGTTTTTGCTTCCTTCATGCAATAGTGAGAAAAGTTGAAAATTCATTATGGTTGCAATAAGGTTTGCCATACCTCATGGGTTTATCAAATTGGATGTATTAAGGGATTTGATTACCGTAACTTGTGTGCAATAAATTTGTTAGTTGCATTAAGCAATGGGTTTCAGATCTTAAACCATTTATTTGCAAATATTATGAGCTAATTTCCTATAGCAACTTGTTTTCTTTGTCAATCAGTTCCACTATTATGGAGATAAATCTATTTTTTGACCCGTAGTTATTGGAATTTTCAAGCAACAAAATCATAGTGGACAAAAAAAATATCTCCTTAGTTTTCATTGATGATGGAAGAATGGCTAAGAGTGTATTATCCAACAACCTGAATGCACATGAATATAAAACATAGAAATGAGTTCATATTTGCTTGGTTTCCATGCATTTCTCTTCATACACCTCTTGGTATTTTGTTGAGACAATTAGAAGTTGAATTGGGCCTTTGAATTTCACCAAACAAATTCTCTTATCTATAACTGCAGTCTGAATTTCTTATACGGATGACAAGATTTGTTGTTTTCCCAAGTGCTCTCTAAATGGTGAGGACATATTCAAGGCTAAAATTCATAGGTTTGAGCTATCTTGAGGATAATTTGAAGCATTTGTAGTTGGTACACCAAAAATGAACAAATTAAGTTACATATGATGTTGGGTTGAAGGCACTATTATACAAACGAATTATAAATTTGGGATATCAACAGTATGTTTCTGTTTTTTCCATTATTTCTCTTGCTAAAAGTATGGTTGAGATTTTGTATGTAGTTAATTTGTCTCACTAAAGGATTACATGTTCTTTTAAAAAAAATATAATCAAGTAGTGACCTTCAAGCTGGAATGTGTGGTCAATGGGCACTCAGGACATTCACAATCATGATGGCTAGTTCATGTTTTATTCATACATGTTTTTTGTCTTTTAAACAGGGCATAAATTGAAGTGGGCATATCTCTCAAATGGTGATCTGGGTATTCGTGAATTTTGGTGAGTATATGCACCAAGGTAATATGAAAAATACCTCAAAGTTGCATCAAAACTGAATTTGTAATTTTTGAGAAATCAACCATAGTCATCTATATCCATTTTTCCTACATCTCGAAATCTGTTCATCAGATGGATTTTATTTGTGGCGTGAAGAACAATTGTGCTAAGAGGAACATAATCACGAAGTTTTAGAAAAAATGGTTGCACGGTTTTTCATGAAAATGACCATCATCGCCTACAACCAATTTTTATTTTTCTCAAAATCCGTGATATGGGTATCCTTGGTTTTCGCTATGGAGATGCATTGGACTTATAGAAACTTGCTTGCAAAATTTTAGTGAAACCTAGTTCGTATTTTCTAAGATATCAGCTCAGCAATTTTGTTGAAACACCAGCTGTGACTCCACCAATTTTGTCCATTTCCCTATTCTCGCATCTGTGAGTCCACCAAATTCTCCGCTAAATGTCTGTGAATCCACTAAATTTTTCACCAAATACACCCCTAAATGGGTGCGATTCTGCTAAATTTTTCGTCGAATTCTTCGCTAAATGGATGCGACTCTGCTAAATGTTTCACCAAATACTCCACTAAAGTTTCTTCCAAATTTGTCTTATACACAAGCTATGACTGCACGAATTTTATCCATTTTCCCTATCCTCACAACTATGGCTCAGCCAAATTTGTCTTATACACCAGATGTGACTCCGCCAAATTTTATGCTAAATTCTCCATTTCGCAGCTACAACTCTACTAAACTTGCCAATTTTTTGATTGCAACTCTTCTGGTTTTGGTCCCTATGCATGGTAAAATGAAAGCAATAGTTAAATGAGTCCTTTTAGTTTGGATTCTACACACTTATTGGGTTGCATGAAGACATGAAACAAGTTCAGTTTGGGGGCACTGTTGGGTCACGGATTTGTCCATATTTTCATCACCTATCGACATATATTTCATTCCTCTTCTTCATATTATTATCCATTTATCATTCCATTTTCCATCCATTTGTTGTAACTGCCAATAAAATACCATATTACTTACATTTATGCTTTCATGGTTAATCATGATTATTTTCCTTTATTTTTTATGATTGGAAGACTATTATGCATAATTTTACTAATGATGGTTTATGGAGTGATTTTCATATTAAGAGTAGTTGTACTCATCATTTAGGCCTCCAAAGTTTCCATGAATATTCACAACATGGTTTCATTTCTAGGACCGATTATGTGGACTTGTGATTTCAATTTGTGCTCAAGTCGAACATGGAAGCCTCTAACTCATGATCAAATGACCTTACATTAAAGGAAATTTAAACTCAAAATGGACTTTTCAACCCTAATTCAAATTCCATTTCATCACGTGTTAGCCAATGAAATTGATTTAAATTTGAAATTCAGTATAGGTCTTAAACAAAATTTTAATATAAATTTGGGGATAGTTATCATAAAAAACTACTTTTTTTGTTCGTATTTTCGACATATATATGTTTTCAATCAAATTATGAGCCGGAGAACTCTATGGATGTAGAATTATATTATGCATCCAACGAGTACCCACACTACATGCTTTTGACAAACCCCGCTCCCCCAAAAATAAGAAATACTTGAAAAATGTGATGATGATGTCATCATCACATTTTTCAGGTATTTCTTGTTTTTGGGGTAGAGGGGTCTATAAAAAGTATGCAGTGTGTGTACTCGTTGGATGCAGAATTTAATTTCGCATCCAATGAGCTCTTTTGATTGAAATTTGAGTAAAAACACAGGGAGATATGTCGAAAATATGAAGAAAAAAAGTAGTTTTTTTCTTTTCTTCCTTCAAAATTAATAAATATTATTTTATTGTTTTAACTATTATTTTATTATTTTTCTTAGGAGGCCCATTTTGAGTTAAAATCTCCTCTAATGACTAAAAATGTGTGCCAGATAAGAACACTTTGATTTGCGTCGTGATTTGTGGGAATATGAAGAAGAATCTCGAAAATATGGTTCATGGGTTTTGTGCGAAATGGCCTCAATTACCTGGTGCCCAAGGAAATCGGAAAATAAACCCATGGTTTGATATATATAGCTAGTTATCTAAACGTGTAATTCCTATATTTACTATTGCGACTGGTTTTCAAATTAGCAAATTTGTTGAAACATATCACAAGTTGGGGATTCGGTTTCTCATTATCCTCAAAGAATTTTATGTATAAATATGTAATCATTTGGATGTATGAGGGAGTGAGATAAATCAATGTTATGTTGTAGGATTTGATCCAGACTCTATTGTAATACTTTCATTCTTATAATACAGGTTGGAAGTTTCTTAATTCTCAAGTTGTAGCCTCTTTCATTGTGGACATCCAACACTGCTCAGTGGAGGAAGGGCCCTCTTCCCTGAGTAGATGTTGATAGTGTTGAATGTAATTGTGTCATTTTGTATATTTTTTCATTATTCAATTCATGTTTTCATTCATTATATTTATCATAGTTATTTTCATGCTAATATCTTTTGATAGATTGTTGGCCAACAAAGCATTTGTTTCTGATTTATGTTGTTAGAACTTTCTTTGTAAGAGTTGATTTTTAGTGCAATGTTTGAAGTGTGATTAGGTTTACAGTGTGATTTTATGACTAAGATCAGGGTTTGATTTATTTTCAAGAAGGTGTGATATAGTTTATAATGAGTTTTTATTTCATACCAATATATGAACAGCATCAGGTAGAAATTGTGCTTGCATGGATATTGCACGATAGCTTTGAAATAAAGACTTCCTTGGGTTGACAATTTAAGTTTTGGGACTCTTCAGCTGTTTATTTAATTAGACAATTAATCCAACCAACATTTTAGTACCATTGCTGGGGAAGTTATCAATGGAATAAAATTACATCTAACATTGTTTTGCAGATGCATTGTTAATGTAGGGCATGTAGGTTTCATGATTACATTTTAGTTTATTGAATTTTCTTTAAGTGTGTTTTTTCTTCTTTCTTTGCATTCAGTTTTATTTCATTTTAAATTTTTGGAGTGTAAATCTTATCATTCCCTTTAGTGGTGTTGTAAGAACCACCCATTATACTAACATGTTGACAAGAACATTCGAAGGAGGAGCCTCGATATAGAACATGAAGAATTTAATGAAGAGATGGAAAGTAGTATAGTTTTCCCAATTGTCCCTTTATGTAGTAGAGTTTTCTTTATACATGCAAGTATATATTTGTTGCACCCATTGATTTGTTGAGTGGTGCTTAAAGAGCACCCAATCAGGGTTGTTGGTCACCCCCCTCCCCATGCCCTCCCCTTCCCCAAGGTACATGTATGTCTTTCTTTCTTTGAAAAATTCATTGTGCCTCCATGTAGTATAGTTTTCTTTATACATGCAAGTATCTTTTTGGTGCATCCATTGATTTGTTGGAATTGACATAAATATTATTTTGTGTACCTTTATATTGAGTTAGTGGTTCTTGAAGAGCACCCAATCGGGGTAGCTGGTCACCAACCTCTCCCCCCCCCAAGGTACATCTATGTCTCACTTTCTTTGAAGAAATCATTGTCCCTCCATGTAGTATAGTTTTATTTGTACATGCAAGTATTTTTTTGGTGCACCCATTGATTTTCTCACATTGACATATATTATTTTATGTATCCTTTTAGTGAGCTAGTGGTGCTTGAAGATCATGCAATCAGGGTCATTGCTCACCCGCCTCCTAGCCCCCTAGGTACATGTATGTCTCGCTTTCTTTGAAAAATTCATTGTCCCTCCATGTACTATAGTTTTATTTGTACATGCAAGTATATTTTTGGTGCACCCATTGATTTGTCGACATTGACATATATATTATTTTATGCATCTTGATAGTGAGCCAATGTTGTTTGAGGAGCACCCAATCAGGGCCGCTGCTCACCCACCTCTCCCACCCCCGAAGTTCATGTATGTCTCGCTTTATTTGAATAATTCAATGTAGGATGTAGATAAATTTTCAATTATTTATATAATTGATCGTCTTATACAAGGTTGTACATGTATCTAATTGTTGGTACCATTTATTTTTTATAGGATGTTAGTGAGGCGACAATGGTACATGTAGTTGCAGCCTGACCCACCATCACTTACACATGAATAGAAAGTAAAAATGTTATATTGTCTTGGAATTTGAACAAATGTACACATAATTTTTATAGGTTGGTAAACTAAATTACAAATTTTGGTTTGTGTGCAGTCTCCAGAAATGAGATTTGTTCCGATTGTCCAATGTTGGGGAACACCACTAGGTAGTTGAAAAAAAAGATAGACTTCTCAAAAGCCACTGATAATGGAAGTGAAAGGGGGGATAAATAGAATTCATGTATAGGGGGGATACATACATGTAACGTTTTGTTTGTATACACATAGATGTACAGTATGATCCACCATTTTGTATTATGGCCATGGCATGTTATTTTTGAAAACATTATATGTACATATAATATAAAGCAAGGTTTAGATTTATATAGATGGTTTACTTGATACGGGAACATGATATTTATTATATGCCTTTTAGATATGCTTAACTATCTATTTCATTAAGTATGTGTTTAATTAAAATGATACTTAATGTGTGGTTCACCTATAGGTGAAATCATGAATCTGGGTGTCTATTTTTTTTTTTGGGGGGGGGGGGGGGGTTATGAGAAAAGCAATGTATTTTTTCCAAGTTTGTCAACTTCGAGCAAAGAAAAATTATATTTGTATTTAGAATTTCATTTTGTAGTAAAAACAAAAGTTGTAGAGAATTGTGTTAGATTTCTATTGGTTATTTTTTAGATTTTTTTTATTGGAATTTGATATGTAATTTTGCAAGTTTTTGATAGTATGTTATTAATTAATGAAATGATGATAAATAGTCATGTTTTTTTTACACCAGTTTATTCATTTTTAAACTATTTTTCGTTAAAAACAAAATATGTTATGATGATCTAGACAGATTGTACTAAAGGATGTCTATAAGTTTGTATCCAACAACCGCATGCAATAATTATTAGAACTTTTTGAAGTGGACCAATCTAAAAAAATAACATAAAACTGACATGTTTAGTTTGCAACAACATCTTCCCTAATTTCCATTTCAAAAAATAAAACTAAAAGTACCCTTTTGAAGACAACACATCAATGTTGGGCATCATGATTTTTCCAAATTTTTTTATGATGTCTTTAAGAAGTTATTGAATTTTCATTTCAATGAATTCTATTAAATTTTGAAGAAATCCACACACCTTTTAAGAAATATAATAAATAAAATTAGTGGATCACACCAAATTAAAAAAAAAATAGCATCTATAGAAATTAGATTTATTTACGCAACCAATGGTATTATTTGTGAAGAGAAATTGTAAGTATTTGATATGATCTATCAGAAATTGGAAGAAGAGTAAAAAATGAAATGGAATTCCATTTCTGAAAATTTACAGATTTTCGGCAAAACAAATATTTCCACCAAAAGTTACTTTTAATGGATACTGTTAATTTCTACTAGATGTAGAATAGTTGGTGGCGGGGTATGGTTAAGACTCCCCCTAAGATGAAAGGTTACTAGTTCAAATCCCATCGGATACCAAAAAATTCAACCATGTTAAGGGTTGGTGTGGTCTAGGAATTGTACGATCCCCGAGTGATTTTGACGGCTTAGATGCCCCTGTTTGTGGTTTCTTATCCAATGGAAATCCTTCTATTCAAGGGGCTTCCACCACTTTGCCAATAAAAAAATTGGATACCACTATTTTTAAAGTTAGAAAGTTAGAAAGTTAGTTCTTTCTAACTTTAAAGTTAATGGTATTTGTTAAAAGTAACTTTCAGCCGAAGTATTTTCTCCCGAAAGTTAGTTCTATATTTTCAACCGAAAATATAAATTAGTTCGGTCGAAATATTATGGAATATGAATTCGGAAAAATTATTCACATGAAATAGAAACCCATACTCATGATTTCACCCCTGATGTGATATTATGATATTATAGACCTTATCATGACATATACATGGGGACTTCACTTAGTGAACCTCTCACATATCATGTGCGATCGTGGGATATTAAAGAATACCCTTAATTTCGAGATATATTGACCCAAACTCTTTTTGTTGAAACCCCCTCCCAATAGTTAAAACCTTCTCCCGACCCCTTTTTATAGCTCAATCCTTATAAACCAACCTACCCAGCCCCACCTTAAACCCCTCATCCCCCTAATACCTGCAATAGATTGGCTCAATTTTTTATCATTTTAAACCCACAATATGAACTAACGTGATAGTATATTGGTCAACAAGTGAAGCCCCCATGGAGATATCCTACTAACTATTTGAATATCTCAAATACTTTAAGGAATAATGTATGACTCATCCAACTAATATCAAGTAACCACTAAGTAAGACACCTCTAAGAAGTATATATGTCAGATACCATCCAAGGGCTAATGTTACACCATGTACCCCAAGTCTCATGAAGCACCCCTAAAAATGGTGTAAGGGATTTTGTAGTAACTTAGAAAGCTGATACTCCCTCTAATAAGGAATTTTTATTCACTAATACAATTAATTTCACATTGCAAATAAACTAGAGTAACCATCTAGTTAGGTCACAACATATCAAACCTCCAAGAATGTTGACCACCTATGAATATGAAGAAACATAACTCTGCATCATCAACAAATTTCCAAAATCCATCATCCCTCAACTAAACACTATGGGGTAAAATCAGTAGAAACCACATCATAAGTTCTATAGGACATCCTATAAATATAATCACATCTCCATACAAGACCAAGACAAATGAAATGTATCTCTGAAAATCACAAAGATAGATAACTTTAGAAATCCATCCTTAATGAAATAACAATATCATGGTTCAATCAACAACCCATGTAAGGGTATCATCAATGTTTTAACATCATAACCTCTATCACACACCTTAAAACCTTTGACAATCGGCAGACCAACCTAAGCTAGGTCAAGTCTCTATTTCTAAGAAAATTTTCAAGAAAGAGTATCATCAAGGTGAATTCTCTCTACCTAAGAAATTCCATGGAATGTACAACTACCACTTGATCAACAAGAAACCTGTAAACACCACGCTCTCTCAACAAACTGCAATCATTGATGCTGCATTAGTTTCCTTCAAATGGAAATTTATACTATACATATATCATATAAGGAATTCTCCCAAAACATTCTTATTCAAACAAGGGACAAATATAACATCACTCACACGTGATAAGTAGCATCATAACCAAGATCCACACACATAGCTCCCTCTTTCTCTTGAAACATGTTTAATAATAACCTATCATATATCACACATCTTAAAGCTCCAATGTTGGCATACCATCCAAGTATAGACACAATCATAAATATAAAAAAGACACCATAGACATATCCATGTTAAAAAACAACAATATGAAAAAGATAAAACATTTCTTAGGGTCCATGAGCTTCTCCCAAGGAAATTAGGGTATCACACCCAACAATATCAACAAATTCAAGCACCTAAGCTAAGTACAAAACAATTGGAATACCAAATCCCTCTTTCAACTATAGAGTGATCCCAACCAAAAAATACTATGATGCCATGTAAAAAGGTTTTGAACTAGGGAAAATTTCCGAGAATTCAGAAATTAGCATATGTGTGTCACCAATGCAAGAGTTGCATTCAAGGAAACTCAAAAAAAACCTAGTTCATAAAATCAATGCACAATGTAGTCACCAAGAAATGAAAAAAGGATAGAGAGGGCCACTTAGATGTATCTGCATGCCACAAGACCAACGGAGTCGATGGTTCATTTATATGACCTCCGGTTGACGATTTTTGTCTAGTTGAAAGTCACCTCAAAATGTGGTTCAATGGCACTTTGTGGCTTTCAACTGGAAATAAAAAACAAACGGAGCATCATAATTGCATGTCGTTGGCTCCTACACATGTGTATGTAAAAGGCTGATATGTAAACACTATAAATATTCACACGGTGGAGGTTTTTGCAGAGTTGACGCAACAATGCAAGAGTTGCATTCACGGAAACTAAGAAAAACCCTAGTTTATGAAATCAATGCACAATGTAGTCACAAGTAAATAAAAATAGGAGACCAAAGGAGTCAATGATTGAAAGGGACCCTATATGTGACCCTAAATGAAAATAGGATTGAAAGGGACCCTATATGTGACCCTAAATGAAAATAGGATTGAAAGGGACCATATATGTATTTTCATGCTAGGAGACAAAAGGAGTCTACGATTCGTCGTCCGACGTCCAGTTGACGATTTATGTCTAGTTGAAAGTCGCCTCAAAATGTGGTTTAGGGACACTTTGTGACTTTTGGTCTGGAGCGAAAAAAAAAATGGAGCAACATAATTTCATGTCACTAGATCCTGCACGTGTGTATGGAAAAGGTCGATATGGGAACACTACCAATAGTCACACGATATATTTTTTTTGTAGAATTGACCCACCAATGCAAGAGTTGCATTCAAGGAAACTTAGAAAAACCCTAGTTTATGAAATCAATACACAATGTAGTCATCGAGAAATTCAACAGGATGGATAAGGCCCCCTATATGTATTCACATCCCAAAATACCAATAGAGTTGACGGTTCGTCAATCCAAACTCCGGTAGACGATGAATGTCCAGTTGAAAGTCGCCTCAAAATGTGGTTCAAGGACACTTGGTGACTTTTGGTCCTGGAGCGAAAAACCAAACTTGAAGCAACATAATTGCATCTTGTTGGATCCTGTAGGTGTGTATGGGCAAGGCCGATATGGTAACACTACCAATAGTCTCGCGATAGAGTTGTTTTGCAGAGTAGACCCACCAATGCAAGAGTTGCATTCAAGGAAACTGAGCAAAAAACTAGTTTATGAAATCAATTCATAATGTAGTCGTCAGGAAATTCAAACAATATGAAGAGGGCACCTTAGATGTATTCACATTCCAGGAGACCAACGAAGTCGATTGTTCATCGATCCCACCTCTTTTTGATGACTTATGTCCAATTAAAAGTTGCCTCAAAATGTTGTTCAGGGAAACTTGGTGACTTTTGGTCCTAGAGATAAAAACCAAGTGGACCAGCATAATTGCATGGCGTTAGCTCCTATAGGTGTGTATGGGAAAGGTCAATATGGGAACACTACCAATAGGCGCACGGTGGATTGTTTTTCAAAGTCGAACCACCAATGCAAGAGTTCCACGAGTTGACTCACGAATGTAATTAAATGTGCATTAATATAAACAAATCATTAAAAGTAAATTACAACAACTCTAGACCATGTTATTTTCTGAATTCTATTTGGTGATTTCTAAAGACACCATTATTTCTTAGCACCTCCAATGTGCCATATATTTTGTTTATATTCTAGGAACACGAAAGGATAAACATTAGTACTCTCATCAGAAAATAAATAGAACCCAATGAAATTGTGCAAAGATTATTTATAGATAACTCACCTAAGGGTGTAGGATCGTGTTTATACTATCCAGTATACTATGAATAGTAGGATGTCTGTGAATTTTATTCTTCAATCACATGTTAATATTGAAATTGTATATGTTAATGGTATTTAAATTGTGCTTCAACGCGCACTTTAAAGTTTAAATAATGCACCTGACAATATATCCACACTAGACAATATAGTAACACCTGACAATACACTCATTTGAGTAAGCCATCTGGATCATCTCTATTGCCGATGGTTTCCATCAATCTCTCATTCTCCAAATGATATAGCAAGTATCGTACAGGTTACCTATTTTTGTTCAAAAGTGTGTGGAGATTTATGTTTATACCAACTGCCAGGTTGGTGAAGTGGTATACAATAGCTCTTGGTCTCTAATCCTAATATACATATCCACCCTTCCTTTTCTGTTGTGATTCTAGTGTCAAGTACTCGTGTTTTATAACCATTGAGTCAGTTGGGAATTCAATATTTTCATCATTTGTAACAGGTTCAAGAATGGTATGTTTCCCCTCTAAGCAACGAGTCAACCAATAGTCAGAACCCCATTCATTATTTTTTTGGGGAAACCACTGCATATATATGACATGTGAAAGGAAATAGGTTGATTTAACAATAAATTTATTAAAAAAGGTCTTGCATGTAACATAAATAAAGTTTCTTTAAATGTAAAGGCTTGCAGTGATTTAGTTACTACAAATTTATGTTTTTGTACCTATTTGTATGAGATCCGATATGTGATCATAGTATGTAGAAATATATGTCTGGTCATATTCCATTTGGTCTATTTCATTGTCTCGCTTCAAATCAATTCCAAGTGTCACTCGATCCCATATATCAATCATAGTACTCACAATCATCCCATTCATCGATGCTACAGGAACCACAAAAGAAATCATTCAATCTTGTCCAAATTTGTAGGGACAAGTTGTTTGAGCTTCTAATTGAATGAAACCATCAAGTTCCATGCACTGTGTTCACCCGATGTGTGTTGGATCGTTCCACATTGGTCACCTCCAAGAATATTCACCTCCTAGAAACGACCTTTTTTTTACCACCTTTACTTACCTCTTTTTCCTCATCCTACTCTATTATGTACACTAAACATATGTTTTTCCTTCACTCGGTCCCTCAATTCATACAGGTATGGTTAATCATTGTCTTATTTTATTAATTCTCATGATTTTTGTAATCAGGACTTTACATCTTGAATTATTCTAACATATGCTGGTTTTATAAAGATAATTTGAGATGTAAAGGATAGAGGTGTAGTGGGCCAAACATGCCAATATAGGGATGAACATTCATTGTTGAGATGATCGCCATCCATTCGATCATTTCCCAAAGAACGCGGTCCAAGGATACTATTCCACGTGAGCTATACAAAGGTAGATATAACAAGATGCAACAGATTTGGAGGCAAAAGTGTGCCACTACTAAAAAGTAGTTGCAATCCAGAGAGTATCTTTTCAATTGATCACGATCATTATTTCTGGCTCAAGTAACATCCTTCCTATATTTTCTTCTTTCATCTTTCCATGACTGTGATAGCTTATCGTAATTAGGGTAGCTTGAAGATTAGAGATCTTCATGGCTGCCTGAGAATAGTGGGAAGATGTTATGATTGTAATTCTATAAATACTGGGAACTATTCCGAGCCAAGGGTTGAAAAATCAATCAAATTATTGTATCAGCTGTGACTGAGGTTGTGTGCTCATCCACCATTTTGATACAAGGAGTTTGATTCTTCAGATCTCGGTGTTCTAACGTGTGTTACTTCCAGCATCTCTATGTGAAGGATGGGCCCGCCTTCCCATAGGGATTGCTGAGTTAATTAGGTATTTTATTTATTTTGTTGTGTGGTTTGATTTTGTGATAATTTCCTTTATTTACAGTAAGCTGCAACAGTCATCGATTTGTTGTGTGTCATTTGAATAATCAATAATCCCATCCTCTATAAACTGCAGTAGTGTGGTGTTCCAGTCGACTGTATAGGTTAACTTTCTTTTATACAACTGTGTGATAGCTATGACAGCCTTGTTCATCCCTAGTTCTTTCAATCATTGGTTTCTTTAGATCTTTGTAGTTTGTTTCTTCACATTTATAATTGCAGATTTTAATTCCTGTACTTTAAATTTCTATAATAAGCTAAATTAAGATAGTTGAGATGGATCTTTAGATGGTTTTGTAATTAAGGATTTAACTTTCTGCAAAAGTAATCTAGATGTTATTTCCTGAATCTTTTAATTCTAGATTAAAGACCGTAAGAAGGTACTTGTGATTGCATTTTTAAGAAGGTAAATTAGATTAAGTAGATTATGGGAAGAGTTCAACTGAACAGGAAAGTAGAGTCATTCATTTACAACATCAACTACTTAGTGTTTAAAGCATATATAGTGCACATTATCCTTGAAATAAGAGACTTCCCTAGGTTGACAATTTATATTGAACACTCTGTATGTTGGCTTTAATTAACTTGCATATAGGGTGCCCAACATTTTGGCACCGTTGCCGAGGAAGGATAATTATTAGACACTGTAGCAGTTGCATCTAGTAATTATATTTATTCATTCTTCTTTAGTTTTTAAGTTTGCATGTTTTGGGTTGCATTAATACAAGAAGGGTACATCGTGATGATCTTATAAATCCCAAAACCCCACAGAACACTAACATTGCAGGTGGTCGAGGCCGGGGGATAAATCCAGGATTGGGAAGAAGAACATTCATTGACGACTTGGTTGATAGGACCAATTCTTCTATTGTGGATCGCTATCAGAAAACACCTATTAGAAGAATCACAGTTACCCCTGGAGTCACAACGTTAGTCTCTATAGTGGAGAACACACGAGGAGCTGCAACAGCCTTGGATATCCCTGCGGAAGATGAAAAAGTTAGTACTCCGAGATCAACTGAACGACATTTGATGTATCACATTAATGGGAAGGTTGTGACTGAAGAGTAGTGGAAATAGTTCCATAAAAAATTTAACAATCAATGGAAGGATGAAGAGGATAAAACAGAGGAAGATATGAGCAACATACATGATCCCAAAGATCATGAAGAAAAAATGGGTGAAAATCATCATCATGAAGGTAACTCCCTACCTGAAAGGACGGTTGCTACACTTTAGTTCCCAATTCAACAGCCAGAAGGGATATCCCCCATGAAAAATATATCACCATCGGTGTTGCCTCACTTTTATGGAAAAGCAGCAGAGGATCCAGATGAATTTCTTTTTGAATTTTACATCCTCTATCGGAGCTACGACTACACCACCAATGCATAGAAGCTGAAACTTTTTCCTACTACTCTGAAGGACAATGCATCACGTTGGTTTATGAGCCTGGTAGGGGGAAATTTCACTACCTAGGACTGGATGAAATAGGTGTTCCTGGAGAAATATCAGTAGTATTGCAATACCAAGGAGAAGAGAGAAGAACTATTTAAAATGGTATAGAGGGATGATGAAAGTATGGAATATTTTGTTGAAGGTATTTTATATGATGTGTAGAGAGCTAGACAGACTAATATGGGGTTAGATGTGCTCAAAATAATCCTACTTTATGGGATTAGGGAATATTTCCTAGACATGTTAAACCTATTAGGAAAGGGGGATATCTCCAAGGAGTCCTTTGAAAAGATCATTGAACTGTGCAAAAGATATTCCAGGGGGTCATCTAGGAATAACAAATGGGAAAAATAGGACAAATTAGAACGTGATGTCTTCAATAGAACACAAAATTCATCTAATGGAGGAGCCACCTAGGAAGGAATAGGAAATCTCCTTGACAATTTCAAGACAGAAATGATGAGCTCCATCTCCTTGGAAATAGATGTCCTGAGAGAAAAGCAGAAACAAGCAGTATAGGATCTCACACTTGGTGTATTCTGCACTAAATGTAGGAAGAACCACCCTCTGAAGGAGTGCCCGCTTGATAAGGTAGAAGTGTGTCAGTTGTGTGAGCTGAACCATGACACACAAGAATTCCCTTCACTACCTCAAGTGAAGGCAGTTCTACAGGAATCAACTTCATATGTGGAACCAACTTACTTTACTGCATAGAAAAATCCCTGACAACCTCAAAATCAAGGTATGACTCCAAAAAATTTTCCACTTTTGAATAACATGAATAATTTGAATAATATGCAGTACATGAATACACAATTCCCTTCATCTTATTCTAACCCTCAATGGTACCCCTCTCAACCTCCAATGCAAAATTTTAACTCCTAGAACCCCTAGACACAACCACCAAACCAACAAAATTCTTGGTCTCCTGGATGGAGGAACTTCCATCCAGGGAACCGGTTTCCCCATAACCGACCTTTTCAATAGCTTCCGCATCAAACGTTTCCTCATCAACCATACCCTCCTCAAAAATATCCTCAGCCTTATCAGCAATCGCAGCTACAACTCTAGAATAATGCTATCCTCAATATGTCGATATGACCATAGCTGCCTGCTCAACCTAACCCCAACCCAAATAATAAAGAATTCCATCAATTTGAGACTGCCAACATGCCTGCTTACTCCAATACTCCTGTACCCTAGAACGACATCCACCTACGATCAAAGAGGGTAGTGGAGCCTTTGATCATTGAGGATGTTCCATCCTCTGTGCGTGGAAAAAGGATGAACCCACAGTATTTATCCAATACAGTGACCCCCATTATTGAAGATGCTGAACATCCTGCTAATATGCCAGTTGAAACACAAAAAGACACATTTATCGACACACAACCTACACAATTGATTAGGGCACCACCATACCCTGAAAGATTAATATTACCGAATGTAGTGGAACAACCTCAAGTTAACCTCTTAGGATAGTTAAAAAAATATTTATGTTAAAATTCCACTCCTTCAGGTTCTTCAACATCTACCTATCTATGCCAGAACCATTTGGGATCTGTGTACAAGGAAACTAGGAAGAATACCCAGGGTCCTCCCACTATTCATTTCACAGGGAAATTATATGAATTAATAATGGGGAAAACCCTCTTGGCCAAATACGATGATCCTGGGAATCCCACCATCGTTGTGCATATTGAAAGAAAAAAATACCCAATGTACGAGTAGACATAGGTGCAACAATTAACGTCATGACCATTGAAACTGTAAGGAAACTTGGGCTCAATAATCTCAGGCCAACACCTACTGTTTTAGAACTGGCAGATAGATCCACTATTAAACCTGAAGGAATATAGGATGATATCATTAGCTCAGTTGATTCTTGGGAGTATCCTGCTAACTTCTTGGTTTTACAACCTAAGTCACAGCTAGGAGGACACCCATTGATCTTGGGAAGGCCCTGGTTAGCTACAACTGATGCTTGCATCAGCTGTCAGTCTAGGTCTATGACCATATCTGATGGAACTGAGATAAATAACTTGACTCTCTATCCTCCAGCTCAGCTGAGCTTAGAAGCTGAAACTCCGTTATGGATGGAGCTAGAGGAAGAAGAGGGAGTTCATCCATTATTAACGATAGGGAAGGACTTGAATTTTAAATATGAAACTGAAGACGATGCCATTAATAATTTCATCAGTGAACCCACTTCTATCAATAAGAAAATTTATCAGATCCTGAATGCTACTCTAGGTGAAGAGGAACAAGAAAATATCACAGAGGAGACATTAGTTAGTGATACTCACATAGTTCTCATGTTGAAAAATTTGAAAAGTGTTCCTATTGAGGTAGAGTCTGGAAAAAACCTGAATATCAATCCCAGTCTTACCCCAGATGAATAGGAACACCTAATCACTCTCTTAATAAAGCACAAGGGGGCATTTTCCTAGGAGTACACAAACATGAGGAGCACCCCTTCTAATCTATGCACCCATCACATTTATATCAAAAGTGACTCCTGGCCTGTGTGCCTACCTCAACAAAGAATGAATCCCAATCTTAGGGACATAGTGAAGGAAGAAATTCAAAAACTCTTGGAAGAAGGATTTATATATCCCATTTCAGACATCGAGTGGGTGTCTCCACTCATGATAGTACCCAAGAAAAATGGTAAATGGAATGTCTATGTGAACTATAGAGAACTGAACAAGGCAACAAAAAAAGATCACTTTTCCCTACCTTTCATCGATCAAGTACTTGACACCTTATCTAGGAAGAATTTTTTCTCCTTCCTGGATGGGTTTAGAGGGTAAAATCAAATCTAGATTGCTCCTGAAGACTAGGATAAAACTACCTTCACCTGTCCCTGGGGAACTTTTGCATACATAGTGCTTCCCTTTGGTTTATGCAATGCACCAGCTACATTTCAAAGAGTTGTGATTGGCATCTTTTTAGAATTAGTTAATGATAGTATGGAAATTTTCATGGATGATTTTACTCCTTATGGCGAAGACTTTGAAGAAGCATTGAAAAAATTGAAAAGGGTTTTAAATTGCTGCGAACAGACCTAGATATCTTTGAGCACTAAAAAGTTCCATATGATGATGAGTGAAGGGGTAGTGTTGGCATCCAGGTAGACCCCTCTAAAATAAAGGTAATAAAAAATATACCTACTCCTAGAACTGATAAAGAAGTGCGAAGTTTCTTAGGGCATGCTGGATATTACATAAGATTTATAGAAAAAATTTCCAAACTTGCCTCTCCTTTGTTTTCATTGTTAATGAAGGATGTGCAATTTACTTGGAATGAGGCATGCCAGACAATGCTTGTTAAACTTAAGGATAATATGTCCATAGCTCCCATCCTAAGAGGGACCAATTGGGCCCTGCCTTTTCACATTTCTTCATATGCCTCTGATACTGCCATTGGAGCAGTTTTAGGACAGTAGGATGGTCAAGCACCTTATGCAGTTTATTATATTAGTAAAAACCTAGCCCTTGTTGAACTTAATTATACAGTTACCGAGAAGGATTTTTTAGCCATTTTTTACTCCCTTAACAAATTCAGAAATTATATCATTGGATATCCTACCTTTGTGCACATTGACCACTTAGCCATCAAATATCTAATGAATAAACCTATTACAAATGCTCGGGTAACTAGATGTCTATTATTATTATAGGAATTCGATATCACCATTATAGAAAGACTTGGGAAAGAAAATGTTGTTGCTGATTTCTTATCTCATTTTACTAACAGTGATGATAATTTTCCCGTTGAGGACTCTTTTCCAGATGAACACTTATTTGCAGTTTCAGCTCACTCCCCTTGGTATGCAGATGTTGCTAACTACTTGGCTATAGGGAAGCTTCTGACACATTTGTCAAAAAGAGAAAAGAGGAAAATTATTCAATAAAGTGCCAGGTATTGTTGGATAGATGGACATTTCTTCTACATAGGCCCTAATCTTGAGATCAGAAGATGTGTAAGAGAAGATGAAATATTCCATATTTTGAAGGCCCGCCATGGTGAGCCTTGTGGCAGACATTTTGCAGACAGGAGGACATGACACAAAGCATTGAGAATGGGTTACTATTGGCTAGCCCTTTTTAGGGATGCAAAAATATATGTCTAGTCTTGTGACAGCTGCCAAAGGATGGGCCAACCTAATAGATTGGATCAAATGCCTCTTCAACCACAACTAGTGGTTGAACCTTTTGATAGATGGGCTTTAGATTTTGTTGGTCCTATCAGCCCTCATTCCAGGAATAAATCCTACATCTTGGTTTGTACCCACTATATGATGAAATGGGTAGAAGTTG
Organism: Pseudotsuga menziesii; assembly: GCA_001517045.1. Taxonomy (NCBI): domain Eukaryota; kingdom Viridiplantae; phylum Streptophyta; class Pinopsida; order Pinales; family Pinaceae; genus Pseudotsuga; species Pseudotsuga menziesii. Next base: position 197,847 of record LPNX010921310.1, read on the forward strand.
TGGATTTGGTGAAAGCCAATGACCAGGATGTGATTGATTTTCTGTATGGTGAAATCTTTAACCATTTCAGAGTACCCAAGGAAGTGGTTATAGATGGAGGACCTCATTTTGTGTCACATCAATTTGAAGCTCTGCTATAGAAGTACCATATTCAACACCAGATAGCTTCACCATACCATCGCCAGGCTAATGGCGAGGTAGAAAGCACTAACAAATTTATTGAATCCATCCTTACCAAAATGGTCAATAGCCATTGTAGAGATTGGGGTGATATACTTTTGAAAGCATTATGGGCATACCATACTACTTGGCACAATAGTATAGGTTTCTCTCCTTATGACTTGGTGTATGGTAAAAGTGTTGTCTTCCCCATTGAATTTGAAATCAAGACTTTTAAGACAACTATAGAGGTAAAATTAGATGTGACCAAAGCCCAGAAGAGAAGATTGAATCAATTGAATGTACTTGATGAGAACCGTTTAGCTTCTGTGGATCAGACAGTCCAGCAACAGAGATCCAATTGGCACGACCAATTCATCAAAAATAAAGTATTCTATGAAGGAGACTTGGCATTATTATACGATTCAATATTCAAAAGGGACTTCAAGGGTAAGTTATGAACAAGATGGTTGGGCCCACACCTAGTACATAGAGTATTTGATAATGGAACAGTCCCCCTGGTAACCATTAATGAGAATCGCGCACCATTATTTGCTAATGGTCATAGGCTACGACTGTACAATAAGCCCATTTCAAAAGATGCATTCACTTCACAGATTGCAGCTAATCTGGAATACCAGTTAGAACAAGGGCAGGAATCTTTCTCTGCCCCTGTCGATCCTTAGATAATCGCTGTAAATCTTACATAAAATTTTTGTACATAGATAAATTGATATTTTTACTATTATTTTTATCTTTTTCTTTTGCACTTGATCCATTTTTTTTAAAAATAAAATGTGTAGGGAAGCGCCTAAGGAGTAATGGTCATTATCGGGCCTGTTGACCTAGGTCGTCCTTCTGTAACTTTTTGCATCAAAAGAAAATTCCTGAACAAGTTTGTTGCAGCTACAACACTGTAATAATTTTCCTACTTTTTTTTTTTTTTCTGCAGCTGCAACACCGTAAAATTCCTCCCTTTACCCTGTTCCGTGTAGCTTCAACATCGTAAAACATTGCCTATTTTTCCATTTTTCTACAGCTACAACACCATAAAATCTCACCCATTATCCCGTTGCACGCAGCTATAACAACGTCAAAACATTGCCTATTTTTCCATTTTTTTGCAGCTACAACACCGTAAACTCCCACCCTTTACCCCGTTCTGTACAGATGCAACACCGTAACTTACTGCCTTTTTCCAATTCTAACAGTTGCGACAGCATTCCACTTTTTTCCATTTTTACCCTTTCCGGCAGCTACGACACCATTCCATTTTTACTATGTTTATCATTTTTGGCAGCTGGGACTCTGCTAAAACTGGTTGATTTTTCTATAATTCACAGCTGTGACTCTACCAAACTTCTTGATTTCTCTATGGTCTGCAGCTGTGACTACTCCATTATTGGCAGAAATCTTTGCAACCTTGGTTAGTGACTCCTCCAAATCTGGCCCCAATTCCTGATGGTGACAATTTCGATCTACTTCACAGCATTCATTATGTTTCTGATAATATTGACACGATGGTTTTGGTCCATCAGAAAAAAGGTCATCATAGAATGCCTGCAATAATGATTAATATTAAATGGCTGCACTTCACACGCTTTACTATTTTCCAAGGTCACCGTTCATCGCATATTTTTGAAGGTATGGTTCTGATTATTTACTTGATTAAGCATTTACTATATTTGACAACATTAATCATACCTTCCTTTATGTGCCCATTATTACACCTGCATACCATTAACTATCCACCAGTACCACTTAATGACCATTTAAGTTACCTGATAACCACCACCTTTCCTAATTTGGGATACAACTCCAAAGATTTCCATGCTCTGAAACTTTCTGAATTTACCCAACTCCACTCTCAGCTATTCATGCATACTTTGTTCTTTATCCTCCATTGTTGGGACCTGTAATCTGTCAAACTGATAAAGAATTCTAAAGTAAAACAAACATGGTATCCTAGCTTGGCATGAACCTCCAAATACGCAATAAATGAGAAGAAATGCCGAAGTTTTCTCTATTTTTGAAGCTGCGGGCTGGACTAACTTCTTCCAATGCCTGAATGGGCTTCTTCGAGAGACAGCTCTACAATTTTCCTTTAATCTCAAAGAAACCCACTCAAATATTATGGGGTTTCATATAGAAGTCTCTGAAGCAATAGTGACTGAGGTCACTAGCCTTCCTCAAGTGGGAAGATCCTGGTTTGGTCGAAGAATCCCCAATGCTGTTGCAGTACAAGATTTTCTTATAGAGGGGGAGCAAATTCATCAGTCAAGGAGAGGGCTAGCATTGCAGTCACTGCCTTAGCCATGGGATCAAGTATTAGTTTTCCTAAAGAAGTATATCACCTGTGAAGGTAGGTATCAAACTATGTATTACTCTGAACTTCCCCTATTATCTCATCTCCCTCATAGGGCCTTACTAAACATTCCATTTTATCTATTCAATGACCTACACCATATGGTGGGGTTTGTTAGAACAACCACACATCCAAACTCCTCCCTTACCCACCATGGCCTAATCAAATTAATAATTTTATTAGCCCTAGCTCAACGGAACCAAACCTGGGAGAAATTCACAGGTCAAATTTAGATAAACCAGGAACCCGCTCCTTTTCCTGGCATTCCAATAGAAGAAGAAGTAGAAGTACCTGTACTCATGGGGGCTGTTCAAAACCAAGAGGCACCTGCAAATGAATATTTGGGGGGTAATGAAGAGAAACAAGATGATCGAATCCCCTCCAATTTAGTTTGGGGTGGAAATGAGACTAGATCAAATGATCAGTCAGAAGACCAAGAAGAAGAATTGGAGGAAAATGCATGAGAAAACCCTGTAGAGAGACTAAATAATATGGAAGCTCTAACAGCAAAGGCTGAAGCTAGAGCAACATTAGATGTTGTGTTAGTGTTTCAACATTAAGTTAGCATTATTAGGATCTTTAATTGAGAGAATAACAAGTACATCAATCAAACACAAGAGACAATGAACACAATGTTTTTCCTCAAGGAAACCATAAAAGAGAAAACCCTGCAACTTCCTCATAGATAGAATCAGCACCAAAATAGTAAAATCCCCAAAATAGTAAGTGATCTCCCAACATCAGTAATCTTCTTCTTGACTAGCCCAGTGTCTTCTCCTTGCTCAACTATGCGCTACACTTGAGTGTGTGTGAGTTGTGTGATAAATAGAGACTCTAGTTATCTATTTATACTAATCCTGATATGACTAAAACCCTACCAGGTACAACCTTTACTAGGAGAGTCTAATAACCCTAGTGCCTCGGAACTGCGGGGACTTTGACCCTTAGACAATCAGAGGGTTACTTACTATGAATTGACATGACTTGTTTACATTATTGATCCTCCTGATTGGAACATCGGGGCATGACAATATGACTCACTTACATTATAGATACATCCCAGAATAAACATTGGGTTACAATACATAAGATACATAGATGAATACATTCTGAAGTTACAAATACATCAACACTCCCTCTTNCGACATGATTTTCAGCAATGGTCTTCTTCTTTGTATCAACTGGATCATCTCATCATCTACATCTTAGGTCTTCTTGAGTCTTCAAGTCATATTTGTCTTCAATTCATCGGATCTGGATCATCACTCGATCTGGATCACCATGAGGCATCATCACTAGATCTCGATCATCACTCGATCTGGATCATCATGAGGCATCATCGCTAGATCTGGATCATCACTCGATCTGGACCATCATTGGCTGTCATCACTGGATCTTGATCATCACTTGATCTGGATCATCACTGTTGGATCATCATCACTGGATCTCAATCATCACTGGATCTGGATCATCACTAGATCTCAATCATCACTTGATCTAGATCATCCCTGGTGCTATATCATGATTCTTCTTGTCACAGGAAGTTCTACAGAGCCATCCCTTTTTCATGCTAGTTGTAGGCCTAGCCTCCATGTAGGTCTTCTTTAGCACTTATATCTGACCTACTCGTGAGAAAGGCCCATCACTCACATTCACGAGCATGATAGGGCACAACTACTATCATCTGTGAAAAGGATTCAGCACTTACATTTGACCTACTCATCAGAAGGGCACAATACGCACATTCACCAGCATGATAGGACACAACTACTATCATCTGTGAAAAGGATTCAACACTTACATCTGACCTACTCATTAGAAGGGCATAGTACTCACATCCTGCTCACAATGACGAAAGATTTTTGCACTTCCATCTAGGCCGGAACCACATCCTTCTCACAATGATGAAAGAACTCTGTTCTTTCACCCAGGCCGGAACCACATCCTGCTCACAATGATGGAAGATTTCCTCACTTTCATCCAGGCTGAAACCACATCCTGCTCACAATGATGGAAGAACTATGTTCTTCCACCTATGTTGGAACCACATCCTGCTCACAATGATGAAAGACTCTCATCCAAGCGAGAACACATCCTTCTCACAATGATGAAAGATTTCTGCACTTACATTCATCAATGCGGGAACACATCCTACTCACAATGATGAAAGGGCTTGCACTCACATCTGATATTGTAGGAACCAATCCTACAGTGATATCAGAATGGCCCCCAGTCCTCCTCGACTAAGCTACCTGGTAACTGAACAGGTGCCTCCATTCCCCTAGAGAATGGTAGTTTCCCTTACATCTGACCTGCTCGTCGGAATGGCCAACACTCACGTCTGACATGGAAGGAACTTAATCCTTTATCCATGATAGAATGGTTCAACCATTACATCTAATCAAGTGGGAAGACATCCCTCTATCACATCAGAATGTCTACTCAATCCTAGATTAAGTGTTCCTGGTACCTCACCAGGAAGATCCATTCAAAGAATGGCAATTTCCCTTACATATGTCTTACTCAACAGAATGGATAGCACTCATATATAACATGGAAGGAAGCAATCCTCTCATGATGACAGAATGGCTCAGCCCTTATATCTGACCTACTCTTCAGAATGGCTACTCATCTCAGCACTCATATCTGACATGGAAGGAACCAATCCTTTCATTATGACAGAATGGCTCAGCCCTTACATCCGACCATGGAAGGAACCAATCCTCTCACCATGTCAGAATCACTATGGAACTCATCACTTTCCCTTGGATGAAATCTCGATCTAGAGAACACCAAGCTTCTCCTTGAAGTACTCAAACGTCACCCTAGCCAATGGATTCATCAATACATCGGCTATCTATTCCTCTGTTGCAACATATTGGAGCTTCACTACTCCCCTCTGCACCATATCCCTAATCTATTGGTACTTGATCTCGATATGATTCGACTTCTCATGGAACACTAGATTCTCTAATAACTTTATGCAACTCTGGTTGTCACAATGTAGAGATAAAATAAATCAGACAGTAGCTTCCATAGCCACACTGCCTCACAACTAGTTGAACAAGCTGTGACATACTCTGCTTCAGTTGTACTCAATGCCACACAGGATTGCTTCCTGCTAGACCAATAGATCACACCTGATCCCATACTAAAGCAACACCCTTAAGTGCTCTTCCTATTGATGGCACTACCTGCCCAATCTGAATCAACATAACCCTCTAGGTTGATCTTTTCATTCACATCGTATTTGAGCCTATAGTCAAATGTACCCTTCATATACCTCAAAATATGCTTTGCAGTAGTCAAGTGAACATGTCTCATATCTATCAGAAACTGGCTCAAAGTGTTCACAGCAAAGCAAATATTTGGTCTTGTGTTCATCAGGTACATCAATGACCCAATCATCTGACGATACATCGTAGCATCAACCGACTTTGATGAAGCATCACTCAGTAGCTTCAGGTTTGATGCTATCAATGTCGCTATAGCCTTGCAGTCCATCATCCCAAACCTCTTCAGGATATATACTGCATACTTTTGTTGTCCAAGGAATATTCCATCTGTACTCTACCACACCTCCATACCTAGAAAGTAATGCATCATACCCAAGTCCTTCATATCGAACTCGGCAGCAAGATTTTTTTTTGTATCAGCAATCAACCCATCCATACCAGTCACAAACAAATCATCTACATATATTAGAAGCATCACAGGGTTACCATCTTCAACCTTGTAGTAAAGGTTGGAATCTACTTTACTCTTGGTAAAGCCCAAACTAGATAGAAAGCTGTCAATTCTACCATACTAGGTCCTGGGTGCCTATTTCAAACTGTACAGGGATTTCTTCAATCTGCACACATGAGACTTCCTGTCATGTGTCTCAAAACTGAGTGGTTGTTCTATATACGCTTCCTCTTCCACTACACCATTCAATAAATCAGTCTTGACATCCATCTTGTGTATCTTCCATTTCATCACTGCAGCTAGAGAAAGTACTGATCTAATAGAAATGTATCTGGCTATAGGTGCAAAGGTTCCTTCATAGTCTATTCCTTCTTTCTGAGAGAAACCTAGAGCTACAAATATTGCTTTATATTTTTCAATGCTACCATCTGCAGCATGCTTGATCTTGTAGATCCATTTGGAAGTTACAACTGACTCCCCATCTGGTCTTGGGATAACATCCCAGACATCATTCTTCATGATCGATTGGTACTCTTCAATCACAGCATCCTTCCATTCTTTCCGTTTTGCTGCTTCTTCCTAACTAGAATTTTATTTATCAATGAAATCACATAGTAAGGCTACATACCCAGAGCAAGATCTGGTCGTCTTTCTTTCTCTGTGATTCTCTTCTGGAGCCCCATATCTTTCCGCACCTTGGATAAGTTCTTGTACCCAAGCAAGTTTCCTCTTATGAGGATTCTTCTCCAGAGGTGGATCTACAGGTCTTTGTGGTTCTCCAAATTCTTGATCTTCTTCTTGAGCTTCTTCATTCATTTTTCTATCATGAATCCTAGGTGCTTCTGCTTCTGCTTCTTCAACTTCTTCAGTAGGTCTCTTTCTAGATTTCTTGTAAGTCGTGTCTTCATCAAATGTCAAATCCTTTCTGATGTCAATCTTCTTGCATCCTAGGAAATATATCCTATACGCCTTCAAGATTTTAGAGTGTTCCACAAATACACCCTTATTTCCTGAAGGATATAATTTTGTTCTCTTCTCTTTTGGAATGTGAATGTATACAGGGAAGCCGAATATTCTAAGATGGCTGAATTCTGGTTTCTTGCCAGAGAAGACTTCTTCAGAAGTCTTGTTCTTGAGTACTCTATGTGGAGTATAGTTCTGTACATACACCGTTGTTCTGGCAGCTTCTGCCCAAATATGCATACGAAGATCTTGATCATGAAGCATAGCTCTTGCAGCTTCCATGATAGTTTTGTTCTTTCGTTCTGCAATCCCATTCTATTGTGGATTATAAGGAGTGGATAACTCCCTCTTAATCCCTGATTATTTGCATAGCTCTTTGATTTCATTCGAAGTGAATTCTCCGCCATTAGCTGATCGAAAAGTATTAATCTTCTTTTCAGTATGGTTCTCGATCAAGGCTTTGAATTCCTTGAACTTACTGAATACTTTGTCTTTGTCCTTCATGAAGTAAACCCATGTCTTTCTAGAAAAATCATCAATAAAATAAACATAGTATGCATACCCGCTTAGTGCTTTTGATGACATAGGACCACATATATCAGAGTGGATGATTTCTAGTATGTCTTTGGCTTTGCTTTCATTGCTGGGAAATGTCTTCCTTGTATTCCTTCCTTTCACACATCCTTTGCAGACACCATCATGATTTGCTTGGAATTCTAGAAGACCTTCAACAACTTTTCTTGCAATAGGTAGTGCTCTGTAATGCACATGTGCGAGTCTTCTATGCCAAATCTCATTCAGCTCTAATTTTTCATGGACCAAGGCTTGTTCTAGATGGCCCTTCAATTTGTACAATCATCCTTCTTGTCCTCCAATTACTACCGCATCATCGATAGTCTTTCCTTTAGACCACATAATGAGTTGACCATCTATTAATGCAACCCGCATTCCTTTTGCATCCAATGCTGATATAGAGAGAAGGTTCTTCTTGAGTCCTGGCACAAACAATACTTCTTTCATTATTAGAGACTTACCAGAGTCTATTTTATATGAATATTACCCACTACCTTTTATTGGATATTGGTAGTCATCTCCTAGCTTCATCTTGTGAGGTGATTCATGCTTTGATAGCCTTACAAAGGATTCCTTGAATCCAATCATATGTTTGGAAGCCCCACTATCTCTAAGACAATCATCACTACCATGAGTAATCTTACCTGTGAGAGCGGAGATTAGAACATATTCATCCTCACTTGAAGAATCTTCACTTTCATATCTCGATCTCTTCTTGGATGGTTCATCATCCTCTGCAGCACGAGCATGATGTCTTCTTTTGTTCCCCTTCTTCTTATGAGAGTGGTTCTTGCTCTTAGGACATTCTTTTGCAAAGTGCCCTATCTCATCACATGTTTAATATATTATTCTAGATAGATCCTTTCTATTTTTATCTCTATGATGAGGATTCTTACCTTTGAAGTGATGATGTCTTCTTATACCTCTCTTGGAGTGAACTGTGAGAGCTCGATCTTCACTTCCCATATTCTCTTCTTGAGCTGCTATCTGAGATTCTTCTTGAGAGCACTCTTCCCATAGTCTACTAAACTTTACTAGCTTCTTTCTAGCACAAATTCCTTGGATGAAAGAATCCCATGACCTAGGAAGGCCATTCAAGGTAGTCATCACAATCTCTGCATTTTCCACTTCTTCATCAACAGCTTCTAATTGTTCCTTGATCTGAGAAACCCTTGTGAAGTAAGACTGTATATTTTATGCATTCTGAATCTTCACATTCTTCAGTTGATTCCTTAGAGCCATCTTCCAGTTTATGTTCTTTCCTTCAAACAACTTGGTTAGGGCATCAAACATAGCTTTAGGTGTCTTAAGAGAGGACACCTATGGGATAAGGTGATCATTGATAGAATCAGAAATGATTCACTTTACCATAACCATTCTCTTCTTATGTAAGGCCTTTGCCTCATCTCCCTCTAGAACTGGAACCTCCTCATGAATGTAGGAGTCTAACTCATTCTCTTCCAGGAATAGGGAGATGCTATACTTCCAGGTTCGAAAGTTATCAGCTCCCTCAAGCTTTTCATCAAGCTTGGTATTATGAGACATCTTAACTGAGAACCTCAAATGGAAATACAAAATATTTTATATCTTACCAGGTTCAATATGTCGGATCTAAAACTTGAGCTCAAATCCTGTAGAGCTGGTTCAAGAGAAAATTATGGTTTTTTTTTTCAGAGTTCTGTCCACCCAAATGCCTTGAAATTTGTCCCTAACTTTGATTTTGGGGAGGAGATCAATCCAGGCCTGGGCTCACTGAAAAATTTCTCTTCTGTAAAAATCCCTAATTTCTGGTAGCAGTGTTGGGTCCAAAACTGAAAAACCTCAGAATTGGATTCTGCTTCGACAGAAAGATGCTACCTAAGGAGGAGAGTTATTCCACCTTACTTTTGCTGAAAATATATGGAGGAATATACACAAACTAGGAATCCCTAGTTCTCGTAGCTGCAGAGTGTCTTCTTCTCAGGTTAGCTATGATACCATGTTAGTTTTTCAACATTAAGATAGCATTATTAGGATCTTTAACTGAGATGATAACAAGTACAACAATCAAACACAAGAGACAATGAACACAGTGTTTTTCCTCGGGGAAACCATACAGGAGAAAACCATGCAACGTCCTCAGAGATAAAATTGGCACCAAAATAGTAAAAGACCCAAAACAGTAAGTGATCTCCCAACATCAATAATCTTGTTCTTCACTAGCCCCAGTGTCTTCTCCTTCCTCAACTATGTGCTACACTTGAGTGTGTGTGAGTTGTGTGATAAATAGAGACTCCAGTTCTCTATTTATACTAATCCCAACATGACTAAAACCCTTCCAGGGCCAACCTCTACTAGGAGAGTCTAATAACCCTAGTGCCCCAAAACTGTAGGGACTTTAACCCTTAGACAATTGGAGGATTACTCACTATGACTTGACATGACTTGTTTACATTATTGATCTTCCCGATCAGAACATTGGGGCATGACAATATGACTCAATTACATTATAGATACATCCCGGAATAAACATCAGGTTACAATACATAAGATACATAGATGAATACATTCCAAAGTTACAAATACATCAACATGCTATAATGTCCCAAATTTGGCATTAGGTCACAATGGCAAAATCACATTTTCTATATTCATGAAAGTTGTCAAATGGATGCTAAAAGTGAAATAATTGCCAAGGAGGAAAATCACTAGTTTCCTAGGTTGGGGGTGGAAGCCTTGAGATTTGGAATAAGGGGGATAATAAATAATGTTTAGACATTATAAGGGAATAAATATTTAATAATTAATCTTATTAATTAAATCCAATAGAAAATGGAAGTGGGAATAGAGCATGAAGACACATGGAGACTATGGGGCCCACACTAGCTAGAATTATTATGTTAAATGGTATCTTTTTCTTGTAATTTTGAATCTATGGGAATCCTAATGTTTTGGGATGGATTATGAGGTTAATATACTTGTCAATATACTTCATAGGTTGAATTTGAGATGAATTGTAACTTACATGGGAGAGCAAGATCCAAATGGGAGTTTCATGGACACTTGGCTACATTCCCCTTACATTTATGACAACTATGACACCAATGATGGAGATTCTATGACAGTTATGGCCCAAGTCAGATCTGAAGGCTGAAATATCAACATACTGACATGTCAGGCCTAAATAGAACATCTTGGAGATCGAAATTGGGAATTAAAGAAGGCCAATAGGCTCCTACTCAAATTTTGGAGAAGAGGGAAGATGAAGAGAGAGGCCACATGGCATAGCATGAGAAGCCACACCAATTCGAATTTGATTTGGTTTATGGATGGATTTGGAACCTTATAATACCAATAATGTTTATAAAATACAGGTATCATCCATGATAACAATATTTTTCTCATTTGTGAATTGTGAGAGCTAGTGGATGACTAGTTTTCTTACTTAAGCCAATTTCGAGGGTGAAAGATTCCCATCCTAGTTGGTGTTTGTAAAGGCCACTTAGGTATTTAATGGAGATTTAATGGAGTCTTATTTTCAGGTGCAATATATAGGAAATATTTTGGATTCTTCTATTGCAGCACTCTCTCTCAACTATTTCCAGTTTTCATACCATATTCATGCCAATGGAGGGATTGCGCTTTGGGTGAGCTATTGATCTCTTTGGGGAAGATTATAATGCTTATTATATTATGCTCTGATGTATATTCTATTTATTTCATTTTTATATAACTCTCAATTTTAAATACCCAAAATAATTCATGTAAAAATGTTGAACAATGAATAAATAGTGTCATTTCCCCACTATCTTGTTGTGAACCATTGTAATGCTGATGATTTCGAATTGGGAGAGAATTTAATTGTAAATTTATGATTGGAATAAGTTAAATATTCTATTTTATTTATTCTCATAAATTTTCAAGTCTAAATTCCCAATATTTGTATGTCAAAATGACGTTTAATGAGCAAACAATGACCATTTCCATTCCATTTTGATATATGCCATCGTAATGCTTATTATTTCGAATGGAGGAATGTATCTATGATAAATATATGATGTATGGACTCTAATTAATGTTTATTTCAAGTCTCATGTTTATTACTTAAGCATTGTGTTGCACCTGCAACAATTTCCCAAAATTCTAAAAAATTTGGGGCCCTCCTTTTCTTCAAGTTAGTGAGTTCTCTTCTTGGTTCCACCTTTTGATTTCAGCTTATGAAGGTTGAAGTGTTTTCTCGAGTCTTGAATACTGTAAGTTGAGTGGTTTCTCATCGTTTAAAAAACTTGAGGTTTTTTCCATCTAAAATCGAGCCCTCTGTTGTTTTGCAAAAAAACTTTTCAAGCCTTTGCTCAAAGTTTCTTGTATCGGGAGATTTTCATTTGACTGCCCGACCGTTGCGGGCATCCTCCGGCTTCTAAGTTTCTCTTACCCGTCCCGCCATTACGGGTGGCTTCCAGGTCGTCATGTTTGGTTGTCGGGCCGACGTTTCGGGCGCCTTCGAGCTTTGGATTGTTTCTATCCCGAGCCCGCCGTTGCGGGTGTTCTCCAGATCCTCCAAATCTTTTGCCACGCCGCTGTAGTGGGTGCCTATCAACTCTTGTTTGGCTTGGTCATGCCGCTGTTGCGGGTGATCTTCAATTCTGCATGTTTTCGTTTCGCGACCGCCGTTGCGGGGGGGGGGGGGAGTTGCGACTCTTGAGTTTCGTTTTCATCGTGGTATGTTGCGGGCGTTGTCTATCTACCGTATCGGAGGGGGAGGAACACTGCTGTCCCCGCCGTTGCGGATCAGCATAGACTCTTAAATCCTCGTCTCCTACCTAACCGTGCTTTTGGAGTGTCTTTTTCTCATTGCGGACAGTGAGGTGTGAAGGATGTTCCGCCGTTGCGGGGGAGGCCAGACTCTTGGTCGTCCGACCAAGGTTTCCGCCGACGCCCGATATGGGATTCTCGTTCGCGGGTTATTTGTAACTGATCGGGCGAGTTGGGACTGCAGGTGGTCCGCCGTTGCGGATGGTATGAAGCTTGTGCCGCCCGACATAACTTTTGGGGCCGCCCCGATTGATGTGATTCCTCACACGTGTGGCATTGTTCATATATGTATGGTGACAAACGGGGTTTTTTGTATTGTTTTCAAGCTGTCACGAGGAGTCGAGCTGTTGCGTTTCGAAAGAATCGAAGGTTTAGCTGTCACTATACCGGTTTCCAGGTGGCGAGGGTGGATCTCCAACTGTCATTAGCTTGATCACTACGTTGATTGCCAGGTAGGTGCATCTCGTCCTTCATTTGAGTTTAGCGTTTGTTGGTTTTCCGCCGAGTTTTGGGGCCCCGCGTTTTTCTTCCTCGTCCAGCTAGGATTTTGGTTTGCTTAGATCATTTATTCTCTTGACCTAGGATGAGGGGGGGGACGTCTTCTTTAAAATTTTAAGCCTTTCTGTCTTCCCGTAGTAGTTGCTTGCGCGCTAGGGTTGGGGGTTTTTTGAGGCGCAGACGGCCATTACGCCGTCTGCGCCAGGCTTCGGTGTGCAGTCGCGATGGGTAGAGACTGCGTTGTTGTTGAATGTTTAAGGGTCGGGTCTGGAATGGCCGCAGTTGCCATGTTTTTTTCTGGTTTTCCTTTTTACATTCCGGGGTTATGCGCCATCTCGATGGGAAATTATTAATAGAACCTAGGACTGGCTCGACCGGAATAAATAGGGTTGAGAAGATTTTTTTAATAGTGTCGCCTTCTCACTACGGCCCGTGTTGATTGAGCCACCTTTCGCAATCTAGTTTTTGCTGTTGACCGCCTAAAACCCCAGTTAGGGTCGAAAAGAAAGTGTCGCTGGTAACTTGGCTTTCATTAAGGATAGCGTGGGTCGGTTTCGATGAGGATACCTTATCCTGAGATGTGGTCGTTTCCCGCCGAGGTGGGTGAGAGTGTTAGCAGCATAATGTTTTCTTCGATGCTAGTCACCTGCGTTTCTGTCGCAATGGGCATGTTGGGCCGTAGGGCTGAAGTGTCGACTGATTAAGCCTGAGGCTGTTATTTTGTTTCTCTTTGCGTGTGATAAGCGATAGAATGTTAATTGCATATTGCATCTACATATAGCGTGCACATATTTGCTTCCATATATTACCTTCATAAAAAGTGACAAGCCTCATAAGAGCATAGGTTGCATACCAACACTAATGTGGCTGACAAATTGATGCATGTGAAATAAATCATAAGGCAATTCGTCCATAAGACCTGGTGAAGATATGCTACAGTAAACATTACCATGATAACAAACACATTGCACCGCATTTCATGCTAGTAAATTGTCAGTATATAAACTTAAGGTTTGATTTCATGCACTGATATAATTTTGATACACCTGGAAGAGAATAAACTGCTGCACAATGTTCACAAAGTTATATTTCTTAATATCATGATGGTGTACATTGCAGGAAGATCTTAAAATATCTAAGAGACAGAAAAAGAAGGCCCCAGTAGTAGAGGAGGTTCCAGCACCAGACACAGAGGCAAGAATTGAGTACATTTATGAGGACACCCAATGTGTCACCGGGGTGGAGCTTGAATACAAATGGGGAGATATTTACAGGATGATCTCCCATAGGGAAGTCCCAGATATGGGGCTTGAGGAGACACCCATTTATGCTAATATAGAGAAATCAGCCATTATGAAGGTCGCCACCAGGCCAGAGCTATTCCCGTGCTCTGAGTTAATGAGATGGGTGCTACCACATACAAACCACAATTCAATGCTCCTCTGTAACATTGAGGGCCAGGGTTATGCTGCATTTAGCCCTAGATATGTAGCTTTAGCTTATCATCTACCAGAGCCTCAGCTTTTCCTTACGAATGAATGGCTGGACGACCTCCGGATGGACCTTGTAGAGACCTTGAAAAGAATGCTCTTACCTGGGAAGATCTTCCGACATAGAGTGACTTAAGATTATGACACCGCCAGTCTCAGGCCCACTTACAGATTCATAGCTTTAATGCTAAACAGAATTTTCGGGAGGGAAAATGGCAGGCTGTTCAAGTTTGAATGGATACCCCTAATGTTTTTTGTAGCAACAGAAGGAACCATTTTCAATTGGGCGAGCATAGTATCAAGCAACCTCTCCTCTTGTGTGGCT
>LPNX010921310.1:214705-453016 GCA_001517045.1 Pseudotsuga menziesii
TTAGTAGTGCTGGTGCTTCACATAACAGTTAGCTATCTGATTGTTGGAATAATTTCTCTTTCATGTGCTGTAAATACAAGTATCAGCTACCTATAATTGTGTTTATCATACATGGAGTTAACGCATTACTAAATAATAATCATTTCTGGCTCCCCGGGGATAGGTAGTTAGTTGTTTAGATAGTTAGTTGTTTGTTTCATAGTTGCATATGTGGTTTAGATGTTTGTGGATATAAGACGAAAGGTAAGAACCTGCGCAGCACATTGTGTCGTTCCTTGCATCTTTATCACCCTACATGGTTTAGATAGGCATATGCATTGCATATATTAAGTCAAAATAAAAATTCCAGTGGACCGGGCCGCAACCGGTAAACCCTTGTTGTTACTTTGACCTACGGTAGCCGGACCGTAAACCAGACGGATTCCCTATACCAAACAGTCAACGGGCTAGTTGGGAACGCTGATTGGGGAGAATCCCTTACTGTTGCCGCCTGCGATTTTCCATGCCTCAATAGTTTTGGCGCTAGAAGGAGGGCCGCCAGAAAAGGTTGGCCGTGGAACTAAACTTCCCAAGACTACCCTACCAACAGAGTTTGTTTTGAAGCTTTCAATGTCACTCAATTTTGAGGTTTCCTATCCTTGAAACCCTGTTTTCCCAGTGGTTTTTTGTTGCTCGTGCTCATGGCCGGTAATCAACCCAACCCCTTGCCAGCTTGGAAAGCTAGGTCGCCTCTAATCTTGAATCCTCCTTTACACAATTTGCCTCAAGCCTTCGACAAGCTTTTACCTAAGTTTGACCCTGTGGACAACATTGCGGTAGATGATCACCTTCAAGGTTTTTACCTCGCACTAGAAGGGCTAAGGGCTGGAGAGCATGAAGACGTGGTGTGTAGGCTTCTCCCTCATACTCTGAAAGGATCAGCAGCATCCTGGTACTTTGGACTACCTGTAAATTCCATTCCTGATTGGGATACTTTTGAAAGAATCTTTAGAAATAAATACACAACCCAGAAGACTCACGCCTCGTTGATGAAAGGGCTTGGTTTGTTGAGAAAAGAGAAGAATGAAAAGGTACGAAGTTTCACGCAGAGATTTTCACTGTACCTAAAAAAAATTTCTATTGTGGACAGACCCTCAGACAAAGTTTTAAGTGATTATTAAACTTCAGCACTAGGTCCTGAATTGGCCATGTTTGTCAAGATGAAAGTCAAGCCTACATTGGTGGAAACCTATCAAGAGGCTGAGAGAATAGAGGCTAAAAATGAGAGTATAGAGGACTATCCTGACTCAGTTGAAAGGAAAACCATCGTAAAAAGAAGCCCATTGCTGTCTGAACCTAGAGAAGATCAGCCATATGATTATCATGAGATGATGAAAGTGCTTCAGAAGCTGTCCAACCGAGTTGTAGAGTTGGAAAAGGAAAGGGATGTTCAAATAACCAATAAACCTCCCCATCCCAGAAAAGAAGATAATAATCAATGGCAGGTTCCCCCACCAAACGTGGCATCAATAAACATAACAGAAATAGGAGGAGATAATTTATGTACCTTTCATCAACAACCCCACTCGGAGAAGAGATGTCCTCAATGGATACATTCGATGACACGGGTGATGAATAAATTGTTGGACCCAGAATTGACTAGGCACAATGGTGAGGAGGAAAAGAGGAAACAAACCATAGAAAAGAAAGAGGATGATACTATGTTTTCATGGAATGGAGTTTCACTGTTTAGCATTGAAGAAACTGCTCCCCAACCTCAGCATACATTCACAACCACAAAGGATGAGAACCTGGCCATTGAGAACAATGCAGTAATGTCAAATGTTCCGGATTTACAGGAGGAGATAAAGGGACAGACTGATATGAGGGCTAAAGATGACTCACCTAAAGATATTCAAGGTGAAAAGGAAGCAGAGCTACCCATTAGACCTACCAAGCTGGTAGAAGATGACAAAGAAAGCACAACTGGTAAGCTAAAGGAAGAGTTGCCCACAACAAACCAACCAGTAGAAGATAAGACTGGGTTCATCAAGACAATGAAAACCAGCGCTCCACCTTTCCTTGTGACTCTTGAGATTCTAAATCATAATGTCCATAATTGTTTGGTAGATTCTGGATCATCCATGAATGTTATGCCTCTGATAGTTTGCAAAAAACTCAATGGACAGATAAAGCCTACTCTTTGGGATGTCACGCAACTTGACAAAACTAGTGTTAAGGTAGTAGGAGAGATGAAGAACATGATGATTCAGCTGTCTGCAAACAAAAGGATATGCTATTACATTGACATCATAGTAGCAGACATTCCTGATGGTTATGGGATGATTCTAAACAGAGATTGGACAGGGAGACTAAATGGGTACTTTGCTTCAGATTGGTCTCATTTGTGGTTACCCTAGAAGGGCAGCCCAAACTTGATTAAGATTCTAAGAGAGCCTTTTATGAAAAACAATGTTACTGAATTGGGGGAAGAAAACGAATCTGCTGATTCTGTTTTGGGAAACTACCTTACTGAGCTCAAGCTAGAACACCATTCCTCAAAAAGGGTCAACCCTGTGATAGACACTTAGTCTGAGCTCCTTCAACTCCTTCAGGCTAAAAGAAATGATTGCAGAATTTTAGATATGGGTTCCATCTCAATAACTGCACAGCTGGACCATGGTTAGACATTTCGGCTCTGAAATCCCGCTCATCCCTAGTTCTTTAAATGTGAAAATTTTTGGGATGGGCAAAATTTTTGAAATTTTGTTTGCTTTTTTTTCTTCTGTACATAAATAAATTGCTTTTGTTTTCCTAATGCTAGATGCTTTCTTGGTTTTAGTACTGTAATGCTTTCTTTATTGTTATGCTGTTATTTGCTTATGGTTTTGCTAGTTTTCTTTTGTTTTGAGGCAAACTTTTGGATGCACTGGAAACATCAGGGTTCTATCTTAACTAAAATCATGAGCAAAAGGGCTGTGTTTTAAAGTGTAGAATATATTCTAGTAGATGCATCCCCAACAGGCAGTGCATTCACTTGAAGTCTTGCTTAATCCCTGTAAATAACTCAGAAGAAAAAAGGTCTGAAGTACTATTTAGAGGCTCCATCCATCTCACAGTTTAAACACCCAAGGGGGTGAAAGCACTAGACCCACGGAGAGGAAGCAGAGTGAGACAGTTTATCGTATATAAATGATACCATGCCATAAATTAAGAAAAGGGCTAACGCTCTTAAGAGTCACTTCTACTGAAAGAAACAAGACATATTAGAGCCAAATTCCAAAAGGCATAATCTCAAAGCATAAAGCACCAAGTGGCCACAAGATCCTCTCCGTCCGTGAATTGAAACATGAAATATATCATTCACACAAAAGGACACTATGGGATAGAGGATCCTGAATTAAAATTGAGTAAGAAAGGCCCGCGGAAGGACTCATATCAAAGGAACTAAAGTTTAGAAAAACATAAAGTACAAAGTGGCATGGGGATGAGGAACAAAAGGATAACACTGTTCACTTTCTGTCACAATACTGTGGTGTCAAAGCTGTAAACCCCAAAGGGCAGGTAAAATGAACCTCATTTATTTGGCCTCCGAAGAGTTATTCAGACCTGAAACACTGCTAGTGCTACCTTTTCCCGAAAAGATAGACTTCAACTAAAATAATTTAATGCATGATCTCACTGGTTTAGGGATGCAAGAAACTAGAAGAGTTCAGTCTTATTCATACAGTCTTAGGCTTAGAAAGAAAGTTAATTCAGAGATCTGGGGTTCACCAGTTAGTCGCCAATTGTTGCACCTGCAACAATTTCCCAAAATTCTAAAAAATTTGGGGCCCTCCTTTTCTTCAAGTTAGTGAGTTCTTTTCTTGGTTCCACCTTTTGATTTCAGCTTATGAAGGTTGAAGTGTTTTCTCGAGTCTTGAATATTGTAAGTTGAGTGGTTTCTCATCATTTAAAAAACTTGAGGTTTTTTCCATCTAAAATCGAGCCCTCTGTTGTTTTGCAAAAAACCTTTTCAAGCCTTCGCTCAAAGTTTCTTGTATCGGGAGATTTTCATTTGACTGCCCGACCGTTGCGGGCGTCCTCCGGCTTCTAAGTTTCTCTTACCCGTCCCGCTGTTGCGGGTGGATTCCAGGTCATCATGTTCGGTTGTCGGGCCGACGTTTTGGACGCCTTCGAGCTTTGGATTGTTTCTATCCCGAGCCCGCCGTTGCGGGTGTTCTCCAGATCCTCCAAATCTTTTGCCACGCCGCTGTAGCGGGTGCCTATCGACTCTTGTTTGGCTTGGTCGTGCCGCTGTTGCGGGTGATCTTCAAGTCCGCATGTTTTCGTTTCACGACCGCCGTTGCGGGGGGGGGAGTTGCGACTCTTGAGTTTCATTTTCATTGCGGTATGTTGTGGGTGTTGTCTCTCTACCGTATCAGAGGGGGAGGAACACTGCTGTCCCCGCCATTACGGATCAGCATAGACTCTTAAATCCTCGTCTCCTGCCTAACCATGCTTTTGGAGTGTCTTTTTCTCATTGCAGACAGTGAGGTGTGAAGGATGTTCCGCCGTTGCGAGGGAGGCCAGACTCTTGGTCGTCCGACCAAGGTTTCCGCCGACGCCAGATATGGGATTCTCGTTCGCGGGTTATTTGTAACTAATCGGGCGAGTTGGGACTGTAGGTGGTCTGCCGTTGCGGATGGTATGAAGCTTGTGCCGCCCGACATAACTTTTGGGGCCGCCCCGATTGATGTGATTCCTCGCACGTGTGGCGTTGTTCATATATGTACGGTGACAAACGGGGTTTTTTGTATTGTTTTCGAGCTGTCGCGAGGAGTCGAGCTGTCGCGTTTAGAAACAATCGAAGGGTTAGCTGTCACTGTACCGGTTTCCAGGTGGTGAGGGCTGATCTCCAACTGTCATTAGCTTGATCACTGCGTTGATTTCCAGGTAGGTGCATCTCGTCCTTCATTTGTGTTTAGCATTTGTTGGTTTTCCGCCGAGTTTTGGGGCCCCGCGTTTTTCTTCCTCGTCCAGCTAGTATTTTGGTTTGCTTAGATCGTTTATTCTCTTGACCTAGGGTGAGGGGGGGGACGTCTTCTTTAAACTTTTAAGCCTTTCTGTCTGCCCATAGTAGTTGCTTGTGCGCTAGGGTTGGGGGTTTTTTGAGGCGCAGACGGCCGTTACGCCGTCTGCGCCAGGCTTCGGTGTGCGGTCGCGATGGGTAGAGACTGCGTTGTTGTTGAATGTTTAAGGGTCGGGTCTGGACTGGCCACAGTTGCCATGTTTTTTTCTAGTTTTCCTTTTTACAGTCCAAGGTTATGTGCCATCTCGATGGGAAATTATTGATAGAACCTAGGACTGGCTCAACTGGAATAAATAGGGTTGAGAAGATTGTTTTTAATAGTGTCGCCTTCTCACTGCGGCCTGTGTTGATTGAGCCACCTTTTTCAATCTAGTTTTTGCTGTTGACCGCCTAAA
Source organism: Pseudotsuga menziesii (assembly GCA_001517045.1). NCBI lineage: Eukaryota > Viridiplantae > Streptophyta > Pinopsida > Pinales > Pinaceae > Pseudotsuga > Pseudotsuga menziesii. The sequence continues at coordinate 220,151 of LPNX010921310.1, forward strand.
ACCCCAGTTAGGGTCGAAAAGAAAGTGTCGCTGGTAACTCGGCTTTCATTAAGGATAGCGTGGGTCGGTTTCGATGAGGATACCTTATCCTAATATGTGGTCGTTTCCCGCCGAGGTGGGTGAGAGTGTTAGCAGCATAATGTTTTCTTCGATGCTAGTCGCCTGCGTTTCTGTTGCAATGGGCATGTTGGGCCGTAGGGCTGAAGTGTCGACTGATTAAGCCTGAGGCTGTTATTTTGTTTCTCTTTGTGTGTGATAAGCGATAGAATGTTAATTGCATATTGCATCTACATATAGCATGCACATATTTGCTTCGATATATTACCTTCATAAAAAGTGACAAGCCTCATAAGAGCATAGGTTGCATACCAACACTAATGTGGCTGACAAATTGATGCATGTGAAATAAATCATAAGGCAATTCGTCCATAAGACCCGGTGAAGATATGCTACAGTAAACATTACCATGCTAACAAACACATTGCACCGCATTTCATGCTAGTAAATTGTCAGTATAGAAACTTAAGGTTTGATTTCATGCACTGATATAATTATGATACACATGGAAGAGAATAAACTGCTGCACAATGTTCACAAAGTTATATTTCTTAATATCATGATGGTGTACATTGCAGGAAGATCTTAAAATGTCTAAGAGACAGAAAAAGAAGGCCCCAGCATTAGAGGAGGTTCCAGCACCAGACACAGAGGCAAGAATTGAGTACATTTATGAGGACACCCAATGTGTCACCGGGGTGGAGCCTGAATACAAATGGGGAGATATTTATAGGATGATCTCCCGCAGGGATGTCCCAGATATGGGGCTTGAGGAGGCACCCATTTATGCTAATATAGAGAAATCAGCCATTATGAAGGTCGCCACCAGGCCAGAGCTATTCCCGTGCTCTGAGTTAATGAGATGGGTACTACCACATACAAGCCACAATTCAATGCTCCTCTGTAACACTGAGGGCCAGGGTTATGCTGCATTTAGCCCTGGATATGTAGCTTTAGCTTATCATCTACCAGAGCCTCAGCTTTTCCTTACGAATGAATGGCTGGACGACCTCCGGATGGACCTTGTAGAGACCTTGAAAAGAATGCTGTTACCTGGGAAGATCTTTCGACATAGAGTGACTGAAGATTATGACACCGCCAGTCTCAGGCCCACTTACAGATTCATAGCTTTAATGCTAAACAGAATTTTTGGGAGGGCAAATGGCAGACTGTTCAAGTTTGAATGGATACCTCTAATGTTTTTTGTAGCAACAGAAGGAACCATTTTCAATTGGGCGAGCATAGTATCAAGCAACCTCTCCTCTTGTGTGGCTGCAGCTTTGGAAGGGAAGGAACGAAGAAGATCTGAATTTTACATGAGCTCCATTCTAATCGACTGCATACTATGCCACCAGCCTTTCCCCGGGCTCAAATGTGTTTGGGAGAAGGATAGGATGCCCGTATATGCAGCATTTAGACTACTGGGAGCTCATCAATACCATACTTACTATAGAGAGATCTGTGAACAGTTTATAATGCCTCTGCACACTCTCATATTCCGAAAGGAATGCAACTGCATGTCAGAAGAGGCCATGCAGGTCATAGAGGAGTTTGGTGACTATTTCTTGACCGAAAACGGGATGTATTTGAGGATGTTTGGTGGGTCAAAGACCCCTTATCTGTTGCCCAAATATGCAACAGATTATATAGTACACAAGGAGGCTGTTAGACAGGTGTATATAGATGGAATTGGTCATTTCCTATTCCAGAAGAAGAAATCGGCCTACCCTCCTCTGCCTTTTAAATTAGGTAGTTGCAGCTTCGCAAATGTGAAACAAGCTCCTGAATTTATACAGGAACTAGAAAAGTTCCGTTTCGGGGAGATGAGCTTTAGAAAAAATGATACTCACGACAGGGTGGCTGAGCACTGTAGGAAACACAAAGTATTTTATGAGTACACTCACCATTTTGACAATGATGAATCCGTGTTCAGGAGGGCCTCTAACATGATAGCGCTCAGCAAGAGATTCAAACCAAAAGGTGGAAAGGGATCTGAGCAGGAGAAGGATGAGCGAGCTAAGGCTGAGGAAATAGCCAAAAGAATAAGGGAGGAAGCCCAGAGACTGGAACAAGAAGCTACAGAATGTCTCCAGAAAGGAGAAGAAGAAAAAAGGAAAGTTTCCCAGGAAGCATCCAAAAAGGTAAAGGAAACAGCCAAAGAAGCAGAGGAGGCTGCTAAGCAAGCAGCTGAGGAAGCCGAGAAAACAGAGTTGGCACAACAGCAGGCTTCTAGATCACAAGCAGAGCAAAGCCAGGGTGAGGAAAACCCTGAGGTACAAACCCTCCAAGTACCTACTACCGTCACCCCTACAACCCCCACACTCCAGTTAGTACCCTTTACACAGAAGAAAGGGGAAGAGGTACCTGATTTCAGTACAGTGTACTATGATAGAGCCACCAAAAGGATCATGAGGAGAACCGAGAGGAAAATAGAAGCAGAAGGGATGGCCAGTATCATGATAACCGACAAAGCTGTGATGGTCGGAACAGATAAAGATCCAAGGTTTGTCATCAGGGCTGGGAAGGCAGCCTTACATGCTACAGAGGATAACATAGACCATATGATGGTAGAGATAGAATCCTCCAAGAAGACCACCTCTCAACTCAAGGACACCTTAAGAAGGGAGAGAGAGGAGGGCAACAGACTAAAAAGAAAATACGAGCATGTGCTCAAAGAGGTGGAGGTCACGAAGCATGAAATGCATGTTATCTAGCAGGAAGCCCAAGCAAAAGAAGCAACACAAGAAGCCTTGAGTAAGGCACATCAAGAAATTCAGGACTTAAAGAGAGAAAGGGAACAAATGAAGACACAGATAGAAGACCTGATGGAGCAGCAGAAGGACATATACGAATCCAACACCTTATATGTTAGAGAGCTGAAAGAGCAGCTGGAGGCAGCCAAGGAGCAGCAGGTGGATCTGCAGCCAGTCAAAGAACACATCCTGGCTCAGAAAGCTAGGATGCTGCAACTGCAAACGGACCTGGAGCAAGAAAGGTGTCAAGTCCTGCAGATTGATGGCAGGCTAGATGAAATATTAGACACAGCTTCTTATTTTGTGGACAGGTCACAAGACATCCTTGAGGTACTGACTTCAAGGATAACCAGGGTAGAAGATTATCAAGAAGTCCCAGCTGAGCTACCAGTCAAAGATAAGCAAGCTTTGAAGCGGGACCATGATCTGATAGAGTTTGCTATTATTACTGTTGAGGACTTCCAAAAGACTGTGAAGAAAATGAAGGGATCCTGCGCATAGTTCTTTAGAAGAGCCCTGGTCACCTATAACCGCTGTCAAGTGGAAGCTGAGCATAGGCTACACAAATTCCCTGACAATGATACATTTGTAGGGATGTTGCAAACAAGGCAGCAGGAAGAAGAAGCCAAAGTCCAATGTATCAGAGCCCTTGATGAGCCGATCCTGAGAAATGAAATCGGACACGCAACCATTAGTGTACAGCTCTTGGAGGAACATGTGCGTCTGAACAAGGCCAGGATAGAGGCTATTCAGAAACAAGCAGATAAGTTCGAGCTGAATATACAATTCTTAGAACCCCACTCGTTTGAAGGACTCGCTGCTGAGGTAGTAGCGTGGAGGAAATTTTTGGAAAACCAAGCGGGACCCTCCTCCTGAGAAGGACCGGTCAACTTTTATGTAAATTATTATTTTGTAGAAGGTTGTAGGAAAATGAAGCGTTGGGAAGCACAAAGGTCACTTTGGGCAGCCCAACCATTTTTTGCTTTTTGTATAAAACTAGGGAAGAGAGACAAGAAAAGGGCTTTTTCCCAGTTACACTGGATGACCTATTGTAAGAAGAACTATTTCCTTTTGCAATAAAGATTTTAGTTTGCCTGTTGGAGAAAGAGCTGTGAAATTTTCCAAATGGTGTGCAATGGATGGCAGGAAGATGAACTATTTTGTTTTTCAGCTTATGTCCATAAATTGTGAGATCATTCTAACTCTGTGACTTATGTCTTGTTGAATGATTTCTGGTTTATTTTGTGGAGAATTCACTTTTAGTAGTGCTGGTGCTTCACATAACAGTTAGCTATCTGATTATTGGAATAATTTCTCTTTCATGTGCTGTAAATACAAGTATCAGCTACCTGTAATTGTGTTTATCATACATGGAGTTAACACATTACTAAATAATAATCATTTCTGGCTCCCCGGGGATAGGTAGTTAGTTTTTTAGATAGTTAGTTGTTTGTTTCATAGTTGCATATGCGGTTTAGATGTTTGTGGATATAAGACGAAAGGTAAGAACCTGCGCAGCACATTGTGTCGTTCCTTGCATCTTTATCACCCTCGATGGTTTATATAGGAATATGCATTGCATATATTAAGTCAAAATAAAAATTCCGGTGGACCAGGTCGCAACCAGTAAACCCTTGTTGTTACTTTGACCTACGGTAGTCGGACCGTAAACCGGACGGATTCCCTATACCAAACAGTCAGCGAGCTAGTTGGGAATGCTGATTGGGGAGAATCCCTTACTATTGCCGCCTGCGATTTTCCAGGCCTCAACACATTGGAATCCATTTTACTAATTTTTATTGCATTGGGAGAAGATTTGGTGCATTTTCCCCAAGGGTCGAAATTGTGACTTGGGGGTTGTTTTGGAAAGTGTCATAACAGACTGTATAAACTGAACCATGATTAATATTAGACTTTTAAAATATCCCTTACACATACCCAGCATCTTTTCATAAATTCAAGTGACTTTTGGATCATTTGTGAAGCCATTTCCAACAATTATCCAGGGGGAATTGGAGCCCCAATTTGCTAGTAATGACTCCTCCTTTGAATAGAACATTAAACAAGTTTGCATAAGTAATTGGGAGGTCAAAAAAAATACATTATAATTATATTTAATTTATATGATCATTCATGTACCTTCATAGAAAATTTGAAATCATTTGGGTCAATTTGGAGGTCTAGACATCAAAACTAGTCAAGAGCCAAAATTGTGAAAAAATTAGAAAATTGGGCATTTTAATGAAATCCCAAAAAGGGGACATTACAGTGGTATAAAATCATGGTCTTGGAACCTTTTGAAGTTATGTATGGTATATATGAATTGAAGAAATTCATTAAGCCATTTGGTGATGATATGTCCAGGCAGGTTAATCAAGCATTCAATTTGGCACATAAAACTATTCATTGTGAAGACCTTAATGATTGGTTGAAGGAATTTATAAAAATTAATTCAAATAAGAACTCATTAAGGAATAATAATCAATGGAAAATTAGGGAGGATACCAAGGAGCTACGAATTTCTGTGGGTGGTGAAGAAGAAAGGTCATTACATGAAGAGCATAGAAATTCACTCCCAAATGAATTTGAAAAAGATGAGGAAACATCACATGAGAAGGAAGAAGAGTACCTTGAAACTATTGAATATCATTCTGAAAAAAATTCTACTATGGACATGGACCAAAGAGCATCTACTAATGGATTCTTGAACTATGAAGGAGTACCTACTGATGGGTGCTCACACCTTTATGTTGGTGACATAGAGATCAATTTTGAAAGTGTTGCTGCAAGCCAAACTTCCATTGAACCTAAAAGTGAATACCTTGTAGCAGTTGAAGAAGAAATAAGATCAAATTCCCCATCACCACTTGAGCTTCATGAAGTTGGTCCAAGCAAGAAGGAAGAATGTGAGGATGTTAATTTGAAAGAGCCTAATTTTGGAGAGCTACTTCCTTGGAGGAGCCATCCTTCCTTGAAGACATGGAGAAGATCCAAAGAGAAATGTGCAACATCAAAGATAATTTCATGTCTTTTCTTTTTTATAGAAAAAATGTCATTGAGATTGGTGAATGTTTACATGAATCCTACTTGAAGAATAATGAATTTATTCATAAGCTCACAATTCAAACTGAGCAACTTCTTGAAAATTTGCAAGACACTTGTTTTTCCTCCTATGTTTCACATTGTCAAACGGTAGATTGTTTGGAGGATTCTCATGACATGGTGGATCATGAGAAATTTGTAAATTTGAATGTACTTTATTTATTTGAAGATTTTCTTGAATATATCCAAACAATTGATGTGGTTGAAGAGGAACTTGAATTGTCTCTTGATGAAGGGTATGCAATTTTTAAAGAAGAACATGATTCCACTACATTGGAACCAATATATAACAAAGGTTTCACACTCTTGAAGGAGCTGCATAATCCTGCCCCTATGGATACTTCACATTATGACAATTTTTCACTTACTGATCATTTGGCTGAGTTGGTTCTTTCTCCTACATTCTACACTTCTAAACTTTGCAGCAGTCATCCTAATGAAGTATGGGTGAAAGGTTTCTTTTTTATGGTGCGACATGAAGAGCATGGACATTCTATTTCTCCTTTTGATTATGGAATTATTAGAGAAAAATATTATTTACATTTGCAGCAGAATCCTTGTTTACATTATGATTATACACATCTATATGGGTGCACCTATGATGTTCATTTAATTCACTTAAAGACTCATGGTTTTTCTTGCTCAACACTTGGTTCATCCGATGTTGGACGAGCTTCATCCAACACTTGGATGAAGAGGAATATGATTGAGGAAAATTATTATTGGAAGCAATATCCTCTATTATTTCATGATGATATACATATTCATGGGTGTATTGATGAGACTTCTTTGAGACACTTGAATTCTTTGTGTTTTATTTGCTCCTTATTTGGTTCATATTTTGGTGGAGGTTCTTCATTCACTTCTTGGATTAAAGAAAAAATGGCTGATTATTATGTTGATGCATATTACATTCTTTGGCAGCAGCATTATAGGACATGGGATCCTCACCTATGTCATTGGAGTATATTTGATTGGTCACTTGAATCATGTATGCACTTGGAAAATGGTAGTCTACTCACTAGGAGGTATAAGCACTTTCATGATTTCTTGGTGAGGAACCTCCTTGATGTACATTATTATTATGTTGTTATATACTTTAATTATATATACTGCAAACTCATTATTTTTGGAATAATGGATACAAGAAAATGGGATCCGGGAATTCTCTTTCAAAATGTATGGATTGGAGAGCACTCTTAATTGTTGGAGTGCAATGTAGGCAATGGGACCCTAGGATAGTTTTTAGTCCCATTGATTTCAAATTATTTGGGAAACAAGAAATATGGGATATGGATTCCCCATTTAATAAGGTGATGTTAATAAAAGTAGTGCAGCAGCAAGCATGGTGGTTCCTCTCTGAAATATTCATGAAATCTCAAAGACTCAAGGTGGGTAGCTCAGTGGCAACTTCAAAGAATCATACAGAAAGCAGGTTCTTCAACAACCATGTTTGGAATTGCTTGAGGAAAAGCAATATTGGGAAGGGAGGATTTGTAATGTCTCAAATTTGGCATTGGGTCACAATGGCCAAATCACTCTTTCCATATTCGTGAAATTTGTCAAATGGATGCTAAAGGTCAAATAATTGCCAAGGAGGAAAATCACTAGTTTCCTAGGTTGGGGGTGGAAGCCTTGAGATTTGGAATAAGGGGGATAATAAATGATTTTTATGCATTAGAAGGGGATAAATATTTAATAATTGATATTATTAAATAAATTAAAGAGAAAATGGAAGTGGCAATAGAGCATGAAGACACATGGAGACTATGGGGCCCACACTAGCTAGAATTCCTATGTTAAATGGTATCTTTCTCTTGTAATTTTGAATCTATGGGCAGAATAATGTTTTGGGATGGATTATGAGGTTAATATAATTTTCAATATACTTCATAGGTCGAATTTGGGATGAATTGTAACTTACATGGTAGAGGAAGAGCCAAATGGGAGTTTCATGGACACTTGGCTAGATTCCCCTTACATTTATGACAGCTATGATACCAATGATGGAGATTCTATGACAGTTATGACCCAAGTCAGATATGAAGGCTGAAATATTTACATACTGACATGTTAGGCCTGAATAGAGAATATTGGAGGTATAAATTGGGAGTTGGAGAAGGCCAAGAGGCTCCTACTCAGATTTGGGAGAAGATGGAAGGTGAAGAGAGAGGCCACATCGCATAGCATGAGCAGCCACACCAATTTGACTTGGATTTGGTTTATGGATGGATTTGAAAACTTATAATACCAATAATTTTTATAAAATATAGGTATCATCCATGAGAAAAATCTTTTGCTCATTTGTGAATTGTGAGAGCTAGTGGATGACTAGTTTTCTTGCTTAAGCCAATTTCGAGGGTGAAAGATTCCCATCCTAGTTGGTGTTTGGAAAGGCCACTCAGGTATTTCATGGATATTTAATGGATTATTATTTTCATGTGTAATCTATAGGAAATAATGTGGATTCTTCTATTGCAGCACTCTCTCTCAACTATTTCCAGTTTTCACACCATATTCATGCCAATGGAGGGACTGGAATTTGGGTGATCTATTGATCTCTTTGGGGAAGATTATAATGCTAATTATATTATTTTCTGGTGTATATGATCTGTATTTCATGTTTATAATAATATTAGGTCGAAATATCCAGAACAATTCATGTCAAAATGTTGAACAAAGAAGAAATAGTGTTTTTTCCGACTATATTGTTGTGAACTATTGTAATGATGATGATTTCGAATTGGGAGAGCCTTTAATTGTAAATTTATGATTGAAATCAGTTAAATATTATATTTTGTTCATTATCATAATTTTTCAAGTCTAAATTCCCAAGAGTTGTCTATCAAAATGACTTTTAATGAGCAAACAATCACCGTTTCCACTCCATTTTGATATATGCCATGGTAATGATTATTATTTCGAATGGAGGAATGTATATATGATAAATGTATGATGTATGGAATGTAATTAATGTTTATTTCAAGTATAATGTTCATTAATTAAGCATTGGAATCCATTTTACTCATTTTTATTGCATTGGGAGAAGATTTGGTGCATTTTCCCCAAGGGTCGAAATTGTGACTTGGAGGTTGTTTTGGAAAGAGTCATAGCAGACTGTGTAAACTTAACCATGATGCATATGATATTTTTAAAAGGTAAATTACACATTAATATCCAATTTTCATAAATTCAATTGACTTTGGGATCATTTCTGAATCCATTTCTGGCAATTACATGGGGGGAATTGGAGCCCCAATTTGCTAGTAAAGACTCCTCCTTTGAACAAAACATTAAAAAAGTTTGAAGTAATTGGGAGGTCAAAAAACATACATGAAAATGATATTTAAGTTATATTATCAGTTATGTACCTTCATATAAAATTTGGAAGCATTTGGGTCAATTTGGAGGTCTAGACATCAAAACTAGTCAAGAGCTAAAATTGTGAAAAAATTGGAAAATTGGGCATTTTAATAAAAATTCCAAAAAGGGGAAATTATAGATGCTATGACAACTAAATCCTAGGATGTTAGAGCCATGATAACAGAAGAAAACACAGAGGTTTTTACCATTGAATCTTCCCCTGAATGGGGAGGAACTCTGATTGAGGAAGAACATGAGAACAATAAGACATAGGATATCCCTTCCACATCAGCTGCAAATATGGATATTCTGACACCAAAAAGGAAAGGGATGAGATAAAAAGAAGAAATACAGGAATCATCACCAATAATACAAAAAAGAACCAGGTCAGTTACAGCAGCTGAAGTAGCATGACAAGATTGGAAACCATAGAAGCACAGATTGAATTCCCCATTCTGAGACCCAAAGCAATGATTCCCCAGAGGAACCAACTACAGAATAACCTCAAATTGAGGGACTTCTAAAATTTTTTAAGCATGATCCGATCGCCTGAAATTTTGTAAGAATGATCCCATCCCCTGACAAATTCATCTTTCATTGGTTCAATATATATCCATCCTTCCTTTGGATCCATAGGAGAGATGACTCTGATGTCTTGATTCTCAAATTTCATCATCTCCATCTTAAAGTTAAATACTGCCATACTATCATTGGCCCATCCAATCCCAAGAAATGCAGGATAGGAGCCTCTTCCATCAACAACTTCAATCATATCTAAATCAACGTAGGTTTTCATACCTTCAACATCTACGATAAGGTTTGACACATGTCCGATTGGTTGTACTTTGGCCTGATTAGCCAAAAATAGCTACACAGAGGACCAACACAACATTGGCCTCCCCATTTTCTACCATGTCTTCTTTCTCAAGATATTCACATCTAAGCCTAGTGTTATATTTTTAACATTAAGCTAGCATAACATTAGGATCTTTAACTCAGAGAACAACAAGCACATCAATCAAACACAAGAGACAATGAACACAATGTTTTTCCTCGGGGAAACCATAAATGGAGAAAACCCCACAACTTTCTCAGAGATAGAATCAACACCAAAGTAAAACCCAAAACAGTAAGTGATCTCTCGATAGCAGTAACCTTCTTTCTATTTAGCCCCAATGTATTCTCCTTCCTTAACTATGTGCTACACTTGAGTGTGTGTGAGATGTATCCTAAATAGAGAGTCCAACTCTCTATTTATACTAATCCCTACATGACTAAAACCCTACTAGGGCCGACCTCTCTAGGAGAACCTAATAACCCTAGTGCCCTGGAACTGTTAGGACTTTAACCCTTAGACAATAGGAGGGTTACCCACAATGAATTGACATGACTTGTTTACATTATAGATCCTCCTGATAGGAGCATCAAGGCATGACATGACACAAGTACATCCCAGAATAAACATCAGGTTACAATAGATAAGAAATACAAGTGAATACATTCCGAAGTTACAATTACTTCAACACTCCCTCTTAACTAGGAAGGTATTCTCTCAACATAATTTTCATCACTGGTCTTCTTCTCTGGATCATCTCATCATATGTATCTTCAAGTCATCTTCATCTTCAATTCATCTTCATCTTCAGATCTGGATCATCACTCGATCTAGATCATCACTAGTCATCATCACTAGATCTAAATCATCACTCGATTTGGATCATCATCACTAGATCTGGATCATCACTCAATCTGGATCGTCACTGGATCTAGATCATCACTCTATCTGGATCATCACTATGGGATCATCATCATTGGATCATCACGGGTGCTATCTCATGATTCTTTTCATCACAGGAAGTTCTATAGAGCCATCCCTTTTTCATGTTGGTTGTAGGCCTAGCCTCCATGTAGGTCTTTCTTCAGCGCTCATATCTAACACCAAGTCGAAATGGCCCGTCCAGCACTTACATCTGACCTACTCATCAGAAAGGCACGCCCAACACTCACATCTGATCATGTAGGAACCAATCCTATAATCACATCAAAAAGGCCCAACACTCACATTTAGCCATGCGGGAACAGATCCTGCAACCATGCTAAAAAGGATCTGCTCTTTCACCCATGCAGGAACACATCCTGCAACCATGATGAAAGAGCTATACACTTACATCCACCCATGCGGGAACACATCTTACAACCATGATGGAACGACTCTGCACTTACATCCAGCCATGCGAGAACACATCCTGTAACCATGATGGAAGGGCTCTGCACTTACATTCACCCATTGGGGAATACATCTTGCAACTGTGAAGAAAAGGATTTGCACTTACATTCATGCATGTGGGAACACATCCTACAACCATGATGAAAAGGATCTACACTTACATCCACCCATGTGGGAACACATCCTGCAACCATGATGGAAAGGCTCTCAACCCCAAGTTGAGGGTTCCTGGTACCTCACTAGGTAGCTCCATTCCAAGAATAGAAACATCCCTTATATTTGATCAAGTGGGACCACATCCCTCAATCACATAAGAATGGCCATGCGCTCACAGCTGATCATTTAGGAACACATCCTACAGTCATATCAGAATACCCCTTAGTCCTAGAACAAGTATTCCTCGTACCTCACCAGGAAGCTCCATTCCAATAATGGAAATAGCCCTTATATATGATCATGTAGGAACCAATCCTAGAGTCATATCATAATGGCTCAGCACTCATATCTTACATGGAAGGAACCAATCCTCTCACCATGACAGAATGGATCAGCCCTTACATCTGACCTACTCATCAGAATGTCTTACGGATTCCGCACTCATATCTGACATGGAAGGAACCAATCCTCTCACCATGATAGAATGGTTCAGCCCTTACATCTGACCATGGAAGGAACCAATCCTTTCACCATGTCAGAATGGCTTTGGGTCTCATCATTTTCCCTTGGAGGAAACCTCGATCTAGAGAACACCAAGCTTCTCCCTAAAGTACTCAAACTTCACCCTAGCCAATGGCTTCATCAACACATCAGCTATATGTTCCTATATCGCAACATACTAGAGCTTTACTTCTCCCCTATGCACCATATCCCTGATATAGTGATACTTGATCTCGATATGCTTCGACTTGTCATGGAACAATGGATTCTCTGACAACTTCACGGAACTCTGGTTGTCACAATGTATACAAGTAGCATACAAATGAAGATCAAATAAATCAGATAGTAGCTTCCACATCCATACTGGCTCACAACTAGCTGAACAAGATGCAACATACTCTGCTTCACCTGTACCAAGTGCCACAGAGGATTTCTTCCTTCTAAACTAAGAGATCACACCAGATCCCATACTGAGGCAACACCTTGAAGTGCTCTTCCTATCAATGGCACTAATTTCCCAATCTGAATCGACATAACCCTCAAGGTTAATCTTCTGATTCGACTCATACTTGAGCTCATAATCAACTGTACCCGTCATGTACCTCAGAATATGCTTTTCAGCAATCATGTGAACATGTCTCAGATATGTCAGGAACTGGCTCAACGTGTTCATAGCAAAGAAAATATCTGGTCTCATATTTTTTAGGTACATCAAGGACCCAATAATCTGACAATACATCATAGCATCAACTGTCTCTAATGAAGCATCACTTAATAGCTTCAGGTTAGATGCCATAGGTGTGGCCATAGCCTTGTAGTCCATCATCCTAAACCTCTTCAGGATCTCTACTGTATATTTCCCTTATCCCTGGGAAATCCCATCTGCATTCTACCACACCTCCATGCCTAGAAAATAATGCATCATACCCAAGTCCTTCATTTCGAACTCGGCAGCAAGCTTCCTCTTCGTATCAGCAATCAACCCACCCATACCTATTACAAATAGATCATCTACATACAATAGGAACATCACTGGTTTGCCATATTCAACCTTGTAGTAAAGGTTGGAATCTGTTTTACTCTTAGTAAAGCCTAAACTGGATAGAAAGCTATCAATTCTCCCATACCAACTCCTGGGTGCTTGTTTCAAACCATATAGGGATTTCTTCAATCTGCACAAATGAGACTCTCTTTCATGTGTCTCAAAACCATGTGGTTGCTCCACATACACTTCCTCTTCCACTACACCATTCAAGAAAGCATTCTTGACATCCATTTGGTGTATCTTCCATTTTATCACTACAGCAAGAGCAAGTATCGATCTGATGGAAGTGTATCTGGCTACAAGTGCAAAGGTTTCTTCATAGTCTATTCCTTCTTTTTGGGAGAAACCACGAGCAACAAATTTTTCCTTATATTTCTCTATGCTACCATCTGCAGCATGCTTGATCTTGTAGATCCATTTGGAATTTACAATTGACTTCCCTTCTGGTCTTGGGACAACATCCCAAACATAATTCTTCATGATCGACTGATACTCTTCGATCATATCATCCTTCCATTCTTTCCATTCTGCTACTTCTTCATAATTGGAAGATTCTTTATCAATGAAATCACATAATAATTCTACATACCCGGAGCAGGATCTGGTCCTCTTTCTTTCTCTGTGATTCTCTTCTGGAGCCCCGTATCTTTCCACACCTTGGATAAATTCTCATACCCAAGAAAGTTTCGTCTTGCGAGGATTCTTTTCTTGAGGTGGATCTACAGGTCTTTGTGGTTCTTTAAATTCTCGATCTTCTTCTTGATCTTCTTCATTCATGGTTGTATCATGAATCCTGGGTGCTTCTGCTTCTTCAGACTCTTCAGTAGGTTTCTTTCTGGATTTTTTGTAAGCCGTGTCTTCATCAAATTTCACATCCCTACTGATATCAATCTTCTTGAATCCTAGGAAGTATATTCTGTAAGCCTTTGAGTTTTCAGAATATCCCACAAATATACCCTTCTTACCTAAAGGATCTAATTTAGTTCTCTTCTCTCTTGGAATGTGTATATACAAAGGATAGCAGAATATTCTAAGATGGATGACTTCTGGTCTCTTGCCAGAGAAGACTTCTTTAGGAGTGTTGTTCTCGAGTGCTCTATGTGGAGTACGGTTATGTACATACACCGTTGTTCTGGCAGCTTCCTCCCAAAGATGCATAGGAAGATCTTGATCATGAAGCATTGCTCTTGCAGCTTCCATGATAGTTCTATTCTTCCTTTCTATAACCCCATTCTGTTGTGGATTGTAAGGAGTGGACAACTCCCTCTTAATCGATGAGTCTTTGCATAGCTCTTTGAATTCATTTGAAGTCAATTCTCCACCATTGTCTGATAAAAAGGTCTTGACCTTATTTTCAGTGTGATTCTCCATCAAGGCTTTGAATTCATTGAACTTCCTGAATACTTCGTATTTATTCTTCATGAAGTAAACCCACATATTCCTAGAAAATTCATCAATAAAATAAACATAATATGCATACCTGCTTAGTGAGCTTGATGACATAGGACTACATACATCGGAGTGGATGATTTCCAAGATTCCTTTTTCTTTGCTTTTGCTGCTTGGAAATGTCTTCTTTGTATTCTTTCCTTTCCCACATCCTTTGCAGACCCCATCATGTTTTTCTTGGATTTCTGGAAGACCTTCAACAACTTTTCTTGCAATAGGTAGTGCTCTATAATGCACATGTGCAAGTATTCTATGACAAAGTTCATTTGGATCTACTATGTCATGGACCAATGCTTGTTCTAGATGGTCCTTTAATTTGTACAAACCTCCTTCTTGTTCTCCAATCACTACTGCATCATCAATGGTATTTCCTTTTGGGCACATGATGACTTGACCATCTATGAATGCAACCATCATTCCTTTCGCATCTAATGCAGATATGGAGAGAAGGTTCTTCTTGAGTCCTGGCACAAACAATACTTCCTTCATTGTCATAGAATTTATAGAGTCTAGTTTATAGGAGGATTCCCCACTACTCTTTATTGGATACTGGTAGTCATCTCCTAGCTTCACCTTGTGAGGTGATTCATGTTCTGATAGTTTCACAAAGGATTCCTTGAATCTTGTCATATGCTTGGAAGCCCCACTATCTATAAGCCAATTAGTGCTTCCATGAGTAATGTTTTCCGTAAGAGAGAAAATCAAAACATATTCATGTTCACTAGAAGAATCTTCACTTTCATATCTGGTTTTCTTCTTGGAAGGTTCATCATCCTCTGCAGCATGAGCATGATCTCTTCTCTTGTTTCCCTTCTTCTTATGAGAGTTAATCTTGTTTATAGGATAGTCTTTTGCAAAGTGTCCCCTTTCATCACATGTATAACATCTCAATCTAGATACATCCTTTCTAATGCTATCTTTATGGTGAAATTTCTTACCTTTGGAGTGATGAGAGTTTCTTCTTCCTTTCTTGGAGTGAACTATGAGGGATTGATCTTCACTTCCCATCTTCTCTTCTTGAGCTGTGATTCGAGCTTCTTCTTGAGAGAATTCTTCCTATTAGCATCGAAAATGAGCCCAAGGTTGCAGAAAGGCCCGCCTTTGGGTAACAGCAAAACCGCTTTAGCCGTGCCTCCAGCCCTGAGTGGTTAGAGAGGGATCTCTTGTTCGTCACTAGAGCAACTCCACTTATGGTTGTCAGTCTTGTGTGTCACCAGATTCTACTCCACATAGGATCTTCAAATAGTATGATCAGGGGGCTAGGATCCTGAATGGGGCAATGTGGGTCGGGGTAGGTGCATGGTGGGGTTATCAAGGTTAAAGGACCATGGGAAAATGGAGTCTAAACCTCTACAAGAAACGATTATAGATGGAAAGAATGATGAAAGGTAGTAAATAGGGGCAAGATAGCTGCCGATTTCCTAATCAGGATATTTTAGCGGGTGTTTTGGAGGACAAGAAAGAACAGTCCATCTCATGGAGCATCGACGAGATGAATTCCATGAGACTTTAGAAGAACCATTGTTAATGCCTGGAACATCAGTCAGAGCATAGCAAGTACAAATTTTGAACCACTATACCCTATGTTGCAGGCATGAAAGCAATAAACAAAATGGAGTGAAAACAAGGAAACACAATTTACACGTAAAGAAAGCACTTATTGGGAAAAACAACAACACAGGAATCTTTGCTGTGAATGACAGTCTTCCACTGCAATTTTATTCATACACAGGTATCAATATTTTACAAATGGGAGCCTCAACCCGGGATTGTTTCCCGATCCAATTCTCTGACTCCTTTATCCCTCTATCAGGAGTGTTTTCATACAATCCTAATGCTGAGACTTCAAAATAAAAAACTGTTACAAGTCACCATCCAGCGTTAACAGCGCAAAGTGTGGGCTATCGCCACCTTTTACAAAAACAAACATTATGGAGCTAGTGGCTTTATTCAAGCCAGCTAACAGTTTGACACGTTTGGCCGCCACGATGAATGATGAGTATGATTCCTGCTTCTATACTTTGAGGTGTGTACTTCCACCGTGTTCAAATGTAGCTTTTCACATGGGCACACACTGGTAAGGTATTCGGCATCCTTCTCCAGTCTAGTCACATTTTCCACCTCCTTCCCCACCAAGTAACATTGCTATACATGGGCTCCGGAAGAAGTGTCGCATGACGTCTAGCTGATATAGGCCTGCAAGGTGGCTCATCATTCTTATACTCCTCACCTCTAGGGAGGCGAATTCTCCTGAAGGAAATAAGGTGTAGAAGATATACACCAGCCCCATCACCCTTGGAAAGTTGACTTCACAAACAAGGCTGTTAGGGATTTAAACTCCTAACACTCCCATCTGAATGAATATCTTCACAGAGAATAGCCAATGGCTGACCCTTTCTGCGGAGGCTTTAGTGGGAGCGATGGTATTAGGGGTTTCTAGAAAAACACTTATGGGGAGTAAGTGTCCAGGTCTCGCATCATTAGAGATGCAGATATCACGTCTGGGCCCAGATGGCTGGTGTCACCATAGGCATGCAAATACCAAAGCTACAAGTGAGTGTGGAATATGATCACTAGCCATCAACACCCCCAAATGGACAAGCTTCTTGAACCAGATCTTCATCATCAAGATCTATCAGGAGTCTACAGCTTCGTGGAGAAGTAGAAATTTGGCCTCAGAGATATATTGAACTGAAGGAAGTATTTATAGGGCGTCGATATTGATCTTCGTGCAGTCTGGTCAACATTCCTGCACATTCTGTCATCGAGTATATTTAGTCTTAACATGTGCAAAGCCGCAAGCAGAGCGATCTCTTGTTTTATAGGGATTCTGGTTATTTGGCCTCATAGGTCACAACATCTCACTACCCGCTAAAGGAGGTGGCAATGAAATTCCTCTACTACAGTGGATCCACGCTGCATATTCCCTATGGTGTACACTCTCACATTGCATTGGTTTCGTCCCACGAGAGCAATGGATTTGCTGAATACTTTACTCATTTTCGTCAGCTAGTCCACACAAAGCCACCTCACAGGGATGGCTTTCTCCAAAATGAACATGTGCCAAACTTGAGAACCAGGAAAAATGTGCCACTACACAAGACTCCCACCTTAGGCGTATCTTGAATGGCATTGGAGGAATCAGCCAATCAGCAATGAGGCAGATTACACATGTGAATACCCCCTCCACTGTCATTTCCACATAGGATGGGAGATTTGCACTTTGGGAGTCTTCTTCAACCATTCGATCAAAGGAATATTTTGCATCCACCGTCCATGTTCCACTTATTCCACCACCAACCTTTCTCTTCTAAACACCATGGGAAGTTTGGATCATGACACGTCCTGAGCCGTTGATCGAGATTGACCCTTCATGCAGTCATCGATTAGAGTGGGCCCTATCATTTTTTGCAATGGGTAACTCAGATATTCGTCCATGATAGTTCTCCTTGCAAAATGAACCATAGATGTAGATCTTTCCTTTCTTTTATCATAGCCATTGATCTCTTTTGACCCCTATGCCTTTTCGCGATTTGAGACTGCGGTTTTACCCGCACAAGTATGGAGTGTGAAATTATTGTAGGCTATAGATATGCCCTAGGATTCATCTCAACTGTCAAAATTTGTTAGTCCTTAACATGTTTCGCACTTTGAGACAGAAAGTTTGATTGCGCATGTTTGCTTGTGCGAAGTGGTTTAGAACCGTTGATCCTCCTTCGATCAATCACAACCCTTGAATAGGGATCGGGACCAATGCCACAATACACCTACCATTTTTCCTCATTGAAGGATGGTCACATGAGATTCAAGGGGTTGGGACCCTTACCGATCCTTTGTTAAGCCCTCGAATCAACTGTTAAAAACATAGTGTTAACAATCGGCTCCATGAGGGATGTTATTCTCCTAGTGAGGTAGCAAAGAACCCACATAGACCAAGTGCTGAATCCATTGGGCTGCCTTCAACTTTTCTTTGACACCTCGATTCTATTTCATGCCACTGCTCCAGCGAATTTGTGCCACTCTTGGAAATCATGTTGGCGATTGTAAACCTATGATGGTCACTGAAAATGAAAACAAACTAAAAACAATAATGAAGGAAATGATTGATAACGGCTGAGCTTATTTTCTCCTACCTACTCTATCTAACTTTGTACACAAGTCCGGTCAAGTGAAATCAGACTTTCAGTGAATCCAATCAAGCAACTTGCCTAATATTCTTGTTCTTGCATGGTGCTCGATGGAAAAAAATGAAACAAATAATGGGAGAAGGAAAAGATGAACAAACTTATCTTCAAAGCAGAGATGCGACCAATCTTTTCCTTCACCCAGACCCTCCATGTATTTGGCCATGAGGTCATAAAAAACATGACAACCTTCAAAAAATTCTATCATTAGCTGACCACGAGAAAGATGCCCCAACTGTAAATTCCCTTGCACGCTGTCAAGTCGATCTTCAAAACAACCATGCAAGCGAAACATGTGACAACTCCCAGGAAAAACATCCACCATTTCATTTAAACTTTTTGATTCCAAAAAATTCATATTCCTTATATGTTTTAGCAGAAACATCATTCATTTCTTCAATAGGATCGAGCAAATACATTTCTTCTTGACAAAAAATTTCTGAATTTGAGAAACATACAGAAACATCCATTTGAGAACCCCCATTTTCTTATTCATTATTCAAGTCTTTATGGCATACTTCTGGTTTTTATAAAGGCTGGGATTGATTGAATAACTGTCCTCCTCACTCATCATCCATTCCAAGGAAATTTATACATTCATCTACAATATCAAATCTCTGTTTGTGATCTTCAACCTGTCTAGTTTCCACTATGTTTTCATACTTTTGATCTTGGATTGCAATGAAATTGTCTTCACTAATAGAAATTGTGATAGGCTGGTTGTATTCTTCAGAAAATGAACATGTGGAGGGATTACAAGACTGAGATTCTCCAAAATTATCATATTCTCTATAATCAATCACACAAGCATTGTAACTTTCAAGAGATTGCTATTGTGAAAAAAAAATCCGATTGGGAAGGGGAGACCTCTTCTTGTAACAAAAATTCAGAAGTTGAATAACATGAGGAAGGATTCGATTGACAGTCCCAACCTCTCTCCTGGTCACACATAGAATGGCAAGAATGCTGCAAATCATCATCAGTTTCAGGAAGAGAGATATAACTGGTTGAAACAGAGATTTGGTCTATGTCAACTTCAACTGAGGAAGACAATACTGACTACTGGGAGTTTCCTTGAATATCATGGAAATTGGATTGTCTTTCTTTTTGAGCTGAATATTCATGTAAGATCTCTAAAACCTCTTCATCCAAACATTGATCATCACCACACTCATCTTTCACATTTTCAATGAATTCTCTATCATGTGTGCAACAATCTTGAAGTAACAACAAAGAAGGATAACGCCTTTTGAAATGTTCATGAAATATTGTATGAAAGTCTTTAAGGGAGGATAAACTCCCTCCTAGAAATATCTCATACCAAGACCTTGCATATCCTTATAAACTAAACATGAACTATTTCATTAAAGAATCTTCATGCCATCCCACTCCCAACTTATGTATATGCTTATGAAATCTAAATAAATGGATGGAAGCATCATCACCCTTTTCATCATTGAATCTTGGAAGATACGTTTGCCAATTTACTAGAGGTATTTTATTGGGATAACCATGAATGGCCACAAGATTCATAGGAGCATACCTTGCATCCTGAGAAGTCATCTTGAGGGTGGAGAAACTGAATCAGCTCCTCAAGCTTTGCAACCCCATTTGATAGTGGAGCTGCCATAGAACATTATGAAGAATGGATCCTTCATAGATGGAGTCGCCAGGTAAAAAGAGACATGACCTTCTTGATGTCTGACCATTATTCACCATCAATAGTCAGATATAAACCTTTGTTCCAATTTAGGGAATATTTGAGATCTCTCCCCATCTCTTTCTTTCTAACCACTGGTCTCCTCAGTGGAGTCACCTTTCAGAATCTTTCAGTGGAGTCGCCAGGGCAAATGATACAACCTTCTTTACATGTAAGAATATCTGTTTGCCCCCATAAACTCTTTATCCTTTGAATCTTTGTCATTCTTCCCAGGGATGATATTCAATCTTGTCCCTGGCAATGGTGCCAGTTTGTTAGCACCGAAAATGAGCCCAATGTTGCGGAAAGGCCTGCCTCCAGGTAATAGCAAAACCACTTTAGCCGCTCCTCCAGCCCTACGCGGTCAGAGAGGAATCTCTTGTTCATCACTGGAGCAGCTCCACATAAGGTTGTCAATCTTGTGTGTCACCAGAGTCTACTCCACATCAGATCTTCAATCGGTATGATCAGGGGGCTAGGATCCTGAATGGGGCAATGTCGATCGAGGTAGGTGCATGGTGGGGTTATTGGGGTTAAAGTACCATGGGAAAATGGAGTCAAAACCTACGCAAGAAATGATTATAGATGGAAAGAATGATGAAAAGTAGGAAACAGAGGCAAGATAGCTGCTGATTTCCCAATCAGGAGATTTTAGCGAGTGTTTTGGAGGACAAGAAAGAACAGTCCATCTCATGGAGCATCGACGAGATGAATTCCATGAGACTTTAGAAGAACCATTTTCAATGCCTAGAACAACAGTCAGAGTGTAGGTAGTACAAATTTCGAACCACTATACCCTATGTTGCAAGCATGAAAGCAATAAACAAAATGGAGCGAAAACAAGGAAACACAATTTACACATAAAGAAAGCACTTATTGGGAAAAACAACAACACAAGAATATCTGCTATGAATGAAACTATTCCACTGCAATTTTATTTGTACACAGGTGTCAATCTTTTACAAATGGGAGTTTCAACTCAGGATTGTTTCCCGATCCAATTCTCTAACTCCTTTCTCCCTCTATCGGGAGCGTTTTTATACAATCCTAATGCTGAGACTTCAGAATTAAAAACTATTACAAGTCGCCATCTGGTGTTAATAGTGCAAAGACTAGGCTATCGCCACATTTTACAAAAACAAACATTATGGAGCTAATGGCTTTATTCTACCTGGCTAACAGTTCAACATGTTTAGCCGCCACGACAGATGATGAGTATGATGCCTGCTTCTATACTTTGAGGTGTGTTCTTCCACAGTGTTCAAATGCATATTTCCACATGGGCACACATTGGCGAGGTATTCGACATCCTT
Organism: Pseudotsuga menziesii; assembly: GCA_001517045.1. Lineage (NCBI taxonomy): Eukaryota > Viridiplantae > Streptophyta > Pinopsida > Pinales > Pinaceae > Pseudotsuga > Pseudotsuga menziesii. Next base: position 242,000 of record LPNX010921310.1, read on the forward strand.
CTCCAGTCTAGTCACATCTGCCACCTCCTTCCCCACCGGGTAACATTGTTATACATGGGGCTCTGGAATAAGTGTCACATTACATCTAGCTGATATAGGCCTATGGGGTGTGTCATGTCCCCATGCCTCCGACCGACGAAGAGGACGCGACCCATGGAATTAACCATCCAGGCTAAGAGCCCCATGAACATGTACATGCATAAAAATTGCTGAAACAGAATGCTGAAAGAAATGCATTGAAGTAAAACATGCACATTTTCAATTGCTTATCATACACAGCTACAATTATTTATCAAACATAGTGGAATTCAACGTACATTCATACATGCATTCATTCAACATGTTCATAACATTCATTAACAGAAAATATGGTTGCAGAAGTAAAACTAGACTAGATCACCTATCTTATGATGAACTCGTTCTGCAACCAACTACGTCGCTGCAACATTCCACCCAACCATAGGCCAGCGTACTACTTAATCTCTCAGTAGCGCTGCCACCCCTGAGCTGGGCATGATTCTCCAAGGAATAAGGGAACTAGCAAGCTAACACATAGCCAAGGATACACAAAACATAGCCAAGCCAAAACAGTTGGGTTTATCAAGCCATCCAAGAGTTGGGAAAGGCTAAATGCTAAGCTGGTGAGCTCGTTACAGAGCCAAGAACACCTACACTAGAACTATCCTAGCTTCTAAGACACTCACACACACCCAACACAAGGAAACAGTCCCTTCTCTGCTACACAGTCCCTCACGCCCTGCATTCCCTTCCAATGCTCTTCAGGGGTTGTGAAGAAGAAAGCCAGCCCTCTAGCTCTGTCTGTGTGGTTTCCAATCACCAAGTTATCAAGCAAACCAAGCCCCCATCCCTACTCCCTACATAGTCCAAAGACCAACCATTGCACACATGTAATCAATCAGCTGATACAGCTTAAGATAGGGAAGCCAATTCCTGATTCATTCTTGGCCCTATCATGGCCAAAATGACTTTCAAGTGAATTTACAACAGTCCCCAAAATGTAAATAAGACCATGACAAACACAACCAATAGCATGGGGAAAATTAGTGACCCAATCTGAATAGTGAAGTCACCAAGGAGCTTACACAGTCCAAGGATGGAAAGAAACACCAAGTTCACAACTGGGTAGAGGCAACATATGTATAGGCCATGAATTGGTAAGGAAAAACATACACACAACCGAAAACGCGAACAACCCTTCACAGGGAAACCGTGGATGAAAACACACAGCCCCTCCAGCTCACCGTGTGAGCCCAAAGCAGAAGAATACCTGTGTGTGGGGATAATGGAAAAAATATGGTCCCTACGTGAGGACCAATAGCTCCCAGCTTGTGCATGGATGAGCACAAAATGGAGAGGATGCAAATTGGAAGTGTATGAGCGTTCAGCACCGTCGTGGGGAAAGTAGTGTGTCTACGGGAGTGATGGAAATGGTTTCTTTTGCCTTTGTGAAGTCAACCGCGGGTGGAGTGTGCGTGTGGGAAAGGACTAACAGTCCTGCCACACTCCACTCCCTGCTATAACTTCCCCAACTACCAGCAGGAATTCTTAATGGAGGTGGTTGGGTAAGACAAGGTGGTGACACATGGCTTTCCCCCCCCCATTGGCCAAGGTTTGACAATTTCCCCACCCTTATCCTTGTGAAAATCATGCCCCTTCTCAATTTATTTGCCGCAATCATAGATGGTTGGGGTATTTAATTAAATATGCATATTTACATGATGGCAATTCAATATGTATGCCGCATGCCCCGATATATCATCGATGACAATTTAAATCCAAAACATAGCATAACCGATAAATGGTGGGGCCTTGGCCTTCAGCTCCACACCATGATCATTTACAATATATACATCATATACATCTAATGCAATGGGGTCAAAACCAAGGTGCTACAGGGTGGCTCATCATTCTTATACTCCTCTCCTCTAGTGAGGTGAATTCTCCCGTAGGCAATAAGGTGTAGAAGATCTACACCAGCCCCATCACCGTTTGAAAGTGGAATTCACAAATAGGGTTGTTAGGGCTTTAAACTCTTGACACTCCCATCTGAATGAATATCTTCATAGAGAATAGCCAATGGCTGACCCTTTCTACAAAGACTTTGGTGGGGGTGATGGTATCAGGGGTTCCTAGAAAAACAATTACGGGTAGTAAGTGTCAATGTCTCGTATCGTTGGAGATGTGGATATCATGTTTTGGCCCAGATGGATGGTGTCACCATAGGAATGCAAATGCCAAAGAGACAAGTGAGCGTGGAACATGCTCACCAGCCATCAACACCCCCAGATGGACAAGCTTCTCGAATCAGATCTTCGTCGTGAAGCTCTATCAGGATTCTACAGCTTTGTGGAGAAGTAGAACTTCGACCTCATAGCTATGTTGAAATGAAGGTAGTATTTATAGGGTGTCAATATTTATCTTTGCGCAGGCTGGTCATCATTCCTGCACATTCTGTCATTCAGTATATCTGGTCTTAACATGTGCAAAGGTGCGAGCGAAGTGATCTCTTGTTTTCTAGGGATTCTGGTTATTCTGACTCATAGGTCACAGCATCTCACTGCCTGCTATAGGAGGTGGCTATGAGCTTCCTCTGGTATAGTAGATCCATGCTACATATTCCCTATGTTGTACGCTCCCACATTGTGTTGGTTTTGTCCCATGTGAGCAATGGATTCGGTGACTACTTTACTTATTTTCATCGGCCATTCCACACAAAGCCACCTCACAGGGATGGATTTCTTTGGAATGAACATGCGCCAAAATTGTGAACTGGGAAAACTATGCCACTAGATAAGACTCCCACCTTAGGTGTATCTTGAATGGCATTGGAGGAATCGGCCAATCTGTGATGAGGCAGATTACACATGTGAATGCCCCCTCCACTGTCATTTCCACACATGATGGGAGATTTGCACTTCGGGATTCTTATTCAGCCATTTGATCAAAGGAAGCTTTTGCATCCATCGTCCACATTCGACTTATCTTGCTTCCAACCTTTCTCTTCTGAACACCATGGGTAGTTTGGATCATGACACGTCCTGAGCCATCAATCGAGATCGACCCTTCATACAGTCATCGATTAGAGTGGGCCCTGCCATTTTTCGCAACGGAAAACTCAGATATTCATCTGTGCTAGCTCGCCTTATGAAATGAACCATAGCTATATATCTTTCCTTGATTTTATCACAACCATTGATATATTTTGACCTCTACGCCTTTTTACGATTTGAGATTGCGGTTTTACCCACACAAGTATGGAGTGCAAAATTATTGTAGGATGTAGATCTACCCCAGGATTCATCTCAACCATCAAAAGGTGTCGGTCCTTAACAAGTTTTACACTTCGGGATGAAAACTTTGATCGCGCATGTTTACTTGCTTGAAGTTGTTAAGAACCATTGATCCTCCTTCGATCAATTGGAGCCCTTGAATAGGTATCAATCCCAATGCTACAATACACCTACCATTTTTCCTCGTTGAAGGATGGTCACATGAGATTCAAGGGGCTAGGACCCTTACCGAACCTCTGTCAGGCCCTTGAATCAACTGTTAAAAATAGAGTGTTAACACTTCCCATAGTCTGCTAAACTTGACTAACTTATTTCTGGCACAGTTTCCTTTAAGGAATGAATCCCATGACCCAGGGACGCCATTCAATGTTGTCATAACAATGTATGCATTCTCCACTTCTTCATTTACAGCTTTTAGTTATTCTTTGATCTGAGAGACCCTTGTGAAGTAAGACTGGATGGTCTCAGCATTCTGGATCTTTACATTCTTCAACTGATTAGTTGGAGTCATCTTTCGATTGATGTTCTTCTCTTCAAACTGTTTGCTTAGGGAATAAAACATAACTTTAGGTGTCTTGACAGAGGACACCTGTGGGATGAGTTTATTGTTGGGACACAGAAATGTCCCTTTTTCATCCACTTTATCTTTCGCTATTCCTCACATTTCATCATCCCATTAACCTTTTATCATACCATTTCCATACATATATGTGGGTTTCACCTTATTATTTCCACTTTATTTATTTTTAGTATTATAAGTGAATTTATGATTAAATATTAGAAAATTAACATGTTTTTCACTAATATCTCAAAGTGTGGATGAGCTTTGTAATGTGTAGGAATATGTGAAGGATTAATTCAAATAAAAAACATCACGTATATCTCCTCCATTATTTCAAGGAGATAGTTATGCAAAGAATATTCCAAGGAGAAGATCATGGGGATTTGGTTGAGAGACATGTCGAGAATTTGTGAAAGATATTTGAAGGATTTGAAGGGATCATATCTTGTAATAATAGGAAAGTAGTTGAGTGGTTGAGTGAATAGTGGATCTCTCATTATGACATGGTTATATTCTTCTCAAAGTTCATGTATAAAAGAGAGTGATCTCTCTTCATTTGTTATGGGATATTATCTTGGAATATTTTAGATCTTAGATTATCTTAGAGAATAGTAGATTGTAGAAGTTAGTCTTCACTTTGTAGTATGGAGAAAGGAATTCTTAGCTTTTGTTCATAATCTTGGTTTGATGCTTTCATGATTTATGATTGATTCATGTGATGTAATTTAAGATTGCTTTATGTTTAATGTGAGCTCACATGTGTTGTCTTATTGATCTTCATATGTTGTCTTTCTTTTATGCAATTTACTTTCAGCTGTGTGTTTCATCTTCCAGCATTAGATTAGCAATTGCTTGTTTCAATTTAAGGGGGGTTAGATTAGCTTAATTTTACTTCAGTCTTGCATATACTTTGCAGGTGCTTCGTAAGACTATGAACCTCGGATTGACAAATTAAATGGCTACACAATTACTACAACAGAATTAAAACGACATTAATTCGGCCCAACATTTTGGCATCGTTTCTGAGGAAGCACGATGGATTGAAGTATAGATTTCAATTACTGCAAGTGTGCTAGTTTAGATTCAATACATGCAAGTGTGGTAGTGTAAATTTCAAATTTTGCAAGAGTGTTTAATTTCCGTAACTGTGACGAGTTATTTATTTTTTAGAGTGTTTTTTTAAATGGTTTGTTTTTATTTAAGATTTTCAAATTTCAGTTTTGGGTGCTGTAAGAATCCCTTTTTCAACATGGTTTAACAATGACTATAAGTCTGGAACTACTCACTCATGCCTTGGAAAAAGTTGGATTTTCCTCTTCCCAGGAAGAGGAGGTCTTGGCAGCAATAAGATATTTAACTACTCCTCCAGAATCAAACGAGCAATCATCATCCACAAAATCCTATGCATGTGAAGGTGAACAAGTATTTTAATAGGAGATCGATGAAGACAAACACGAGATTGATGGAGACGAAGAGGAGTTACAGCATGATCTGAAGAGTGAAAACTATGCCTATGAGAGCCCTATCGAATGATGCTTTCAAGTGAGTATGAGGTTAGAACAATTTAGTTTTTATTTTTATTTAGTTAGATCACAACCAAAACAATTAAATTCATTCATCTTAGTATATTGTCATTGTTCATTCACATAATTGAAAGATAATATATTCCTATTACTATTGCATGTATGGCTACACTAGATATTTGATTACACGTAACAATTTTCTAGTTCCCAATTAGCATAGAGTAGATAGGATTTTATTTTCAGTTCTTACTTTCACTTAAAATAAGTATGCTCTCCTCTACACTTTGTGTGATCACAAGGATAAAAAAGTAGGATGTTTTCTAAATTTTTCACGAATGAATAATTAATGTTTTGCAACATGCTTAATTGATTTCATCTTTATTTTGCAATTCGTTATCTCCATTTGCTAAAAAAAAATTTCAATTTGTAAAATAAAAATAGTATGCAATTTCATCTTTAAGCTGAACAAATGTTGAAAATATAATGTTGAAAAGTAGCTGCAACTCCAAGCTGAAGCAACGCAAATCTATTGCATTTTTTTGGCATTTTGGCTTGTTAAAATTCACTAAAACACAGTCGGGACAGTCCTATTTTCAGGGAACATAAGGGATTAGTTTTAAATCCTATTTACATGAAAAGTAGAAATTTAAGTCTAGTCTCCAATACAACTTTAATTCTTCAATTTGGTTCTCAAACGAAAAAGATATTGTCAAAATACTGACTAGGGGTGGAGTAGGCAGCTCAAGAACATAGGTGGGACAGTTACATTTTGTGAAACCTAATGGATGAATTTTAAAACCCATTTCTAATGCATACTCTCCTATAAATATAGTTTACAACACAATTTGAACCATTCAATTTCAATATTGTATGAAGGAGATATGCCCAAAATACTAACTACCTCTCCTAAATCTGCACTCTAACAAAATCTGCTTTCTCAGCTGTTCATTGGCATTTTTGACCCATCAATTCTTCTTGTATTCAAAACATGTTTATATTGGAGATACATATATGAATATGTTTTCATATCCAATTTGAATCACATCAATCCATATTTTAACGAAAACGTTGTACTCAAAATAGTGACCGTTGGTCTTGGCTAAAACTCACAAACAACATTAGGATGTAGGATGTTATTCAGATTATATGACATACCATACCATAGAATTTTTAAAACCTATTTCTATTGGAAGTATCCATATGAATCCAATTTATTTTGGCTTTGGAATCATTCAAATTGGGTACGAAACAAAGAAGTTATTACCAAAACACTGCCAGGTAGTCTACGTCGGCCCAACATGCATCACATATAAGAACACCTTGAATCGTGCCTCTATTTGTGGGCATATGGAAATGAATTTTGAAAATCCAAGACATGGGATTTGTGCATAACATCCTCCTTTACTTCAATATCAAGGAAATATCCAAACAAAGCCATGATTTGTGATATACAACTGGTTCTTTAGGAGGATATTTTCCAGATTTATTGTTGCGGCCAATTCCAAGCAGTTGAAACAGCAAATTCCATTGTTGTGACAATAAAGGATAAACATAGTTATGTGAAGGCTGAACATAGGATGAAAAAGGGCTGAAAAAATCTCAGAAAAAGGGTTGAACAAAGAAAAGGATGAACATTCATTTGTGAAAGCTGAACATAGTTCTGAAAAGGATGAACATAGTTTTGTGAAGGCTGAAAATAGTTATGAGAAGGATAAACATAGTATTGTGAAGGATGAACAAAGGCTGAACACGGCTCAGAAAAAGGGCTAAACAAAGAAAAGGTTGAACATCATTTTGTGAAGGCTGAAAATAGTTTTGTGAAGGCTGAAAATAGTTTTGTGAAGGCTAAACATAGTTCTATGAAGGCTGAACAAAGAATATAAAAAAGATAAACAAAGCCCCTAAGCATCAATTGGAAATATTATAATCGCAGAGGCAATTCAATCGATCTTAACACCACAAAAATTAGGAAGGATCAAAGCAAGGAATTAGACTATCGCCTGCAAAGGACAAAATAATAGTAGGAGTTTCCATGGAGTTTTAATCTACCAAAATCTATTTGGAGATGGAAGCATAGCACATTCTCAAATCTCTCTACCATCGTAAGTTTTATATCATGCGATTTATATAGTCGACAAGATTGAATTATGGTGAGAAGGAGAGAACAACAAAATAGATGGTCGATCAATGTGATCTCTGGATATACCCTGGTGATAGGTTTGTGAGCCAATAAACTTAATCCATCCAAATTTCTAACTCTTTCGACTCTAGCGTGACTACGCAGTAGAGCTGAGCATGAAATAAAAGGGTATATTTTGATGAGGCTCAGCCTCTTTATGTGATTGATGAATATGCATCTTGAGTTTATACCATAATGACAATGTATTCTTGTTTCATCTAATTAGTTATCCTTGCTGTTTTAATATATATTTTCTAGATCATGACACAATTGGTTTCTGTGCAATTTGTTCCTTAATAATTATGTTGCTAAAAGAAATTGTGATCGCAGATGCAAGTAGACTAGTCTTAAGACCACAAAAAGGAGGAAATCAGTCCCCTAGAGTTTCTTGAATGACAACACACAAAGATAGGGATAAAAACACACTTATTTCATGAATTTCAATTTGTTCGCCTTCGTACTAATTCCTGCATTTTACAATTATCTCACAAGTTTAATAGCAGGTTTAGTACTAACATTTTTTAGATCATTAATTTTGTTGTTGAAATGATTTGTCATGAATCATGTAATTTTTAAAAAAGCATGCATCATTGACAATGTTTCCAGGATATTTGATTTTTAAATCCATAAAAGTGCAGATTGAATTAATTTGCTCACAATGCAGAAAGTTTCTTCATTGTTGCAGTTGGCTTGTTACAGCTGAGTGTCGCAGCTGGCTTGTCACAGCTGAGTGTCGCAGTTGGCTTGTCACAGCTGGGTGTTGCATCTAGTTGTCGCGTAGCTCACTGTCACAGCTATGTGGTGTTGCAGCTAGTTGTCGCGCAGCTGGCCATCACAGTTATAGTGGTGTTGCAGCCAGGTGTTACAGCTGGTTTGTTGCAGCTAGTTGTCGTGCAGCTGGTTATCACAACTATGTGGTGTTGCATCTAGCTTATTGCATCTAGTTGTCACGTATCTGGCCGTCACAGTTGGGCTATCGCAGCTATTAAAATTTTTAAATTCTAAATGTTGAATGCCCAGGAACGCAGATAAGATAAATTCAATTTTAAGTGTTTTTCCCATTATTTTTATTTTATTTTATTTTGGTGTGTTGTAAAAATAAAACAAAAACAAGAAAAATATATAAAATTATAAAAATTATTTCTTTTATTTTACATTTTGCAAAAGAAAAAAAATAAAATAATATATATATAAAAATAAAAAAAAGTTAAAAAAATAAGAACAACCAAAACAAAAATAAAGTTGCAAATGGACATTTTCATTTTTCCTGGAATTGCTTTTATGATTAATGCTGAATTGTTTTTCTTAAAGTCACTTTGACAATAATCGCAAATAAAATCAGCACAGGAAACAAGTAATTTTCTTTGCAGCTTATGTACTTATTTCTGCATGATATATTTTCTTTTATGAACTTCTCACAAATTTTATGCTAGGTTGCATGAAGACATGCAACCAGATCAGTTGGGGAGGGAGAACTATATTCAATACATATTCACTAATGAGTTTTTGTGCAGGATTTTGTACTAAAGTTTTTTTTTTAGGTTTCAGAGACAGTCGCATTTTGCTGCTGAAGTGACTTTTCAAATAAACACAAAATTTTTAAGAAACATGCTTTGATAGATAGCCTGAAGGAGTTGTTAATCATGATGTTTGTTGATAAACATCATAACATTGGTTGTTACTTTGAAACCATCCATAAACTCATTTTCATCATGATTGTTTATCCATATTTCTCCTTCAAAGCACCTTCACTATCCATGTCTTGAAGTCCACTTTCCATCGCTTTATCTGTCATGACTTCACACATGCCTATCTCTCTGAGTTGCATACATCCTTTTATCTTTTTTAGTTCATTTTTCCATTCCAGTTTTCCTTCTGAATAAAACCAGCTCCCTTTCCATGACTACATAGCCTTGCCATATCCAATGTTTGACTCTGAGATCTTTTCACTGATAGTCCTGTTGTAGCTGCAACAATTTCCCAAAATTCCAAAAAAAATTGGGATCCTCCTTTTGCTTAGATTAGTTTGATTTTCTTCTTTGGTTTGATCTAGGGACTTTTGAGAGAGACTTTTCTTATGCTTGGATTGATCTACCACTTGTTTTATTTTTTCTTCTAACACTTGAAAAAATCCAATGTCTGATCAAACTTCATCGCTGCTTTTAAATTTGTTTTCAGCATGACTGAATCGGAAATGTATTTGCCTTTTTCCCTCACCGTTGTGGATGGATAATCGGTTTTGGCTTCATTGGTTTTCACATCGGCCGTTTTTTGGTTTTGCATCAAAACATTTTATTACTTCTTCTTCTGCAGTTGCGGTTGGAAAAATGCTAAGTCTTCCTATCCCTGTTTGAATTTTCGGCTCTCGCTTTGTTAGTTTCATCGATCCTGTAAGTCTTGCGCTTCCGTCGTTGCGGCTGCAGAAAACTTTATCCTTCCGGCCATTGAGTCATTTTTAACTCCGATGTTGCAGAAAGTCACGCGCTTTATTCTTCTGCCGTTGCGGCTGCTGAAATCATTAACCTTCCAATTATCTAGTCGTTTAAGGAATGCCGTTGTGGAAGGTCACGTCCTTTATGTTGTCACTGTTGCGGATGAAAGAAACACCAATATTGCCAATCTCTTAGTCGTTTCTCTTCTGATAAAGAATTTTCCTATGGTGGAATGACTTGTCCTTTATATATTCGTCGTTGCAGCTCCCATTCCGCTTTTGCTCTGATGTTTTTAAGCTCTGACGCGCGTTATTGTGTGTCTCCCGGTTATCCCCACCGTTGCGAATGGATTTATGGTTTGGCCTTCCTCCGTTGCGGAAAGAAATACACTGTCGACTTCCGATCCAAAACTCTCCACTGTCCGATACTTTACCCCACCGAGCGTGTTGACCATATATATATGGGGTTGGGGTCGTTTGGATTATTTTATTTTCTATTATTCGATTTTGGACTGTTGCTCGATGTCGCTCTCATGCATTGTTGTCCTCTCGAGCTCGTTCGGACCCTGTTTTCGGTGTGCCCGCATCCAAGTGGTGCATCAGTGGAAGCTTGACCTTGTTTCTTCCCATCGATTACGCAGCAGTTCCAAGTAGGATTCTACTGCTTTACCCCATTCCATTTGAGCATTTGATAGTTTTCCCACGGTTAGGGTTTTTGGGTGCGGCCGTTTCCTTTGGCCTGTTAGTTATGCTCCTATATATTGTGGATTTTGTAGCATAGCTTTCCGGGGGGGCATTTTGACCCGCTGAAGTATTATTTTTCCCACGGCCTTTTGTTTGTGACCCTGCGCTTAGTGAATGAGGGCTTGGTGCAGATGACCGTTACGCCGTCTGCACCAAACTTCCCTAGGTGATGACATTTGGTGGAGGAGGGTTTTTCTTGGCCTTCCCATAGCATATAGAGTGGTTTACCCCTTTCTTTGTGGTTTTCATACCACCCACATCCTCAAATAGCCACCATTTTGCCACACCGTCTACGCACAGTCGGGTTTGAACCCAAGCTGGTGGAGGGGATTTTTCACCTTATACAGTTTGGTTGACCATAGACTTCCCAGGTAGTTTTGATAGAGCGCATCGTTGAAATTTTGCATTAATCCCCCCTGTCATTCCCCACAGCAAAATGGTCATGGCGCCTACTAGTAGCTCAAGTTTTCTTCATTCTTATGTAGATTTGCTTCATGCTCAAATTTGTTGATAGAACTGTTTTGCACATTTTGCTTCATTTAACTAATTGTTGTCATGGTACACATAGAAGAAGTAAAATGTTGTACCTTGTTATATAAATATGTGCAACTTAACTGGGAATGGCTTGATGTTTACAATGTCATATATGGAAGGAATTTTTCGAATTTGAAATGTCAGAAAGGCAAAAGAAAAAGGCCCCTGTGGTTGAGGAGGAGCCAAAAGTGGAAGTTGTCACCAAGACTAAGTACATATATGAGGACACCAAGTGTATATTTGGTGTGGAACCTGAGTACCAATGGGGGGAAATATATAGGTTAATCATCCGTAGGGAAGTTCTCGATATGGGCTTGGAGGAAGAAAGCATATATGCTAACATTGAGAAATCTTCGCTGATGAAGATCGCTACAAGACCAGAGCTATTCCCCTGCTCTGAAGTAATTGGTTGGATTCTTCCCCGAGCAGATGTAACCACGATGATTGTGGAGAACGTCAACAAACAGGGCTATGCTGCTTATAGCCCAGGATATGTATCCCTGGCTTACCACCTGCCTGAAGCGCAAGTATTTCTATCAAACGATTGGTTGAATAACATTAGAATGGACGTTGTGGAGACCATGAAGAGAATGTTGTTTCTTGAAAAAAATTTCAAAAACAGGCCAATGGGTGATTATGATACATCTAGCTTAAGAACCCCATATAGGTTCATAGCTTTAATGCTCAACAGGATTTTTGGGAGAGACCATGGTAGGTTCTTCAAATTGGAATGGATGCCCATCATTTTTTATGTTGCAACCCAGGGGACAATTTTCAACTGGGCCAGCATTGTATCAAATAGTCTTTCAGCTTGCATGGCCGCAGCTTTTGGAGGAGTGGCCCAAAATAGATCGAAATTCTATATGAGTTCCATACTTGTAGACTATATATTGTGCAATCATCCTTTCCCTGGCCTGAGGTGCATCTGGGACAGGGAGAGGATGCCTATCTATTATGCTTATAGACCACTGTGGGCACACCAGTACCACAGTCATTATCAAGAAGTCTGTGAACACTTCATCATGCCCTTATACACACTCATTTTCCTGAAGGAGTGTGATTGTATGTCAAAGGAGGCACTGCAAGTAATCGAAGAATATGCAGACTATTATCTGATTGAGGATGGCCTTTACTTCAGGATGTTTGGAGGGTCAAGAGCTCCTTCCCTGCTGCCCAAGTACGCCACTAGTTACATCATTCACAAGGAGGCAGTCAGGCAAGTCTTCTTGGATGGCATAGGGAGCTTCTTGTTTGAGCATAAGAAGGCCGCTTATCCACCTTTGCCCTTCAAGTTAGGAAGTTACAGATTCACTAGGGTGAAGAAAGCTGATGAATTTGTAGAAGAGTTGGAAAGGTTTCATTTTGGCGAGATGTCTTTCCATAGAAATGACTCCCATGGGAAAGTAACTGAGCATTGCAAAGAGAACAACGTACATTTTGAATACACACACCATTGGGATAGGGAAGAATCTGTCTTCCACAGTGCGTTGAATCTAATAGCTTTGAGAAGAAGATTCAAGAAGAATATCACCACCAAAGGTAAGAAGAGAGAGAGGAAAGCAATAGGCTGAAAAGGAAATATGAAGACATGCAGAGGGAGATGAAGTCTTCTAAGGCTGAATTGCAGGTCCTAGAAGTGGAGAGACAAGTTATGGAAACTACGCAGTAGTGCCTGGAGAAAGGGCAGAAAGAATATCAAGAGCTAAATATGGATAAGGAACGACTGCTGGGAAAGGTAGAAGAGATAGAAGAGTAGAAAAAGATCATCTCGGAGGCCAGTGAGATGCACACCCAAGAACATGAAAAGAAACATCGAGAGCAGATTTCTTCTTTAACAACTACTTTGGAGGAAGCAAGGGAGTAGCAGGTTAACCTCCAACCATTCAAAGAGCATGTATTGGACCAGAAGGCTAAGATGTTGTAGCTACAAACTGCTATAGAAGGAGAGAGGTGCAAGGTGCTGTAGGTAGATAGATGATTGGAAGAAATCCTGGAGACCTCCTCTTATTTCGTTGATTGATCTCAGGATATCCTTGAAGTCCTGACTGGAAGAATGGCAAGGCTGGAAAACAATGAAGAAACTCCAGCAAAGCTACCAGCAAAGGATCAACAGGCCCTCAAGCGGGATTATGACTTATTGGAATTTGCTATAAATACCATGGAGGATTTCAAGAAATCCGTTAAAAAGACGAAAGGAGCATGTGCAGAGTTTTTTAGAAGGATCCTTATTACCTACAACTGGTGCCAGATAGAGGCCAAGCAGAGTCTTGATGCTTTCTCGGACCATAATGCATTTGTGGAGATGTTGCAAAAGAAATATCAGGAGGAGGAAGTGAAAGTACAACATATCAAATCCCTGGATGATCAGATCTTGAGAAGTGAAGTAGATCATCCATCCATTAGAGTGCAGCTTTTGGAGGACCAGCTTCGATTAAGTGCAGCCAGAATTGAGGCTACAAAGAATCAAGCTGCGAAGTTTGAGATCAACATTCAGTTTTTAGAACCTTGTGCATTTGAAGGCATTGCCTCTGAAGCCGTGGCATGGAAGAAATTTTTGGATGCCCAAGTGGGGCCCTCCTCATAAAAGATTGGTCACTTTTTGCAATATGTAATGATTTTGTAAATATTCGAGGAAGATGAAATGTTGGGAGGCGAGAAGTTGGGAAGCCCAAAAGGTACTTTTGGGCAGCCCAACAGTTTCACCCTTTTTTGTATAAATGTAATAGACTAAGAGGGAAAAATGGCTTTTTCCTAGTTAGACATAAAAAGGATATTGTAAGAAGAACTACTTTATTTTGAAATAAAGAGTTATTGTTTGCCTGTTGGAGAAATATTGGTGGGACTTTCAAATGTTATGATGTGGATGGCGGAAAGATGAACTATTTTGTTTTTCCAACTTTTGTCCATTAACCATGAGATTGTTCTAACTCTTAGAACCTATGTTCCTGTTTAAATGATTTCTAGTTTATTTTGTGGAATTACCACCGTGAGTAATGTATGTTGTACATAAAACAATTGGCTATCTGATTGTTTAAATATCTTTAATCGTTCATGTGTTGTAGAAAGAAACATCAGCTACCTGTAATTTCTCTTTATAATGCGTGCACAATACACATTACTCATAAATAAGTTACAGTATTCTCCCCGGGGATAGATAGATAGATAGATAGTTTTATTTCATTACTGCATATGTGATTGAGATGCTTGTGAGTGCTAAGATGAGAGGTAAGAACATGCGCATGACATTGTGACTGCTCCTTGCATCCTTATCACCCCGCATGGTTAATTAGGCATATGCATATAATACTTATATAAAAAATACAAAAAATACACAGTGGACTGGGCCGCAACTGGTAAAGCCTTGTTTTTTGTAACTTTGACCTACGGTAGCCGGACCGCAAACCGGATGGATTCCCCATACCAAACAGTCACGGGCTAGTTGGGAACGTTGACTAGGGAGAATCCCTTTTTGTTGTTGCCTGCGAATTCCCAGGCCTCAACAAGTCCTACCAATATTTCTATACCAACTCACATGTAGTGATGTGGGATTCCTTAATTCCCACCTTCAACAAGTCTTGCCCCATTGACCTTAGCAAATTATCTCAGATATAGACTAGAGTTCATTATTGAGTACCTGGAGGCTTGCATTCCTTAATGGAAATTTCTCTCACTGACAATCATGGGAATTCATCAATGTCCCTTGATCGTCAGATCTTGCAAGTGGCTCGACATCAGCACATCTATTCGTACTTCACAATATGTACTTGAGTACATTGGCACTCATTAACATCACTGGTGAGTTGCCTCGCATTGGTGAACGACATTCATCAATGACCGGTAATCCAATGATTTCTCTTCATGCTCGACCTCGACACATTTATTCGCATGACTAGAATTGTACCACTGGGTTTTGTAGCGTGTGAAGACTATACATTCTTTTTCATGACTCCATCAGTGGTTGCAGAAACATGACTTTAGATCTATGAGTGTACCACAGTTCCACTTTTCACCTTCCACATTTTCCATTATTTATTAGCAACAGTTCAGACTCCGCCACTTCACATTACAGCAGCTCCAGCAGTTTCAGCCACAGCAGCATTTATAGTTACATTTTTATCTGGCAGTCGTGACATATTCTCCATGATTCAGCAGCAACAGTTCCAAATTATTTACTGCCCATGACCTAGAAGTTACATCCGTTGTAGCAGTGACACATTCCATGATCCAATGGCATCAGCTACATTGCTATTGCATCGTTCATCTACTTTTTGGGTATGTGGGGGTATGTTGTTTTCTAAAGTTTAATCATGCAATTCCTTACATGCTAGAAATGAATAATTTGGAAAATTCCCTCACCATGCTCCATTTTTTTCACAGCCCGTGCTAGGTTGCATGAGGACATGCAACCACATCAGTTGAAGAGGGGGAACTATATTCAATACATAGTCACTACTACCATTCCATTCTTTTTACCACCATCACCAATTTTTCATCTCATTTACCATTCACAAGAAATTCTTTTCTGACAAATCCTCTATTGCACTTTGCTTCATACACATTGATATACACATTGGCATGATTCACAAAGAAAATGATTTCTTATGCACAATGATGCTTTCTATGCACATTAATAGATTTTCATTTTCAGTGATTGTATGGTTAAATTATTATGTAGCTAGAAAACATATGAAAAAATGAATGTTGTTAACACAAGAACCAACATTATTTACATTCATGGTTGTCACACAAGAACCAACCATAAGGAAAATGTCAGTTGTTACTCATGCATTTCACATCATGAAATGAATGTTCTTAACACAAGAACCAACATTCTTTATATTCATGGTTGTCACACAAGAACCAACCATGAGGAAATGCCAGTTGTTACTAATGTATTTCACACCCTAGAAATATTCATTGTAAAAAAGACATCATCAATAAAAGACAAATTTTAGATGCCAAAAGTTCTTGAGAAGAGCCATACACGGTTGCATGAGGACATGCAACAAGCTCAGTTGGGGAGTATGTTGGGACGTAGAAATGTTCCTTTTTCATCCACTTTATCTTTGGCTATTCCTCACATTTCATCGTCCCATTAACCTTTAATCATACCAGTTCCATACATATATGTGGGTTTCACCTTATTATTTCCACTTTATTTATTTTTAGTATTATAAGTGAATTTATGATTAAATATTATAAAATTAACATGTTTTTCACTAATATCTCAAAGTATGGATGAGCTTTGTAATGTGTAGGAATATGTGAAGGATTAATTGAAAGAAAAGATTTCATGTATATCTCCTCCATCATTTCAAGGAGATAGTTATGCAAAGAATATTCCAAGGAGAAGATCATGGAGATTTGGTTGAGAGACATGTGGAGAATTTGTGAAAGATATGTGGAGGATTTGAAGGGATCATATCTTGTAATAATAGGAAAGTAGTTGAGTGGTTGAGTGAATAGTGGATCTCTCATTATGAGATGGTTATCTTCTTCTCAAAGAATTTTATGTATAAAAGAGAGTGCTCTCTCTTCATTTGTTATGGGATATTATCTTAGAATATTTTAGATCTTAGATTATCTTAGAGAATAGTAGATTGTAGAAGTTAGTATTGACTTTGTAATATGGAGAAGGGAATTTTTAGCTTTTGTTCATAATCTTGGTTTGATGCTTTCATGATTTATGATTTATTCTGGTGATGTAATTTAAGATTGCTTTATGGTTAATGTGAGCTCACATGTATTGTCTTGTTGCTCTTCATATGTTGTCTTTCTTTTCTGCAATTTACTTTTAGCCATGTGTTTCATCTTCTAGCATTAGATTAGCAATTTCTTGGTTCAATTTAAGGGGGGTTAGATTAGGTTAATTTCACTTCAATCTTGCATATACTTTATAGGTGCTTCATAAGACTACGAACCTCGAATTGGCAAATTAAATGGCTGAGCAATTACTACAATGGAATTAAAATGACACTAATTCATCCCAACAGTGATCCTTGATAGAATCAGCAATGATTCTCTTTTCCATAACCAACTTCTTCTTATGTAAGGCCTTTGCCTCATCTCCCTCTAGAACTGGAACCTCCTCACTGATATAGGAGTCCAACTCATTTTCTTCCAGGACTAGGGAGATCCTATACTTCCAAGCTCGGAAGTTATCAGCTCCCTCAAGTTTTTAATCAAGCTTGGTATGAAGAGACATCTTAATTGAGAACCTCAAATGGAAATACAAAAGATTTAGATCTTACCAGGTCAAGATGTTGGATCTAGATTTGGAGCTGAAATCCTGTAGAGCTGGTTGAGGAGAAAATTAGGGTTTTGATTTTATCGAGTTCTTTCCAACCAATTACTTTAAATTGTATCCCTAACTTTTATTTTAGGGAGGATATCAATTCAGGCCTGGGCTCACTGAAAAATTCCTCTTCTGTGAAAAGCCCTAATTTTCGGCAGCAGTGTCGGGTCCAAAACTAAAAAACCTCAGAATTGGATTCTGCTTCGACAGAAAGATGCTCCCTAGGGAGGACAGTTATTCCAACCTTATTTTGCTGAAAATATGTGGAGAGAGATTCACAAAGTAGGAAGCCCTAGTTCCTGCAGCTGCACGGTGTCTTCTTCTCATGTTAGCTCTAATACAATGTTAGATTTTTAATATTAAGCTAGCATAACATTAGGATATTTAACTGAGAGAACAACAAGCACAACAATGAAACACAAGAGACAATGAACACAATGTTTTTCCACGGGGAAACCATAAATGGAGAAAACCCCCCAACTTCCTTAGAGATAGAATCAACACCAAATTAAAACCCAAAACAATAAGTGATCTCCCTACAGCAGTAACCTTCTTTCTATCTAGCCCCAGTGTCTTCTCCTTCCTCAACTATGCGCTAAACTTGAGTGTGTGTGAGATGTGTCCTAAATAGAGAGTCCAACTCTCTATTTATACTAATCCCAACATGAATAAAACCCTACTAGGGCCGACCTCTCTATTAGATTCTAATAACCCTAGTGCCCTAGAACTAGGGGGACTTTAACCCTTAGACAATAGGAGGGTTACCCACAATGACTTTACATGACTTCTTTAAAATATAGATCCTCCTGATAGGAGCATCGAGGCATGACATGACACAAGTACATCCCAGAATAAACATCAGGTTACAATAGATAATAAATGCAAGTGACTACATTTTGAATTTACAATTACATCAACACCTAGATCCCGAATGACTGAATCTACTTCATAATCCCCAATCTGAATGTTCATGCGCATATCTTTGCCCGTCTTTTTCTTATGCAAAGAGTTCACTATAGAGTCCTTCCTCTCCTTACCCAATCGAGGCAACATATTCTCCATCTCGACAAGAGCATCATTATCTCTTGCCAACGACAATAAACTCTCAAAGAAGTTTTGCAAGGTACCATGTTTCCGCGATGGTCCTTCCTCCAATGAAGAATCAAAAGCAAAGGGAATTTTGTAAATAGGTGACTTACCAAGATTTGTTTCAATCGCATCCCACACTTTAAAGAATGTATCTCACTCATTAGTAATTTCAAATGGTACCTTCTTATTTTCAGCTATTCAAACCTGCAGCTGAGGGCTGTCCTCTTCGGTCGTCGTACCTCCGCGGGTGATGATAGCAACATCAAAATCCTATGCTATGGGTTCTACTTAGATAATCGCAAGTGTCGACTCTTGATTTTGGTTAGTCGGTATATTTTGGCTCATTGGTGGATTATGATTCAACGGTAGATTCGTAGGATGATTCATGTTCTGATTTTGAAGTGGAATTTGATGCTAAGATTGGTTTTGTAATAGAATCAAAACTATCTCCAGAAGTAGAATTAGTTGCAGAACCAAGCTTAGCATCAAATTCCACTTCAAAATTATAACATAAATCGTCCTATGAATCTGCCATTGAATCAGAATCTACCAATGAACCAAAATTTATCAACAAACTAGAATCAAGGGTCGACAGTTGTGATGATCTTCACAGAACCCATAGCAGAGGATTTCGATGTTGCTATCGTAACCCGTGGAGGTGCGACAAATGAAGAGGATAGCCCTTTGCTGCAGGTTTGACTAGCTGAAAATAAGAAGGTACCATTTGACATTACTAATGAGTGAGATACATTCTTTAAATAACAGGATGCGATCGAAAGAAATCCTCGTAAGTCACCTATTTACAAAATGGCCTCTTCTTTTGATTCTTCATTGGAGGAAGGACCATTGCGGAAACATGGTACCTTGCAAAAATTCTTTGAGATTTTCTTGTCACTGGAAAGAGATCTTGATTCTCTTTTCAAGATGGAGAATATGTTGCATCAACTCTGTAAGGAGAGGAAGGACTCTATAGTGAACTCTTTGCATAAGAAAAATACGGGCAAAGAGATGCGCATGAACATTCAGATTGGAGATTATGAAGTAGATTCAGTCATTCTGGATCTAGGATGAGATGTGAATATCCTGAAAAAGAAGAGATGGCAAAAAATGGGGAGGCCAACATTGGGTCGGTCCCCTATGCAGCTGCAATTGGCTAATTAGGCCAAAGTACAACCAATCAGACATGTGTCAAACCTAGTCATAGATGTTGAAGGTATGAAAAGCTACGTTGATTTCGATGTGATTGAAGTTGTTGATGGTGAAGGATCCTATCCGCATTGCTTCAGATTGGATGGGACAATGATAGTATGGTAGTAATTAACTTTAAGAAGTGGATGATGAAATTTGAGAATCAAGACATCAGAGTCATCTCTCCTATGGATCCAAAGGAATGACGGATATATATTGAACTAGTGAAAGATGAATTTGACAGGGGATGGGATCATGCTTACAACATTTCAGAGGATGGGATCATGCTTGCAACATTTCATAGGATTTAGTTCTACATCTTCTAATTTTGATGGTGCGTTAGAAAATTGGAAAAACCCCATGCATGAGGTATCATTCAGGAAGTGTGTTCTGATCATGCATTCATTGTGCCATGTCGCGACTGAGACTGTAAAATTTCCAATCTACTAGGCGCTACCTAAGCTTTCCGAGTTCTTAATAGTGTTTGAATAAAAGGTATCAGAACTGCAGTGATTTTTGGTGCTGGAGGAAGCAATGAAGGCTACTCCAACACGCTGTTGGGTGACTCATAAGAAGACAATTAATGGATGGGCACAATGTCGATGACTGGTGACAGTTCCTTTTAGCAACAGAGAAATATATCATACTGGAAAGTACGACGGGAAGAATGATCCCAACAGTCATTTGACACAATGCCAAAATCTATGGGCATCGTGATTGAAAGATGAATGTGTCCATGCCTTTGTTCACACTCTGGACGAAATGTCGAGGTCCTGGTATGTATCGACAAAGCTACGTAGAGAAATAACTATGTGGGAGGAGCTGACAGTTTGCTTTGCTAATACCTTTAGTTTCAAGGATTCCAATCCTGATGTCCATAATGCACTTCAGATCATCTACAATGTGGTGTTGAAGATAGTGCCAGTTGCATATCTAGCGGACCCACATGTGCATTTCCACAACCAATCGATGATGGAATGTTATAATGTGTCTGGTGGAACTCAAGACGATGATTAGTTGTAGAATATCAATATTCCAGAAACCAAAGGGAGTAGGAATGTTACAGCACCAAATATACCGACTAACCCCATGAATCAGCTGTTGAATATTAGAAAAGTCAACATTGGGATAGAGGAGAACCCAAACTTTGCAAGTGTCGAGGACTACTGGGATGAAGAGACCCTGGAAAAAATCATGGATCTCTTACATAAATTTCAATATCTCTTTCCAAAAAAGTTCTTGGAAATGAAGGGGATACTATGTGATTTAGGGGAGATGAATATTTTGTTAAAGACAAACGCGAAACTAGTAAGACAGAGGCCGTATCACTTGAATCCATGATACAAGGAAAGGTTTAAAACTGACCTGGATAGAATGTTGGATGCTAGAATAATTGATTCATTTGAATAATCAAAATGCATCAGTCCTATGGTGGTCCAAGACAAGAAAATGGGTGAAGTTCGGATCTGATTCGATCTGAGAAAATTGAATGATCCCTGTATGCATGATCCATTTCTGACACCATTCACAAATGAGGTACTAGAAGGAGTAGGAAATCACGATATGTATTCTTTTATAGATGTATTTTCTGGTTATCACCAAATAAAAATCACAAAAGAAGATCGACATAAAACGACATTTGTTACGGAATAGGGATGCTTCCAGTACACAATGATTCCTTTTGGGTTGAAGAAAGCACCTACAATATTTTCTCGAGTGGTTCTCGCTACATTGAAATATTTTATTCAAATATTTCTTCAATTTTACATGGATGATTGGATAGTGTATAGTGTGATTAGGGTCCACTTGGAAAACCTGCGACTGATGCTGGAAAGATGTTGATAGCATCAGATTGCGCTAAAATATAACAAAAAGTATTTTTTGTGCACCTTTTGGAATGTTGCTGGGACAGATTGTTTGCACGCAAGGATTGTTGGTTGACCCCATGAAGATAGTGCTCATTTTGAGCTTGCCACCACCTACGAACATGAAAATTCTTACGGAGACGTTGGGGCACACTAGATATTATATTGAGTTCATTAGAGGTTATGATGCGATTACTGCCCCTATGGAGAGATCATCAAAGAAAGATGTCACATTTTTCTAGAGTCAAGAGTGTCAAGGAAGCTTCAACACACTGAAGGATAAGATGTCCTTAGTGCTGATACTTGTCTTCCCAAACTGGAACAAGGAGTTCAATGTCAATGTGGATGCTTCGTCTGTTGCACTGGGAGTGGTGCTCATGTAACCAAGAGAAGGGGATCTATATCACCCGATCACTTTCTCTAGTTGAAAGTTGTCTTTTGCTGAGAAAAACTATACAACCACAAAGAGAGAAGGTCTGGCGATGGTATATGTGTTACACAAATTTAGGCATTACCTCCTAGGCGGTGTCACATACCCCAATTTTGTAAAATAATGTAAATTGTTTTAATTATATTCCTGAGACATTATGTTAAATTTAATGCTAAGTAGGAACTGATGACTCATCAGAGTCAACAAAAAGTGGAATGTAATTCAGAATATTTTATTATTAATAAATAAATTGTGGAGGCAACAGCATGGGAGAGCTGTTAAAAAGAGGTTACTGGTCAAACTAGTGGATGGAACTAGGTGGAGGGAAAAAGACAAGTGGCATCATCCTCAAACACTCCCTAAGTTGTAGGTGGAAACTTCCCTATATTTGGGGTCATGATCCCCCAAGAAAGTGGGATCAGAGCAGGTGGCTCATTAAATGACAACTAACCCAAAAAGACCTAGGAAAATATTTTAAAAGTACCCAATGAAGAGAGCTGAGGCTGCTCAAATATTTTCCAGAGAGAATTCATTCAGGTGAATGATATTCAGGAAAATTCATTGAGGGAAAAGGGAAAAAATAGTAAGGAAGTTGTTCTGAGAGGATTGCTGTAGTAACTTGGTTTTTACAACTTGTTAGCTGGAAGAACTGACTGATAGTTCTGGGTTAATACTGAGTTTGAGGACTGGTATCTGACTATTGCTGCATCTAGTTCTAGCCAGGGAGACCAAAGCAAGCTTGGGGGTCCTGAGGAGTAACTGCTTGAGCGCTATCCAGGAGTTGGTAGGGAGGAACAGCCTCCCATTGCTGTTGTTGTCCAAAGCTTAAGCAGGTTTTGTCACCTAACTGTCTTTGTTTAGTAAATGTGCATGGATGAATGTGATTGATTATGATATAAAAGTTTTACTAGTTTAATGAAGTAGATGTCATTAGTTTATCAGTAATAGAATTTGCAGATGAAAAATAATGACCACTGTGTTTTTCCATATCTGGGTTTACCAGATCGTACTCCAGCACAGGGGTAAAAATTATAAAAGATAACATGATGAGATTGAAGATTAGTGAATTGTTTCTTTACTTATCATCAGAAGAAAGTATTACTGATAGCTGTTTATGTTCATAGATAAACTTTTCCCTTGTACTGTATTTCATACTCATTAAATCTATTAATTGCAAAGAACAGATGGAAGATTTTGCTAGTTGTAATAAAGAAAAAGATAGACTATGTATAGCTATTGTTTTAAACCTTATAATTGTTCTTCATCCAGTTTGAAAGAACCTAACTTCTATCTACTGGATAGACAACACTAATAGTAGGAGTAATTACATATTGTTAGATTCTATCGTTAAAATCTAGTTGTGTTAGTCTGTATGTTTGGTTAAGGATGAAATCATTTAAATACTAAATCTTCTTTTATTCGATTGAGCTCAAATAGATTACAGAGTTGTTAAAATATTTCTTAGATGGTAAATCAATGCTATTATATACATATGAATTTATATATAAGTATATGAGATAAAACTTAAGTAGTATTATATGAGTTATATATATATAAATAGGTATCATAACTAAACAGTTTAACTATATATTTATAGAACTTTATTTAGTACTTAGCATAATTGGTATAAGAACTAATAATAGAATGCTATAGAATAACCTAAATATTAACCATGGAAACATAGGTACTCTCAGAAGAGATAATACCTCTATTGTATTAACAACAATAAATTAATTTTTATATACAGGAGTATTACCATTATGTAACTTCAGGAATGTATATGTTACATTATTTACAAACTGAAGACATTTATAATATCTGTACTGTAATGTAAATAAAGAGTACTAAAGAACTTTAAATACAATAAAGTAAGAATGTAAAGTCCTTATTATTTTTATTCTAATGCTGAGCCAAATGTGCTCTCTGTAATACAAGGTAACTTGTTATTATCTATAAATACGATTAAAATAAATTAAAACAAAATATTAAGAACTTATATAATGAAAGGGTATCAACCCGATGTATATCACTTAATAATTTTAAATATAACAAGTAAGGCAATCTATAACTCAGGTACAAAAACCCTGATTATAGCTTCATAAAAGAAAGTACTTTTAGAAATCAATCAAGTATATAAAACTGTAGTAAGCAATAGCAGAATAGCAGAACCCTTATTGTAATACAATTAATAACTCTATAGTTCAAATAGAACTTACTTTTTAACTTATAACTTTAGAATAAGAAACTATACTTATTCTCACACTGTCAAATTAGGGTTTAACCCTATAAATCCAATTTATGCAAGTAAAATAATAACTATAAGGATAAGACAATATTTTTATTTACGGCCGTATTATAAATCAACAAATTAAAGCTGTCGTAAGCCTGTATCTTAATTTATTCCTACACAATTCATAATTTAAAAATGTATGTGGTAATACAAACCAAGAGATACAGAAAAACAGTATATTATCTTATATTATAAACTTAGGGTGAAAAACCCTGTATATTCAGATTACAGTAAAGACATGAAGTTGAGGTTGTAACCTCTTCCATAGATAGCCTTACATCCCAGTTGTCCTTTTTTTATATACAGCACTTAAAATCACAAAAGACAACTATTATTTACAACCTTGGCCTAAGCCGTAACACCCTCGCATAGCGTAGGGGTTTCTCCTGCTAAATTCATTTTAATCTGCAGTATAATAAGACTAAACCAAACCAAGGTAACCATGAGGGTCACACCTCTCAAAGCCAACCTCTTAACTACCCTAAAAACTAGCAAGGAGGGAACGCCATGGATAAAACCAGGCTTACCAGGGAAAGCCAACTGTTGAAGCCTTGCGCCTTCCACGCCACGAGGAGAAGACCGACCCTGCAATGAAGGAACAACTTAATATTTAAAAACTCATCATTAAATGTAATGGTTAGGCTAATACTTAAAATGGAAAGCGAAAGAACAGCCTGTAACTTACCTTAGATTTTGATAGAAATGTGGCCACCGAAGAACAACAAGACAACCGCGAGAAGAAGGAAGGGTAAACCCTTATTTCGCCTCCGAGAAGAATGATCTCATTGGAGCTAAGGATACCTATCATGATGGAGGACATTTATATTATCAAGTTGAGGTGATGCACTTACACAATGAGAGGTTCGACAATGGATGCCAAGGGAGAAACCCTAAGAAATCAACAACTTTCAGCCACCAATAGCAAGCTATTCAACACCTTAACCTCCCACACAGTGCAGTAGATGAACTCATGAAGAGCTGGAGCAACATAGGGACTACTAACAGACAACACAATAGCAAAACGGGCCAAGAGGGTTTGCAGAGTGGCCAAAGGCTCGAAGGCAAAGGAGAAATGATGACTAGGGTTGGGTCAACCATTTTAAAATGCCAATGCATGGCTGAGAAGAGACCACGTATTACTTTTAATACTTTACATGCAGTGGGTATGAGCTCTAAAGTTCCACGACAAGATCACCATTGAATGATTTTACAAACCAAATCATAGCACGGAGATCCCGTAAGGTTCAATATACCATAGTATCACCTGCGATATAAATTCAACCACTTAACATTAGAATAATGCTTATAGAACATTGCATTATAGATTTTGTTCATTGTTAGTCTCGAATACATAGGTTTGGAGAATTGTTTTAGTTGTAAGAAGTTATAAGAGTAATGGAGTAATGTTATGGCGTAATTGTTTATAAATCTACAACTATATTGCCAATTACCTTAGTTTTCAAATGAAGGTAAAAGACATAACATTTTTCAAAGTCTATAACTTGTGGTAATCAATTTATGTGATCCATTAATTTTGATTATGGTTTACTCTAGTCCTTATCCTTGATACTTGCTAATAGAATAACAACCTCTTAGTAGTCTTAGAATCTTTGTTGTGACAATTAGACTTTTGTCATTTCTAAGCTCAAATATTATCAAAGATTTTATAAGTTAATGCGTGATAGGCAGCTTGGGTAAATTAACCTTCCTTGTTTGATAGTATAGCCTTGAAAACTCATAATTGGGTTTAAATATAATAAATCTAGGACTGATTCTAAAGGTGTTTTTGGTTTTTATCCAAATATCGATCATGGAAATAGAAGTAGCATTCCAAAACAATGCAAATCCTTAAAATATTAAGGGAAGACTTGTATCAAACAATAAACTTTGTAAATGCTTAAAGTAAGAAAAGTATAGGTCGATACTTGAAATATCTTATCATTTACAACTACAGTTGCAAATCTGAACATGTTGCAATCTAAACATGGCATGTTGTAGTAACTATGAATAATAGAATTAAATCTTTGATGTTGTAATTTTCTACCATACTAACTGCTAGCAAAGAAATAATTATTGCATTTTACACTTACTCTGTAGAATTGTTAAACCCTATTTCCTGGATAGAGATTTTAACTGCCATCTTTATGAGTAGAATTCAATTCTCTAGCAATAGATCTCAAAAGAAAACTTAGTAAAAGATTTACCTTTAAAATCCTGGTAAATATATCTAGCATGTATGTACTTTCACTGAATAAATTATATACAGCAAATCGTATTGTAAACTTTTGAGATTTGTTAGCAGCGACCCGTACATCTTACCTGTATATCTGTAAGAGAAGAAAACTGCTGCATTAGCTCAGAAGCTAAGTAAGCCCAGTCCTTCATGACAAACCCACCTTGTGGTATCAAACAGGAAACAATCAGTAACTGAAAAGAAACTATTCTTCAAAGTTAAGTATAATCAAAGGATCATTCAGTTACAATTCTAGTAACATAAAACTAATCAAACAGTTAATGACTGCATTTAATGAGAATATATGCTATTTTAAAAATTTTAAATTTTTCGAAATTTTTGGGGTTCTAACAGGCGGTCATTTCAAGATGTTTACAGACCATTCTACTTTGAATTATCTAGTCAATAAGCATGTTTTGGGGGGGGGATTTGTTGTTGGATACTTATTTTCCAGGAGTTTGATTTTGAGATAATTGTGAAGTCAGGTCACTTGAATCATGGCTGTTATCAACCCAAATGGCACTTCTCCATCCGAATGCCGACACTTCATATGTTGGCACACAAAAGGACACTTATGGATTGAAGGTTTCCTAAACACTATAGATCGGCATGACATGAGATACATTCACTATCCACCTAGCTTTCCATTTTACCTTTTTATATGTTGATTTCTATACGTGACTCTTTCCACAGCAACTCGCATATGTACACGACTATATCCACAGCATATTGTGTACAACATCGGGTACAATACACGATACGTTGTGGAGATAGTTGCATACGTACGCGAGTTGCTGTGGAAAGAGTCGCGTACAAGGATCAACATATAAAAAGGTAAGATGACAAGCTGGGTGGATAGTGAATGCATCTCATGTCATGCCCATCTATAGTGTTCAGGAAACCTTCAATCCATAAGTGTCCTTTTGTGTCCCAACATATGAAGTGTCACCACTCGGACGAACAAGTGCCATCATTAGAGGAAATTTGGGGTCTAAAATGGGCCTTATAAGAAAACATGCCAAAATAAGTTTTTGTGAGTTGGAATTCAAGAACCAATAGAATTTCAATAAAATAAGTCAACCATAATGGTTGAATTGGCATATTTGTCATTAAAAAAAACTACATTTTTTGTTTGTATTTTCAACATATCTCATTGTGTTTTTACTTAAATTTCAATCGGGAGAGCTCGTTGGATGCGGAATTTGATTCCGCATCCAATGAGTACCCACACTGCATACTTTTGACAGACCCCGCTACCCCAAAAACAAGAAATACCTGAAAAAACGTGATGATGATGTCATCATCACATTTTTTCAGGTATTTCTTGTTTTTGGGGTAGCGGGGTCCATCAAAAGTATGCAGTGTGGGTACTTGTTGGATGCGGAATCAAATTCCACATCCAATGATCTCTCTTGATCAAAATTTGAGTAAAAACACAGGGAGATATGTCGAAAATACGAACACAAAAAGTAGTTTTTTTCTTTCTTCCTCCAAAATTAATTAATATTATTTTATTATTTTAACCATTATTTTATTATTTTAACTATTATTTTATTATTTTCCTGAGGAGGCCCATTTTAGACCCCAAAATTCCTCTAATGTGGGTTGATAACAATGGCCCTGATCATTTGTCCCTAATTAAGATGGGCAAGGAACCCACCAATATCGAAGAAGGATTTCCCGATGCACAGTTATTCAAAATCGACATGGAAGATGATTATTATGACCAAATAATCTAGTTTTTGGTGATGGGAGTTGCACCAAAACATTTCTCAACAAGCCAGAAGAAGTAGCTGGCATTCAAGGTTTCATATTTCTAGTTGATTGCTGTGAATTTATACAAACTTGGATGAGACGATATTTTGTGGCGCTATGTCCTACCGCATGAGCAAGGGAATATTTTGGCAGAAGCACATTTGATGGTCATAGGGGGACACTATGGAGGTCATGCAACTGCAAGGAAGGTTCTTCTATCAGGGCTATGGTGGTCCACTGTGCACAATGATGTGATGGATTATGCAAGGAGTTGCAATGTCTATCAATGCACTAGAAAACAATCATGGCAGGATGAGATGCTGCCCATACCGCATGTAACTTTGCAGCCTTTTGATAAATGGGATGTAGATTTTGTGGGTCCAATCAACCCACCTAGGAAGAGAACTGTTGCGTGGTACATAATCACAGTGACAGACTACTTGACAAGGTTGGCAGAGGCTGCACCAGTCATGGATTGTGCCGCTGTAACAGCTGTAAGATTCCTATTTGACAATATTGTGACATGGTTTGGATGTCCAGGGATACTGATTAGTGACTAGAGTAGTCACTTAATGAACCACACAGTAAGTGCACTAATGGAGGAGTTGCAAATACAGCATAAGAAAAGTAGGCATCCATCATCACATCAAGAAGGATCGACTGAAGGCTTGGCATAATCGCCACATAAAGAAATAACAATTTCATCAAGGATATTTGGTACTAATGTACGACAGTAAGTTCATGAAGCATCCATGTACATTACATATTCATTAGTTAGGTCCATATCTTGTTAATTCCATTACCTCAGGAGGTGCATTTCAATTACAGTAACTATATGGCATGACACTACCAAATCTAGTTAATGGTAGTGGGTTAAAGCCCTATAAGATGGGCCTGGAACCACATGATGCGTAAGGCACTGGGGAAAAAAAAGTAAATAGGATGATGGATGAATGGAACATGCACCAAGAGTAGGTGGTTTCAAAAGAGTAGGAGTTATTAGTGCAATTAGGATGTCATGTTGCGATAGCCACATGGATACAAGAAGAAGTCACATCAGTCATAGAGGAAGACAGTTAAAGTACTTAAACGACGACGCTTATAGAAGTGACATGTAATGATGGTGGATCCAACTGTTGGGTTGGAATAATCGGTGGCATATTTGGGTAGTTAATGAATGATTTTGTCATAATGATAAAGTATGCGTTGATTTTGCACTATAAGAGGAAGCTTGCTATGGTCGGAAGACACCATTATCTAGAGTTGAATTACGTTGAGTTGTAGAGTTATCAAATTGTCAAGACAGTTGTTGTGAAAAGCCAAGAAGAGTAAGGAAGTTTCTAAGTCTAGAGAGGGTGTGAGCTTAGTAAGTCGAGAGGAGAATTTGTACGGTATGCAGATAAACCCATACACCATTGAGATTTAGAGTGATTGAGATTCACCATTCATACCAATTGCAATTGAAGAAGAATTCACAAGTATGGAAGTTGGCTCATCCATGAAGAGGAAGGCGTAGAAGCCTATCTCTCAAGCATCACAGAAGCGATGAACTAGAACGACCACAAGGGCTCACGCAGAAGGTACACCATAGATGGGGCCATCAAGCCCTAAAGTTATGATCCTGCTGCTAGAGCGGGGGTGTCTATAAAAGACATCCCTCCTAGTTGGCCCGATGCATAGGCTACGAAACCTACAAAGAATCAGAGATACTAGATCAATATTCCACCAATACCACAAGGAATGGTATGTAGTTCTAATATTGTGTCTGCATTGATGCAGCTGAGGTACAAAGACCAAGACTTGCTTGTGTTAGAGGATGTCATGAAGGATCTATATTTTCCAATAGTCTCAGTAGAACAAGCCTCAATAAAGTGTATTCCACAGGATTAGGAAAGAGGACTAGACAAAGATATATTAGTCCAGTTCATCAAGATACTGCACTTTGGGCGGCCAACTGAGGTGAATTCATGTGTGAAACAATTTTTAGTATGTTTTCATGGGGGGTATTTATGGCTGTATGAGCCGATTGTAGTCACGGTGGAATTGATTTCAGCAATAATGAGGCTTCCCAAAGATGGGCCAAATCCCTGACAGTATATATGAGGAAAATATAATGATATAAAGTTGGAATTGACTCTAAAGAAGTGTTATGCTCTAAAGCACGACGGGAGATCCTACCACATTGATAGCATAAATGATCATGCAACCTATATTGGTGCAAGGATTTTGGCTAGTAAAGTAGTGAGGAAGAAGCACCCAGTTCAATGTAATTCTAGGGTGGTTGCATGTGATGAGTTATGTGTGCAAGGCACACATGAATTGGTCCCTTTTTCTAATGAACCAGCTAGTGGAGGATGCAGAGGCCACATAGGTGGGTGCAAGATCATTTACACATAGTTGGCTCCTCATCTTGATTATGCTAGTAGCTTGGATTGAACAAGAGGATTACCAAGGGATGGATGTCAAAGAAATAGAGGTGTGAAAGGGTGCTAAATATCAAAATTTATGGTGGGTTAAGGAAGAAAAGAGAATGGTAGATTTCTCGATCCAATTTTGGATCTAATAGGAAGCGTTGCAGGAGGCAGTAGTAAAATTTCCATGACTGACAGAAGAAGTCGTGACATAGTATCAGAGGATTGCACATTTTTCAATTGGACCCCACACTATTTACATTCGTGCATGGTGACACCCCATAAAGAAATGGGTACCAATGAGGTACAATGTGTCTGATATGGAGTTGGAGGCAGAGATTAATGGTTGGCATGCAGAGTGGTGATAATCAATCAATATAGAAAAATCGACGGATGCACCTTAGGATATCGTGCGCAAAGATGACCACCAATCAGATGATGAATCATCAACATAGACACCTACTTAACTAGAAACATAATGCATACTCCAAGAAATCAGAGAAAACAAGTGCATGGATCAGGCAGCACATAGCAACACCATGTGAGAAATAGAAGCACAACTGCACCGACTTGTCAAGGTTCTCAATGATGTGATTGATGCTGCCACAAAGGAAATGAAGAAATCAACACCGGAATGATTCACCAAGGTAAGAACTAAATTGGATTATTTTTTATAATGTTGTTTTGCAAAGAGTACCAGAAAGCGTAGCTACGTAGGAGTATGCATCAATCAGCACCGAGTCGCAGGCCAAGAATGTTCAAATTTCCTCGACTGTGATTGACACCATATGGGAAGACTTGAATACCTCCCTATAGCAGCTGTAGAATCTTGCCTTAGATATCAACAAGATGTCTACCCAGATGTTGGTATCCATGTATCAAGTTTCCAACCAATAATTGGCTGACAGACAGAAGGATATCAGTGACCTATATGTGTAGTCGCATGAGAAAGAAGAAGCAATGCAAATATAGGTACAAGAGTTGTGTCGTGCCAAGGAAAAGTTGATAGAAGACAAGGCATGGGAGATAGAAGTACTAAAAAGAGTGCATGGGAAATTTACGATTGAAACTATAGAGGAGATAAAGGAGTTGAAGAATAGATGAGTTGAATTGGAAGAGATAGTAGTAGATTCCTTCCAGCATGTCTTCGAGAGAACCGCAAAGCTGGATGTGGTAGCTAGAGTGAAGAAGCTTGGAGTCATTATTGAGTAGCTACAAAGCGAAACTAGTATTTTGGATGGATTGATACACCCCTCCACACCACCATAACAGATAGTCACAAGGAAGGACGAGATAGAAAAGCTAACAACATAGCTTGATGAGTTAGAGAAGGACGCTAAGAAAGTTACAGATTCCACTATGCAAGTTTGGGGTAGCATAGTGTAGGACGAACATCTAGAGCAACTGATGGCAACGTTGAAAGAAGCGGACGAACAATTGGAGACCCTGAAGATGTCACTTAAACCAATGCAATTTATTATGTGGATCACCAAGGCACCGGAACTAAAGGATTTGCATCAACGAGTCACAAGCGCAAGAGAAAGGAAGCAGTAGCACAATGCATAGTTAGAATATTTCTAGGATATTGGAGCATAGTTATCGGTGAAAGCAGCATCTACAGTCCAAGCCACACAAGAAGGAAATAAAAAAATTGTTGCGACGATGGTTGAGCACCCTGTCTACCATGATCTAAAGGTGATCGAGGAGATTACTAAATGATTCAAGGAGTAGTTCAAAGCGATCACTCAGTAGTTTGTATATTTCAAAGCCAAGATCACTGAGTTTACCAGGTCCAACTAAGCGTGGCTCGAGGGCGAGCCACAAGATTTTGTTGGGGGCCTATTGGCAGGGGTTTTGGGATGAGTTAGTTACATGGAATCATGAGTGTCATGCAAGATTAAAATAAACTACACAAGTGAAAGATATCATGCAAGGTGGATAATAGACTATTTAATGTATTTTGTATCATTTTTTTGTACTTTGGACCATATCTTATGGATATTGGTCATTATTTTGTAGATTCAGTTAAGAATTGGTTAAGAGTTAGTTAGAAGTGGACCTTCAATGTAAAGGCCCAAGCCTATAAATAGAAGTAGAATTTAAAATGAGGACAAATCAGAAGAATAGATAAAGATATCAAGAGAACTTGAGTGAAGCTGTTGAATTGTGGATTGTTTAGAATTTGTGAATTATTGCACAGAAGTAGTATGAGAAGATGGGAGTTGATTTGAATTGTTGTTTCTTTTAACTTTTTTTCTTCCTATTTCTATGATCTAATCGTGAATGTGAATTTAATGCATGCTATGGATCTATGATGCAATGTTTTCTGCTTTTAAATGATGTTATCTTTTTGGATCTATTTGTGCAACAGTATGATTGTTTCAGTTAGGAATGAATGATGCGATATCTTAATAGTGATGATGAGTAACCCTATTGATGATTAATTAGCTGGTCATATCTATTAGATAAGTTGATGAATTTTCGATCCACATAGTCCTCTTCTATTTTGCAGAAACTGGGTTCCGATAACTCTCCCTCGAACATCTCAGGTGAGACTTCAACCAGTTGCGGGTGTTGCTAGGAAGGGTAAAACCTGTCTGGGTCGATGCTCTGGGAGATCATTGTGAGTTGAGAATTTATGGCATGGGAACCTATATCGAATGGTTTTGCTAGCTAGGCTTGTACCAACAATCACATTTACTCAATTTTCCATATAACTAGTTTTTTCTCAAAGTTTCAAAAACCTTCGTTAAATGTCCTTCATGTTCTGCCTCACTCTTGGAATATAATAGGATATCATAAATAAATACCAACACAAACTTATCCAAAACATTACTTAACACACTATTCACACTATTCATCATATTCATAAATGTAGTAGGAGCATTTGTTAAACTGAATAGAATTAACACAAATTCATAATGTCCATATATTGTTCAGAATGTAGTTATATGAATGTTCTCATCTTTAACACATCGCTGATGGTACCACCGATCTAAGATCAATTTTTGAAAATATATTTTCTCCACCAATCTGATAAAAAAGATCATCTATTCTTTGTAAAGGTTTTTTATTTTTAACTGTCATCCTTTTCAATTATCGATAATCTATGCACATTCTGAAAGTTTCATCTATATTTTTTACATACAACGTGGGCGCTCCCCATGGTGATACACTAGGCTGAATATATCCCTTGTCCAACAATTCATGTATATGCATTCTTAATTTCATTAGTTCTAGAGTATTCATATGATAGGGAACTTCTGATATCGATGTTGAACCTAGAATTAGGTATATGGTAAAATATAAATCTCGTTTAGGTGGTAATCTAGGTATTTCCTCAAGAAATACAACTTGAAATTCATTCAAAATAGGAAACTATTCCACTATTGTTTTTTACTCTTCGGGTTCAATTTCTTTAAATTTGATGGCATAAAGTTGACATCCTTTTCGAATGCATTTTTTTAATTGTACTATAGAAACTTGTCTTGTAGTTGTAGGTCTATAAATTCCCTTTGCAGTATGATATTTACCCTCTTCATCCATGCAGTCAAAACTTTTATGTAGACAATCGATAATAAATTTATGATATTCTAACCAATCCATACCTATCGAGATATCATATGATCCTAGAGGAAGTATGTTTAAATTGAATGTAGTATCCATGACATTTAAACTTAATATGCAGTCCTTGACTAATTATGTAACCTTCATTTTCATTTTCATATCCAATTGTACTAACCATGCATTTTTTTGTTTTTCTTTACTAAGTTAACATTTTTTAAGTACTCTTTGTGCAATGTAACTTAAACTAGCTCCTCAATCAATAAGTATGGAAATAGATGTATTTGAAATATCACCTTATACTTCTAACATAGTGGATTGATTTTTTGCATGTCTGTCCTCCATAGCTACATTAATTCTAGGTATATTCCTAGCAATATCATTGACAGTAGAAGCTTCATGTACCATACCTATAGGAGCCATTTTATTGCTAGGATTATGAGGAAAATTCCTGTACAACTGAGGTCCATTACAACCCTAACATTTAACCTCTTTCAAAGTGTTATTCCATATGTCATTGGAAGTTCCAGTACCCTTTATACCACTACTGGTAGTTATACCTAGTTTATTGTAATTATTATTAGTATGTCCTTTTGTTCCTTTCTTGAAAGGAGATGTTTTAAATTCCTTTTTATGTTGATCCATATTCTATTTTTTTAATTTTCCCAACTTCTAGTTAATTCGATCTTTTCTTGAACAAATGGTAACACAATTGTCTTTTCCAATTTCCTCATCCATGGTCTTAGGCATCTCAAACTCATTCTTTTCCTTATAAGATGAGGGTAAGCAACTAATAAAGTTATCAACCTTGACTTTTCCATCCCTTAAATAAGGTACATAGCATTGTAAATATACAAACATAGTTACAAATTCTTCCATAGTTAACATTCCTAGTCACGGTTCATTGAATTCTTTGGCTTTCTCATCATAATATTGTTTTGAAATATATTTATTTTTAAATAACCTTTTAAAAATGTTCCAAATCAACTCTTTACTGTGTATGTTATTTAAACTTGTAGCCTCTTGCCACCATCAAGTAGTTTTTCTGCTCATTTGAAAGATTGATAAGCGTGCTCTTAAATTTCCATCATATCAATATACCTGAAAAATATTGTTTAATATTGAGTAACCAAGCTTCTATTGCCTCTTCCCATTATATATCAAATTTTGGGGGTCTTAACTTTATAAATTCTCCTTGCATCTATTGGATTTTCTTTTTGTTTTTCAACTTTTATGTTCTTTTCTTTCTTTAGGTATTGTATGATTACAGGAATGTTTTCTGTAGTTTCTTCACTACTCTTACCTTGTGCTGCACCTTTCCTTTTTTTTCCATTACTACAAGAGTTTTGACCATTATTCTTTTGTGGAAGTGTCAAACTTTTAATAATAAGTTCATTTATCTCTTCTTGATCTGATTTAGCATTGATTAGTTTAAGTTTATCTTCATTAAGACTTTTCATATATGCTTTCAAACACCTCATCATTTCCAAAATTTCTTACTACATATATGCGTTAGGTTTTGCTCCAAGTTTCAAAAAGAAACTTGCATTCTCTAAAGATGGCATATCTTTGGGTATCTCTTCTTCGCCCATAATCTGTTTAGGTTCTCACATTGTTTTGTCTCCATGTAACAATAGTTATTATTTTATTATTTTATATATATTTATAATCAATGTTCTTAAGGGTATTATACACATTAAATACATAGTGTCCCAATAGGTCACAGTTTTGTAATGTTGCTCTGATACCATTTTATAATAAACCAAAATTAATGTACAACATTACCATTAAATAAAAAGAAATTAATATCCTAATGTTGGTTTTAAGCTTCAAATGTTACTATTCGCGCCAACTCTTGGCTTGAGAACTTAAACCATTGCTTAAAGTATTTTTTTCTACACATCAAGGTCTCGTTTACATAAAACCTCCCTAAAAGA
This sequence comes from Pseudotsuga menziesii, assembly GCA_001517045.1. Lineage (NCBI taxonomy): Eukaryota > Viridiplantae > Streptophyta > Pinopsida > Pinales > Pinaceae > Pseudotsuga > Pseudotsuga menziesii. Next base: position 278,341 of record LPNX010921310.1, read on the forward strand.
AGCTCTAGAAATTATACTTTAGTTTAAATATAAAACTTATTTAGTCATATGACTAAACTCTCTTTTTTTCTTGCAAGTACTTTGACCACCCTAGAACTAAACAAATAACATTTCCTCCTAGGTACTAAATACAAGTAGGGAAACGAGGAATTACCGGACCCAAACTTAGCTAAAGCTAACCTGCAGATATTTAAAGGATAGATATCTATTTTTCAATTTCAGTATGGGAAATAGTTGGAAAGCACAATCATTGAGTTGACTTTTAATATGTTTTCGTGTATTATTTCCCTCTATCGGATGATGAGCTCTTTTGGTCTTATAGCCATGATTCGGATCTACTACGAAACTGTTGAGGAAATTGAGCTAGATTTAGCGCATAATATCATAGTTTTAGTGAATTGGAATGGAAAATTGATCGTCTCAGCCATATTTATCCATTGTATGTAGCTGGTGGTCCTATATCTCATTGAATCGTAGCACTCACATAGGTAAAGATGTTCCTTATCAGTTATTTTAATCAATACTTGGTTATTACAAATATTCACATATAAACTGACATCTCTTCCAATTTTTGGTCGCATGTTCGGTCATCAAGGTTAAGGACTTCAATATCAAATGTGAGTTTTATATTTAAACTTTGGTTCTCTCCGAGCCTGTGTTTTTGAAGGAGATTTGTTTTGGGTTCTGTGTTAATTTTTTTAACTGCATGTGCAATGTTGAATACCTTGTATAGCCGTGTTTTACTTTGGTTTGGTCACTTGGAATACTTTCCAGCTGGGATTTAATTTTTTAGTCCTTGTGACCGTTGCATTCATGGTAACCTCCAGCATGCTTAATCTAAATATTTTAAAGGCCTTCAATGCCATTAAAGTTTGGATTTTTTGTTTAAATGCAAGTACTCTCTAAACTTTCTTATAAAATACATGATGTTTTAAGTTAGTTGTTTATTTTTTTGACTAGAATCTATATGCAGTAAATCCATTTGTTTTGTTTTAATCTTTCTTTATTTAAAAAGGGTTTCCTCCCTTCTCATGAAATCTATCTCTGGTATTTTTAGTGATAGAAATGTGTGTTGGGTTTTGGGTTTATTGTACCCAATAACATTGTTAGGGTTTGCACTTGTAATTCTGTTAAATTATATTTGTTTAATATAATTCATTCATCCACAGATTAGGGTTATGGTTTTTTATTACTTAGTTCAATGATTAATGTGAAATAAATAACCTTAATGTGACCTAGGTTTTTATTTCATTCTAACTGACTTGTTCTCGTAACTGCAATGAATCTTTATAGGTTTGTTTACTAGGTTTCTTGATAATACAAACTTACCGATTACTGTCTCTTTTACTATGATAAAAACAACAGTTTTAAGTTAGTGTTGAGCGTAGAAGAAAATGTCCCGAGTTGGTTTCTGTAAATGTAAATACAAAACAAATTACCCTAGAAGAATATTCACTTTCAGTTCATAAACCAAAATTGAGATAAAATAAACACTACAAGAGATAAACTACAGTCGATGACTTTATATAGATATAAAACAAATAGTAATAGCAATAATAAGGGTTTATCCAAAAATGAAAGAAGATAAGGAAATAGACCCTTTCTACAACTGTATAGAAATATAACTAAATGATAGCAAGTATGATTTGATGGTTATAACTGAGAAGAAAGAATTTGTGTAAGAAACATATCTGCACAATATGGAAATGATAGAATCAACAGCTGCACACCACCCTACAACTGGAACCTCATAACAAGCAAGTTTGTTTTGGTTCCACCCCATTTATGAGACAATTGGGGTTTAAAATGGTTCTGATGCAGCTTTAAGTTTCCATCAGTATCTAAAAAGAATAAATCATTCTAGAACCTAGCATTCTCTTATGCTTTACTACAAGTTCTCATACAAAGCCTAACATCTGGAATATAGTCACTGGAAGTTCTGTGCTAATTCATGATTTCATTCTAGAGCTTTCAGCCATGGTGATCCCTAACATATTTTTTTTGAATTTATTTCTTGATAATCCTTCTCTTTTCCTTGCCTATGACTTTTTATTTAAAAATAACCAATTCCCTTTAATAATGGCCACTTGTCTCTATAGAGAATGTTGTAGGTTCGATAACTGTATTTAAACCCATGTTTCTATTAATTTATTGTGTAGCTATTAAAAGTCCCAATTCCCAATTATATTCATATAAAATTTAATTTAATTGTTTCTTTAAAAGTAAATAACAATTAAATATCCAAAAGTAACTAGAGGGTATTACAAGAATGAATTTGATCAAATAAGTGTTGGAAGTTCCAACATCTCAGTCAGGTGTTGGACATGCAACCATGTTGGTCACATTGCAACATATTGTCATATGATGAGATGCTATGGTTGCAGTGGATTTGGGAAAAAAGATTAATACATGATACGTGTATTGTAAATAATCTTGGTGTAGAGCTAAAGGCCAAGGCCCCACCATCGATTTGGTTATGTTGTGTTTCTGTTTTGAGAATGGTCGCCGATGGATATCGGGACATACGGCATATATTTAATTGTTGCATCATGTAAAAATGCATTTTAATTAAATAACCCAACCAACTATGTTCACGGCAACTAAATTGAGAAAGGGCATGATTCTAAAGGATAAGGAAGAGCGGGGGGGAATGTTGAACTTTGAGTCATGGGGAAGAGCTATGTGTCACCTCTCTCTTTTACTCCCACCACCATGGTTTTCTGTTGGTTAGTTGGGAGAGCGAATTGGTTGGCAAAAAGACCATGCCCACACCTGCTCACTCTCTCTCCACGACACATCAGTTGGCCTGTCCACTACCTTGATTGTGAGCTTGTTTAGTTCCTTCACATGAGGGAGTTAAAGGAATCCACATTCCATTGTTGGGGGTTCTCCTTCTCTTTCAAGATTTCTATTCGATGGGTATTCTTCCTTGTTCACATAAAAGATAGTTCTCCTCTTCCTCACGAATTCGAGGGCTGGTAGATTGTTTCTGTCCTCTGATCATGCAGAGAGTGTGTCTTTTTCCACCATTGGAAGATTTATTAATGTTTTGTTCTTACCATAATTGAAATTGTGTTTGTAATCACATCCATAGTTCTGTCGGTTGTGTTCCGTCTCTCATTCAGAGTTGGAAGTCAGAACCTGTTCCATTCCTGGTCTGTACAATTTTTCCCAGCGACTGCAGTGATATTTGAGCACTGTGGGCTCAGAGTTGATCGTGGGATTTCATTGCCACATTTTGTTTGGTTGTGTCTTTCCTTTTTATGGTGGTATCGTTCGAAGATTGCTGTGAGTACCTGCATTCTGGTCAACTATATTCCCCCCCCTATAAAAAGCTTGAATAGATGTTTGGTTGCTTACATGCAGTGATTTTTTCCTCGGAATCCATTGTAGTGGTGAATGAGGGCCTGAGATGCTTGACAAACCTGGTGGACTAAGAAACACATAGATAGAGCCATTGAGTTGGCTTCCTTCTCTACAACCCCTGAATAGCACTAGAAGGGAGATCAGGGTCTAAGGGACTGCGTTGGAGAGAAAGGGATGATTTCGTTGTGTTGGGTGTGTGTGGGTGTTCTAGATTCTAGACTGGTTCTAGTGTTGGTGTTTGTATCTCTTCAATGAGCTCACCAGCTTAGCATTATCCTTTCCCAACTCCTAGATGTCCTGATAAAACCTACTTTGTTGTCTTGGCTGATCTGTTGCTCGCCTGATAAACCCAACTATGTTGGCTTGGATGAACTATGTACCCTTGTGGTGTTGTTATCCATGGCTATGTGTAATTCTGTTTAGTTTCTTAATCCTTGGGGAGTCAAGCCCGGCTCGGGGGTGGCAACGTTGCTGAGAGGTTAAAGAGCACGCAAGCCTACAGTTGGGTGGAACATTGCAGTGACGTAGCTGGTTGCGGAACAAGCTCTTTATAAGATAAGTATCCTGACCTAACTTGTGTTTACAATCATATTTAATGTTAATGAATGCTGATATACATGTTAAATTCTGATTGGTATATGCATCAAGTGTTGATTGATATGTTTTTCTTCCATTGTGTATAATGAATGGTTATGCTTCATGATATGTTTTATGATTTAAGGTATCATGCTTCAGCATTATATGTATATGTATGTTCATGTTCATGGGCCTAGATCCCCAGATGATTTGATGGATAGTAGCGTCCTCTTATCCAGTCAGAGGATCAGGGATGTTACAGTGTGGTATCAAAGCCCTGGTTGCAGCGTGGGCCTGAATGGGCCATGACAGATCAGATAGCAGAAGCAGGTTGCCTTCTGTCTAGTAGCAATCAGAAAATTTTCTAAGTTCCAGAACTATCAGCCCATCGAAAGACTCAGTGACAAGATCTTCCAATGTAGTGGGCACTTAGTGGAAAGGCCACCCGATGGACGGTAACTGGAAAAACTTTCAAAAATTTCCTAAGTCCAACCATCGGCAATCGATGGAAGATAGTTGTTCTCATCGCCGATGGTTAGATGGGGAAACTACCAATGAACATCGGCAAGAGTTAGTTGAATGGGTTGCCGTCATTACAGCTGTCATGGGGACTAAAATGCCGATGTAGCAGTACTACAGGTTCTGACTGCCGACAGAAGAAGAAAATTTCAAAATTTTTGTTTAAGTGTTGAAATCATTGGAGGAGATTAGTTTATCGAGCACCCATCATTGTGGATGGCTATACCACTATGCCCTCGATGCATAGATCTTATGACCACCAATGCCGAGGAAAATTGGAAAATTTGACGAATTAACAGGTCTATCGGCTATCGGTGATGATTAATTGATCGCATCGCTGATGCACAGCTGATCATGTTGTTGATGTGGCGAAAGTTGGTGACTATAGCAGAATAAATTAGTGGAACAAAGTGCCATCGTTGTGAAATCCTAGTCAACTAAACCTCTGATGGTTACAGATTCCACTTGCCGGTGCTAGGGTGGTTGTTTGTTAATGCAGCAACGTAGAAGGGAAGATGAAGCTCATGGAATCAACGGAAGATAAAGGAAGATCCCGTCAACAGATAGTTAACTGAATCAGCAAAAGAGAAAAAATTTCAAAATTTTTCTAAGTCATGGAACCATTGGCCATCAGCGATGGTTAGTTGATTTGACCGCTAATGGTGCCTCCGACGAATAGAGCCTCCAACCGCTGACGTAGTAAAGAAAGTTCAAAAATTTTTCCAAGTGATGAAAACATCGGCCATCAAAATAAGATAGTGGTTTGTACGCCCACCATTGCAAATTCCTAGGGATCTAGTCTTCCGACGAGAAGAGTTCCAACTACCGATGTCGAGAGGGTTATGCCTCAGTTTGCTGATTAGAAGACTTTAGCGGGTTGGGCCGCCCATCGTAAAAACATCAAAGATGATAACCTGCAGTTGTGGCTACTGAATGAGCTATTTCGCTAACGGATAGGAGATAGTTGAGCCGATCAAAGTGGTGAAAAGGAAGACTAAAGAGAAAAATTGAAAATTTTTCTATGTCCCCGAATCATCAGCCATTGGCGATGGTTAGCTGATCACATTTCCCATACTCAAAGGATTCGGTTGATGATGAGCTATGACAAGTGAATTTTGTTGAAGCATCCGTCATTGCGGAGATCGAAGAGACTAACCGCCTGACGAGGAGTTCCTGTGAGAGCTGATGCCGCGGCTTCTAGAGACTCTGACCATCGACAAAGTTAGGAGTTGTGGAAGATTTAGTTTGATTGTGGATCATTGTTGTAGAAGGAATAATGATTAACCGTCTGGTCCATAGGGCACCCGGCCGCCGATGCAACAAGTTAACCCATGCTATCGCCAATGAAATTCGAAACGATAGATGATTAAGGACCGATACAATGGAAGGGAATGGACCAACAAATCACTGACACACCGAGGAGTTAGCAGGGAAGAGACCCAACTTGAGGAGTAAGAATGCATTGTAAAATTGTTAATGATTGGATCACCGATCGGAAGCTTAGCCGGTTTTCTCGTGGAAATGGTAGGAAGATCGTTTTTCGTCGTTGTGGTTGCTCAGATGACTATGCAATTGATGCACAGTTATTTTTCTTATCGATACAGAGTGAGAGTTTAGTCATTTTACTCATCGAAGTTACAGAAAGGAATAAACAACAAACCATTGATGAAAAAAAAATTTCTTGGCCGATGCAAATCAGAAGTGTAGTTTTTTTGACCACTGCAATGTTGGAGAATTAGTTGGGAGGAGGTCCGATTGGACCTAAGAAAATTTGGGTTTTTTAGAAGAATTTCTTAGTGATTTTTCAAGCAGTTTTCAACTGCCTTTCAGTAGATTTTCAGCATATTTCAGCCGACTTCCCATGGTCACAGAGCTAATGTCACGTCCCCGTCCCTCAACCGGCGAAGAGGACGCGACGGACATATCATACAAAACCGGGCAAACAGCCCAATGAGCATAATCAAAGAAATCAAATGCTAAAATTAAACTTGCAAGCATACTCAGATGCATAATTCTTTATTCATACAGCAGAAGCAAACATACATGAGCATTCCAGCATTGAACAGAATTCATTCAACATCAATATAATTTGCAGAGGTGAAGTAACCAGTAGCACTTATCTTTAGATGAAGAATTTGCCCGCAACCAGCTACGTCGCTGCAACGTTCCACCCAACCATAGGCCAGCTTACTCATCAATCTCTCAGCAACGCTGCCACCCCCGAGCTGGGCATGATTCCTCCGGAATAAGGGTCAATTGTAGTCTTACACATAGCCAAGGGGACACATAACAGCCAAACCAACACTGCTGGGTTTCACAGGCTTTCCACAGACAAGCCAAGCCAACACAGTCCAAGGTTCAACCACTGCATACCAGCAGCCAAAAAATCCTTTCACAGCTCTGTGAAGAAGTCATAAACAACAGGGGACAGTCCCAAACAAAGGGTGAGACACCACTCCAGCCTACAAGGCAACTCAGAGCTGGTTTTGGCCCTATCGTGGCCAAAACAACCCAGCTGCAACCCAAACAGGGTACTTCAGTAGCTCAAACACACAATGAACATTAACACAAATCACAGACCACAAAGGATAATCAACAGTACTCCCAGCATAGCCACAGACCACAGCAGAAAAATAGCTCACTCCGAAAACCCAGTGGCCCAAAACGCAGTTGGTCACCACAGCCAACAAAAACGTGGGGAAGTCAACAGCCCCAAAACACAATCCGTGAGAACGTCTCACAACATTGGAAAACGGCCCCAACAGTCTGTGCACGAGGGAACTTACACCATCCCACAAAACGCAGGAGAAAACATACCCGATTCTGCCCGTTGATGAACAAAACAACAGCAAGGACGCGAATTACAGTGTGTGGGTGCTCAGCAACTCGTGGAACCAAGGAACTGTCTACCTGAGACCAAAACCACCCAATTCCTGTGTGTGAGGAGCCATCATACCGAAAATCGTGGTGAGAGTGTTAACTGACCAGGGAGAGTGCGTGAGGGAGAAGAATGGGCAGACGTGGGTGGAGTGTGGATGTGGGTATGGAGCTGACAGCCCTGCCACCCCACTCCCAAAGGCAATAACTGCCCTCAACCACTCAGCCATATCTCCTCAACCACCAGCTCTGAAGCATTAAAGAGGTTGACAAGGTTGGGTGAGACAAAAAGGTGGCAAACAACAAAGGTAATAAAACATGGGTTTTTCCCCCATAACCAAGGTTTGACATCCCCCACCCCTTATCCTTTGGAACCATGCCCTTTTCATTTAACGTTGCACTGCCGTAGCTGGTTGTGGTTTAATTAATTGATGTGCGGGTTTACATGACGCCAAATTATAATGTGCCTTATAGCAGGAGATGCCACCGGCAATTATCCCCATTGCCGAAACATACACAACAAAATCGATGGTGGGTCTTTTTCCTTGAGCTCCTCACCATGATTAATTACATTTTACACATCATACAAACGGGGTCAAAACCGGGGATGTGACATTCCCCTCCCCCTTGGAATAACACCGTCCTCGGTGTTCCATTACATATATACAATACATATACAATTGCACATCAAAATTTCAAAATTGCAAATCTGCCCCACGTTCAATCATCTACTTTGAACGTTCACGACCAAGCCTCTCGGCTTCCATGGAATTTTCCTACTGGTTCTCAGCTTCTTGCTGATCTCGAAGTTTAGGAACTTTGCAGCTATTGCCTTCATCATGTTCCCTCATTGGGCAGTCCCGGCGTAAATGATGTCCTCCGCATCTCCAGCATCTCACTGGCTGCTTCATCATTACCTGCTCAATTTCCTTTGAGTCTTCATGCCTGGACCGTTTCTTATCGGGTCGCTTGGACGAATTTCCCATCACTGATCCACCTTCCTTTCCTTTGCCGATTGCTCCCAGAAGGCTTTTCACCTCCCTTTGCAAACCAATAGAGTCTTGCAAAATCTGGTGGTTCATTTCACTCTGCCTTCTCTGTATCCCGAGCATATCCCCAATATTCTCTTGGGTCTTGGCAATCACTTGAAGGAGACTTCCAGCCAAGTCCAACAACTTTTGATCTGCTTCCATAATCAACGTGCACTACCTGGTTTCACTTTTCTCACCTGTGGAATGCACCATTGAAATTCTATCAGACCAAGCATAATATAGATATCAAAATCAGTTAGTTAATTACCCAATTTGGCATGACAGTCCAATTCTCATCCATGAGGCTTTCATATCTTTCATGCCTTCCCCCAATAGGCACATGAGCTCATTCATGTCCATTCCTGGGCAGGGAATTAACTATTCCAGCATTCACACATTTACTTTTAAGCAAATACACACATTTCATTCTCAATCATACATGCATTCACAATGCATAAACATATATATATACGTATAATCAAAAGGCAAGAGAGAGCAGTAAGAGATTTTCCCCTCTTTGTTTTGTTCCATCCTGGAACCCTCGCCATCGCAGTGGCTTTTCATGCTCTCAGCCTCTTTCACTTTACCGTGAATGCTGGACCAATCTTTCTTGGTCATGACACTTAGTGTCTTTGGTCTATTCTAGACCTCTAAACCATGGAGTCTCTCCACATGGTTTGTCTTAATTGCTAGGACTCCCTCGTCCTACTAGCACCTTTTTCATTACCGCTCATTCTGAGCATTCCAGGACAGTCACATGTCCACATGCACCCCTAGGATGCTCTCATAGTCCTCGCTTCCAGCGATACCTATATCCAAACATTGAATAAATTCACATGTTTAGTTTATTCTCATGAATTTTACCTCTTAAACAAGAGATTAAAACATCATAACCAAATCATATACACATGTATATTCATAAGCAAAGTAATCCAATACTTATTTGTATTGTGCGTTTCCTCATTCGTCCACAAGATCCTGCTTCGCTTTGCAAGCCTTGGGATCGCCTATGGACTCAGATGTTAGGTCAGCATGCAGGCTTCTCCTCAACATCGAATTAATTAATGTCTAGCCAGTACATAACCATGTCAACTGGGCTTGGAACTTTATCATGACCATTTCCAGGTCTAGGATCTACTATGGATCCTTAGGCATATCACAGCCCATCATACACTCATGTCAACAATGACACATACACTTATATCAACATGCACTTATACCAACATACACTTATATCAACATGCACTTATATCAACAATACACTTATATCAACCATTTACCTTTACCTTTAGCCTGCCAACACAAGCAACACAAGCAATACAAGCAAACTCATCAGCATCATTGCTCTAAAACTGTAATCACATTTCATATCATTCACTATCAAATATTGAGACACCAGGAGTGCGTCCACTCCCCAGAGTGTAATCAATATTGAAAACCCTTTCATGACTCGACATCAGAAAAGTGTGCACTCTCTTCCGGTGTGTGCCATGCAGGTCCTATCCATATTCAAGCAATCAGTCATCATGGAAATAGATCAAAACATGTTCTGCATATGGAATTTAATAATTAAACATGCATATTCATAGCAAGGGTTACAGAACACTTATCCATTTTCCGTCGCAGTATGCCTTTAGATCTGTTAGGCACCATCAAGGAGTTGGGAAAAACTGAATGCTACGCTGGTGAGCTCGCTGCAGAGCTAGGAACACCTACACCAGAACTAGCCTGGCTTCTATAACATCCACATACACACCCAGCACAAGGAATCAGTCCCTTCTCTGCTACACAATCCCTCAGGCCCTGCATCCCCTTCTAGTGCTATCCCGGGGTTGTGGAGAAGAAAGCCAGCCCTCTAGCTCTGTCTGTGTGGTTTCCAATCACCAAGTTTAAGAAAACCAAGACCCCATCCCTGTTTCCTGTTTACGTTTCATATCCACACTTGTCTCATTGACATAATCCAACCATCTCACTAATGTTATCACCGAACATGTAGTGCAGATGAGACATTTTCAAAATGTCTAATGGAGTTTCACCCGAACCCCATTTCCAAAATAAGGGAAAACCTTCCCATGAAGTTTGGCTTCTGCAGGCCATCGCACATGATCTTCCTGCAGTGTGTACTCCTGACACATTCATCAAATAGCCAAACAGTTAATCATCACCTGATACCGCAATCCAATTGATCGTTTCATAACCAAGCAATGACATTAGCAATCAAATTCAATAAGAATTTGCGATTCTATCTACTACATAAATTGACTTGCTCAATTGTGGGTCTCTTGTAAGCAGCATTACTATGCCTATTATAATTTTATGCTTACTATCATAACATGATTACCCACTTACCATGTGTCCCTCCTGACACAATCTCACACAAGCCAACAATGATTAGTAGCCGTTAGTACCTCTTAAATCCGAAATCCACAATTCGAACTTAACAACCCGTACCAACTAATTTTCACAACCATGAGACTTCTTCTCATAAATGGTAGATTATGGCAGTGGTCAGGAACTTACCTCTCACTGCCGTGTTTGAAATAATCTACCTGAAACATGAATTTCAACCAACCAAACACAATCTTGTGCAAGCCAATGGTGACTATAAGTGGTCAGCATTTTCTTAAATTTGAAATTCATAATGCAAATCTAAGAAGCTATTTTACACGGTAGATTCCAGCATTGGTCAGGGTCTTACCTCTCAATGCCGTTTTTTTTAAAATAATCTACCTGAAACACAAGCTTCAACAACCAAACACAAGCTTATGCGAGCCAACAATGGCTAGTGGTTGTCAGCAATTTCTCAAATCCGAAATTCACAATTCGAATCCTAACAACCTATTATGCATATCATATGGTAGATTCAGGCATTGGTCAGGACCTTACCTCTCAATGCCGTTCTTAAAATAATCTACCTGAAACACAAGCTTCAACAACCAAACACAAGCTTATGCAAGCCAATAGTGACTAGTAGTTGTCAGCAATATTTGAAATTCACAATTCAAATTTAACAAGCTCTTTTACATGGTAGATTCCAGCATTGGTCAGGGTCTTACCTCTTACTGACATGCTCGAAAGAATCTACCTGAAACAGGAGCTTCCATCAACCAAACACTTGGTAAGTATGGATGCATATACTATCTTATTGCTACAACCATCACTGAAGCATTTTCAGAATTTACAAAATTCAAATACTTCAAGAGTTAGTCACATCAGTATATACCAAACTCATTCACTTATTGCAAGGTATAGTCACAGCATTAATGCAATTTAAATGAAGTGGTTAGATACCCTTACTTCACAGGCGTATCATTCATACCACCTTACTCTTTAATAGAGCATTCCTGGCAGCCAATTGATCATGACTATCCTGCATTCATAACAACCTTCGAAATAGTTCTAGAATTATCATTAATTCACCATTTCAATCATTAGTTAGTCCGCATACCACATGCATTCATCTCAATGCATTCATGCCATACATCACAACATTGCACCTACACTTATGCAATCAGTCATTCACATCCTTCATATGCATACATCCAATGCATAACAATAAGATTCACACAATCTTCTTGATGCATGTCCATTCAACACTACCTTGCATTGATTCAGGAATACTATGCATTCAACCATACCATGGCCTAACCGTGACTACTTCATATAGGATGCATTACTATAATCAATATCATTAACATGTATAGGTATGACACCTTTCGACATTCCAGTATTCACATGGTATGAGGTCTCTTACCTGGACCAATCCATGGAATTTGTCATAAGCAAACTCTTACCTACATGGGTCATACTTACACCCTTACCATGACCACTTTGATTGGTCCTTGCAGGAGATTTGCAGAATTTGCTCACCAACTATTGTCATGGACTTGTTGCCTTATTCCCTTCTCCAGAGGGTTGCTGGTCTCATTCATTAGCATCAGCAACATAGCCATCCGGGTCCATGTCATCGTTGGTTTGTCCACTAATTCCAACATCACAACAATGATCATCATTAGTGGTTCATCATAACTATGTAATTTCCAATATTCTTATCAATCATGCAATATTCTATGCATGCAATACATATCTCCATGCAGTTCAAGCATAAACTTAGGAAATGAAGTTATAATCAGCAATATAGGGTTTAATGAAAACTTCCCTTTCAAATCCCCCATCTTCTCATGGAATTCCTTTTCCACACAGCAGCTGGTTGGCTTCATAGTCCTTGCTGCCCCTGGGCATGCAACTACCCAGATTTGTCCATTTGCTAACAATGGCCATCATTAGCACTTTTCTGCTTCATTCTCAGATTCCGGTCACTTATCCCGAATCCCCACTGGATAAGCTTTCCAACGCCTGTTCACACGCGTCATTCCGATCTCGGATGTGAAAACCACACCACTTCCAAGAATGAAGACTTTCACTAATCTCGGCACTTTCATTACACTACTGCAAAGTAGAATTTTCACATTCTTCTAATGATCTCAGAACCATTTTGGCAGCTAAAAATCCCTCTGATTCAAACTCTTGCTCAAAACACAGAATTTTCCTTCCACGAGAATTTTTTTTTTTTTTTTTGTAAATCTTGATTTCGCGCAATTTGGCGCATCAGCTCGCTGCCAATTTTCTTATTTTCCAGCCCTGAAATGCACTGAAAAACAGCCGCAGAATTGGCTCTCGGAACCCTTATCCCGTCCGCAACGTCGGCTCTTTAGAAATTCCAACCCGTCCGCAACGTCGGCTCCTCACTTCATCTACCCATCCGACGTATCGGCTCCCGGAACCATCCTCTCGGCCACTGAATCGGCTCTCGGAAGGCTTATCCCGTCCGCTGAATCGGCTCCCCGGAAGTTTTATCCTTCCACAATTGAGGCTCCATGGAAGTTCCAACCCTTCCGACGTCCGCTCTTCCTTGGATGAACTTCCCACCTCGGGCGTCGGCTGAATCTCAAATCGGGCATCGGAAGCCTCATTGCTTCTTCACCTGCAACGACGGACAAGGAGCTTCACCAATTCATCCGCAATAGCGAACGCCCACTTCGCCGGCTCGTCGAACGTTGGCTGACTCTCGGATCGGACGCGGGATTGCTTAGCCGTCCGCAACGGCGGACCGGAGACTTTACCGAATCGTCCGCAACGAGGGACGTTCACTTTCTTCCATGGGCCGACCGTTCCATACTTAGCCGGGTTTTCGAAATTTTTCTGCGGCATCGGCGATGGGATGAATCTCGAGTCGGATGCGAGATTGTTCCACCATCCGCAACTGTTGGATGCGAAACTTCACCCATTCTCCCGCAACAGCGAACGTCAACTTTGCCAGTCCCTCCGCAACGGCGGACAGGGACTTCGTGAAACCTTCCGACTGTTCCAATACTTAGTCAAAATTTCGGAAATTCTGTCTTTCTTTCTTCTTCCCACCGAATGTAGCTCCAGTCGGCGATCGGATGACCTTTGAATCGAACATCGGATGACTTTCACGTCGGGCGTCGAACCAATTTGCCTTCCGATCGTTCCGACACTTAGACAAATTTTTGTGGCTTTTCTCCCTTAACGTGTCAGCGATTGGAGGTCTTTACAATCGGCTGCGGGATCACTTTGCCACCCGAAATGGTGAAAGTTCCACCTTGAGAACCCTTCCGCAATGGCGGACGAGGGACTTTACCAACTCATCCGCAACGGTGGATGTCCAATCCCTCAGTCCCTCCGCAACGGCGGAAGCCTTTCCCATTAGTGCTCCGACTATCCCATACTTAGCTAAACTTGGAAATTTTTGCTGCTGCCCTGCCGAACAGAAGGTAATTCTACCTTCTGTCACTGCATATTCTTGGCCCATAAAGGCCCATTGTTGCAACCATGGCTCTGATACCATATTGTCACGTCCCCGTTCCTCAACCGACGAAGAGGACGCGACGGACATATCATACACGACCGGGCAAACAGCCCAATGAGCATAATCAAAGAAATCAAATGCTGAAATTAAACTTGCAAGCATACTCAGATGCATAATTATTTATTCATACAGCGGAAGCAAACATACATGAGCATTCCAGCATTGAACAGAATTCATTCAACATCAATATAATTTGCAGAGGTGAAGTAACCAGCAGCACTTATCTTTAGATGAAGAATTTTCCCGCAACCAGCTATGTCGCTGCAACGTTCCACCCAACCATAGGCCAGCTTGCTCATCAATCTCTCAGCAACGCTGCCACCCCCGAGCTGGGCATGATTCCTCCGGAATAAGGGTCAATTGCAGGCTTACACATAGCCAAGGGGACACATAACAGCCAAACCAACACTGCTGGGTTTCACAGGCTTTCCACAGACAAGCCAAGCCAGCACAGTCCAAGGTTCAACCACTGCATACCAGCAGCCAAACAATCCTTTCACAGCTCTGTGAAGAAGTCATAAACAACAGGGGAGAGTCCCAAACAAAGGGTGAGACACCACTCCAGCCTACAAGGCAACTCAGAGCTAGTTTTTGCCCTATCGTGGCCAAAACAACCCAGCTGCAACCCAAACAGGGTACTTCAGTAGCCCAAACACACAATGAACATTAACACAAATCGCAGACCACAAAGGATAATCAACAGTACTCCCAGCATAGCCACAGACCACAGTAGAAAAACAGCTCACTCCGAAAACCCAGTGGCCCAAAACGCAGTTGGTCACCACAGCCAACAAAAACGTGGGGAAGTCAACAGCCCCAAAACACAATCCGTGAGCATGGCTCACAACATTGGAAAACGGCCCCAATAGTCTGTGCATGAGGGAACTTACACCAGCCCACAAAACGCAGGAGAAAACATACCCGATTCTGCCTGTTGATGAACAAAACAATAGCAAGGACGTGAATTACAGTGCGTGGGTGCTCAGCAACTCGTGGAACCAAGGAACTGTCTGCCTGAGACCAAAACCACCCAATTCCTGTGCGTGAGGAGCCATCATACCAAAAATCGTGGTGAGAGTGTTAACTGACCAGGGAGAGTGCGTGAGGGAGAAGAATGGGCAGACGTGGGTGGAGTGTGGATGTGGGTATGGAGCTGACAGCCCTGCCACCCCACACCCAAAGGCAATAACTGCCCTCAACCACTCAGCCATATCTCCTCAACCACCAGCTCTGAAGCATTAAAGAGGTTGACAAGGTTGGGTGAGACAAAAAGGTGGCAAACAACAAAGGTAATAAAACATGGGTTTTTCCCCCATAACCAAGGTTTGACATTCCCCCCCCCCTTATCCTTTGGAACCATGCCCTTTTCATTTAACGTTGCACTGCCGTAGCTAGTTGTGGTTTAATTAATTGATGTGCGGGTTTACATGACGCCAAATTATAATGTGCCTTATAGCACGAGATGCCACCGGCAATTATCCCCATTGTCGAAACATACACAACAAAATCGATGGTGGGGATTTTGCCTTGAGCTCCTCACCATGATTAATTACATTTTACACATCATGCAAACGGGGTCAAAACCGGGGACGTGACAGCTAAATATGAAATAGGAAAAATTATGTGTTTTAGCATAATTGTTGTTTTATGAAATTTCTAGAAGAAAAAGGTAAGTAGTTTGATTTATATTAATGTATGCATCTAACAGTTTGCTACTAACACATTTGTATAACTATAGATAATTTCCAAGAGCAGTACTCAAGAAAGAACAGTGTGGTAAAGCAAGAGGTGGTTCAGTCATGAGAACCCATGATGGGTATGATGCTCAAGATTCTTATGAGCGAGCAGAATATTCCATGGGAGAAAATTTCCGTAATGGAAATGAGGACATAGAGTCTATTGGAAGGAGATTCCAGGGGAAACCGTTCGAGGTTGTAGCCACCATGAGAAGCTTGGTTAAAGCCCAAGAAGAGCAGCATCAGTTGAATGCTGCCATATTGCAGAGTTTGACAGATTTACAGAAGAAGATAGATTTTGGACAAGGAACATCAAGACCAGAAGGTAGTAAGAGCAGTACTAGGAGAAGAATAAGGACTTCCAATGGATCATCTGACTTTGAGGAATCTAGTGGAGATTCAGGTTCATCTTCTCATAAAAGGAAAAGAAGAAGGCACCATAGGGATTGCTCTCAAGATGAATTTAGGAAAGCTAAACCTCCTACATTAGATGGTGAGATAAATATGGGACAAGAAGCTGGAGCTTGGCTTGTTGGGATCAAGAAGTACTTTCAAGTGCAGGATTACTCAGGAAACATGAAGGTGCGAGTTTCCATATTCAATCTGAATGGAAGGGCATCCATTTGGTGGGAACACTTCAAGAAAGTAAATAAGATCAGTGAAAGGAAACTGAAATGGAAATAGTTCAAGAAGTATTTCAAGCAGAAAAACCTTTCTGATAGGTATTATGATGACAAGATCAAGGAGTTCCATGAGCTGATATTTGGATAGCAGACCATGGATGAATATGCAAATAAATTCTTGGAATTATTGAGGTATGTCTAGTACATCAGAGATGAAAAAGTGAATATCCAATGGTTTCTAAGTGGATTTCCTCAAGCCTACAAAGATAGAATTGAGTTCTATGAGCCGATAACTCTTAAAGAAGAAATAAGAAAGGCTAAATATTGCTATGAGCAAAGCAAAGGTAAATATGATCACCATAAGGCATGTAAGGATAAGAAGAATGGAAATTTTGACCAAAGAAATAAAGTGTTCAAACCTTCTAGACCCAGGAATCAGCAGAAGCAGCCATCCCAAGCTGTAAATAATCTCGTTGGAGTGACAGGTTGAAATCCTAAATAGCCACAATAGAATAAAGGTCCACTCAAATTTTGGAAATGTGAAGGACCTCACTTGCGCAGATATTTTCCTCTCAATAATGAAAGTGCAAGGCTAGCTCATAACATTTAGGGAGGAGAAACAGTGGGTCGTGTAGCCAGAGAAGTCCCTACAATTTATACAGCACTGGAGGACGTCCAGGTAGATCATTACTCAACTATGGTTGAAGTTGCAGGTAAGATTGTTGAACAATCTATTTCTATTTTAATTGACCCTGGTTCTACTCATAGTTATATCACTCCTAGGGTAGTGGAGAGCTGTGCTTTTTAGAAAGTAAAGCATAGAAAATCTTGGTCAGTTCAGCTAGCCACTGGGACTAAGAGAAAAGTCAGTGACATGGTAGAGAAATGCCCATTGGCCATGAATGGATTGAACACTTGTGTAGATTTGAATGTTCTACCACTCAGTTCCTATGATGTTCTCATTGGAATGGATTGGTTGGAATCCCACCGAGTGAAGCTTGACTGTTATAACAATACTTTTGAATGCATAGATGAAGAAGGAAACCCAGTAATTGTGAAAGGTATTCCGAAAGCAATTTTAGTAAGGAAGGTTTCAGCAATGTAGTTGAATAAGTTCTGTAGGAAAGGATGCCAGTTGTATGCAGCTCATATTCTAGAACCAACATGAGATTAAACTCCTAGGCTGGAGGACTATCAGCTATTACAGGAATTCAAGGATGTGTTTCCTGATGAGATTTTTGGGCTTCCTCTATAGAGGGACATTGATTTCACCATTGAACTTGTGCTAGGAGAAGCACTAGTGTCCAAGACACCCTACAGAATGACTACACCAGAGATGCTAGAATTGAAGATGCAACTGCAAGAGTTGTTGGAAAAGAAGTATATCCAATCGAGTGTGTTTTTGTGGGGGGCACCATTTCTGTTTGTGAAAAAGAAATATGGTACACTCAGGTTATGTATTGATTACAGGTAGTTGAACAAGGTTACTGTGAAGAATAAATATCCTTTACCCAAAATTGATGACCTCTTTGATCAAATGAGAGGAGAAAAGGTATTTTCCAAGATTGACTTGAGGTCTGGTTACCATCAGGTGAGAATCAAGGATGAAGACATTCATAAGACAGCCTTCAGGACAAGGTATGGACATTATGAGTTTGTAGTGGTATCGTTTGCTCTCACAAATGTGCCAGCTACATTTATGTGCCTTATGAACAGTTTCTTTAGTAAGTATTTGGACAAGCTTGTTCTTGTTTTCCTTGATGACATTCTTGCTTATTCTAAGAATGAGGAAGAGCATGAGGAGCATTTGAGATTGACATTGCAAGTGCTCAGGGAACATGAGCTGTATGCAAATTTGAGTAAGTGTGACTTCTAGAGGGATAGAATTTAGTATTTGGGTCACATTATCTCAGAAGAGGGTATATCAGTAGACCCTGAGAAGATTGAAGCCATTATGAATTGGCCTACTCCAAGAAATGTGACGGATGTAAGATCTTTTATGGGACTTGCAGGATACTACAAGAAATTCATTGAAGGATTTTCTAGGGTGACACATGCCGTCACTTCTTTGCAAAAGAAGGGGATGAAGTTCAAATGGACTTTGAAGTGTGAAGAAAGCTTCTAGCTGTTGAAGAACCTTCTCACCAGTGCAGCATTATTGAAAGTTGCAGACCCAGAAAAAGATTTTGTGGTATCCACTGATGCATGAGGACAAGGGCTTGGAGGATTCCTTGTGCAGGACAACCACGTGATATGTTATGAGTTGAGAAAGCTGAAGGAGCATGAGAAGAACTATGCCACTCATGATATAGAGCTTGCATCCATAGTACATGCTCTCAAGATGTGGAGACATTACTTGATGGGTAGAATATTTGAGCTTAGAATAGACCATTGTGGTCTGAAGTACTTGTTTGATCAGCCTACTCTTAATGCTAGGCAAGCGAGATGGCTCAAATTTCTAAGTGAGGTTGATTTTGAAATCAAGCACATAAAAGGAAAAGAAAACAAGCTAGATGATGCACTCAGCCGAAAGGTACAGGAAATGCATGTGGCATCTTTGAGTATTTGCCAATCAGATTTGAGGCAACAGATGGAAAATCATGTTGACGGAGATGAATTGTATGAGCAGGTGAAAGACAAATTGCAGCAACAAAGTCTTGAGAAGAGGTATGAGGGATATAAATTGGAAGAAGATGGAATTCTCACTTTTAAAGGCAGAATTTATATTCCGAAAGTAGTATATTTGAGGAGAAATGTTATGGATGAAATCCATCAAGCTCTGTATTTTGGTCACCCAGGATATTAGAAGAAAATTGGTACAGCTAGAAGGCAGTACTTTTGGCCAGGTATGAAAAAGGACATGGCTCAATACATTTCAAGGTGCATGAAATTTCAACAGGTAAAGGTTGAGCATCAACATCCAGTAGGTTTGTTGTAGCCTTTGCCAGTTCCAGAATGGAAATGGGAAGTTATTTTGATGGATTTTATCACAGGATTGCCGATGACTTGGAGACAACATGATACCATCATGGTTGTAGTAGACAAGTTGACAAAGGCAGAAAATTTTAGACCAGTGAAGTCCACACATAAGACTAATGGCATTGCAAACATTTTCATGAGGTAGATTTTCAAATTGCATGGATTCCCAAAGGTAACAGTTTATGACAAAGATGTCAAGTTCACTTCCAATTTTTGGAAGGGGTTGTTTGCAAATTTGGGTACAAAGTTAAACTTCAGCATTGCATACCATCCTTAGACAGATGGGCAGATAGAAAGAGTTAATTAGGTGCTTGAAGATATGCTTGGTAGAGGTTTCTTACAACAATGGACAGTTTGCATCCTTGGGGATGAGTTTGTATGAAGCTTTGTATGGCAGAAGGTGTAGGACACTTGTGACTTGGGACAACCTGGTGAACAAAGTGGTGCTTGGACAAGAATTGCTCAAGGAAATGGAGCAAGAAGTTGTAAATATTAGACAGAATCTAAAAGCAGCACAAGAAAGACAGAAAATCTATGCAGATAAGCATAGGGTGAACAGAGATTTTAGTGTTGGGGATCATGTTTACCTTAGAGTGAAAGCAACGAAAAGTTCCTTGAAGCTTGGACGTTGTGCCAAGATGTCACCTAGAAATTGTGGGCCATTTGAAGTGCTTGAAAGAATAGGTCTTGTTGCATATATACTTTCATTTCCTGCTAGTACTAGAGCTCATAATGTTTTTCATGTTTCTTTGCTTGAGAAATATGTACATGATCCTAACCATGTGATAAATTGGGATGTGATTCAGGTGGAACCCGAGGGAGAGTTCCAAATCGAGCCAATGGGCATCCTCGACAGGAAGGTCACAATGCTATGGAATTGAGCCATAGGGTAGGTAAAGGTGCAATGGGAGCATTACATACATAAAGAAGATATGTGGGAATTGGAGGATGCCATGCAATTGGCACATCCATTTTTGTTCAATTATGTGGAACACTAAGGCAGTACCAGTGAAGCATTTTGTTCACTTTTGTAAATCACTGAGGACAATGCTATTGAAGGGGGAGGGGAATGTAATACCCTGGTTTTAACCCTGCTTACATTAAAAATACATGATACATATATTGTAAATAATCTTGGTGGGGAGCTAAAGGCCAAGGCCCCACCATCGAAGGATAAGGAAGGGGGGGCGAATGTTGAACTTTGAATCATGGGGAAGAGCCACGTGTCACCTCTCTCTTTTACTCCCACCACCTTGGTTTTTTGTTGGTTAGTTGGGATAGTAAATTGGTTGGCAAAAATACCACGCCCACGTTTTCTCACTCTCTCTCCATGATGCATCTGTTGGCTTGTCTGCTACCCCGATCATGAGCCTGTTTAGTTCCTTCATGCGAGCAAGTTAAAGGAATCCACATTCCAATATTGGGGGTTCACCTTCTCTCTTGGGATTTCCATTCAGTGGGTTTTCTTCCCTGTTCATGGAGAATATAGTTCTCCTCTGCCTCATGAATTCAACGGATGGTGCATTGTTTCTCTCCTCAGATCACGCAGAGAGTGTGTCTTTTTCCACCATTGGCATATTTCTTAATGTTTTGTTCTTCCCATCGTTGAAATTGTGTTTGTAATCACCTCCATAGTTTTGTGGGTTGCATTCTGTCTCTCACACAGAGTTGGAAGTCAAAACCTGTTCCATTCTCGATCTATACAAGTTTTCCCAATGACTGCAGTGAGATTTGTGCACTGTGGACTCAGAGTTGATCATGGGATGTCATTGCCACAATTTTTTTGGTTGTTTCTTTCCTTTTTATGGTGGTATCGGTTGAATATTGTTGTGAGCACATGCATTCTGGTCAACTATATTTCCCCCCCCTGTAAAAGCTTGAATAGCTGTTTGGCTACTGCATGCAGTGGTTTTTTCCTCGGACTGCATTGGAGTTGTAAATGATGGCCTAAGATGCTGGAGAAACCTGGTGGATTGAGAACCACACAGATAGATCCACTGAGTTGTCTTCCTTCTCCACAACCCCTGAATAGCACTGGAAGGGAGATCAGGGTCTGAGGGACTGCGTTACAAAGAAAGGGATGATTTCATTGTGTTGGGTGTGTGTGGGTGTTCTAGAATCAAGACTGGATCTGGTTTTGGTGTTTGTATCTTTTCGATGATCTCACTAGAGTAGCATTAGCCCAGCTCCTAGATGGCCTGATATACCCAACTTTGTTGGCTTGGCTAATACATTGTTCACCTGATAAACCCAACTGTGTTGGCTTGGCTGACCTATGTACCCTTGTGGTGTTGTTATCCATGGCTATGTGTAATTCTCTTTAGTTCCTTATTCCTTGGGGAATCATGCCCGTCTCGGGGGTGGTAGCATTGCTAAGATATTAAAGAGCATGCGAGCCTACGGTTGGGTGGAACATTGCAGCGGTGTAGCTGGTTGTGCAACAAGCTCTTTATAAGATAAGTATCCTTATCTAACTTGTGTCTGCAATCATATTTAATGTTAATGAATGTTGATATACATGTTAAATGTTGATCGGTATATGCATGAAGTGGTGATTGATATGTTTTTCTTCCATTGTGTATGATGAATGGTTATGCTTCATGATATGTTTTATGATTTAAAGTATCATGCTTCAGCATTATATGTATATGTATGTTCATGTTCATGGGGCTAGATACTTGGATGATTTGATGTATATTAGTGTCCTCTTTGCTGGTAGGAGGGTCGGGGACGTTACAAATAAATTAGCACACCTTGAGTTTATAAGGTTGGAAGATTAACTTGGAGGAGAAAGGATGGCTATTCCAAGCATATAGACAGGTCCTAGGATCAGGCATGTTGATAGGGGGGTAGTGAACAAATATTTTAGATACATATATTTGGACATCCTTTTCTATTTATTACAAAGGGGGAGAGATTAATACAAAAGGGGAGCATGCTCGCAGGGGGAGCATGGGTTGTTTTCATCAATGAAAAAGGGTGAGATTGTTGATTGAATTTTTATTGATGCCAACATGGCACTTGTAGTGGCTCCATAAGTAGTCATTGATACCACCCAGTCCCTCTTGCAGTGCACATGCATGGATGATCCCAGTACCCTCACATCTAGTGCCTTGTATCTCATACAAATATGAGTTGTTCTTTGAAGCACCTTGTGGAGCCTAACAAGGTTCTTGAACCCACAAGAATGAATCTTGGAGCCACCACCTTGTTGATGATGTTGAAGATCATATTGATGGTTCTTGACCACTGGACATCCTCTTGTGTTGTTGAAGAGGTTGAAGAATCTGATGAAGAATCTTTTGAAGAATTCCTTGGACCCACAAATGGTGACTTAATTGTCCTTGTACCCTTAAATGTGATGATGTGGTTATTGATGACTTGATGAAGTCTTGGAACCCTCAAAGATGGTACTTAATCCCACAAGTCTCTTGAATAATTCTTGGTTGACATGTTGAATCCATTTGAGCCATGAAGATGTTCTTAGGTGGAACCCTTGATGTAGGGTGCCCTTGTGTCATTCGTTGAAAAGGTCATGAAGCCCATTGATTGCACATGATGAAGACCTCAATTCCTTGTAGATGCTCATTATGCATAAGAGGGTTTGGAATGATGACTCTTGGATGTTATATAATTTGAATGTAATGTGATAGGGTTGAATATTCCTTGAAACTCCATCAAGTTGTGCCCTTAGGTATTAAACCCACACACACTTGGAAGCTTGACGATGGAACCTATAAACAATCCCATGTACAAGTAATCAAACATAACATGGTAACAAGTCAACACTCCAAAAATAATAAAGAAAGGTGGACAAGGTAATGAACCCCCATCTTGTTGAATTAAAGATAGTCAACCAAAGTTATGACTAATTATTTTACCTTGACTTATTTGTGAAACAACAAAAGATGATGGTTTTGCTTGATGAAGAAGTCATCCAACCTACAAAAATTTTAAATAAAATTTTGTTTATATTAATTACAAGTTGTCCCAATAAATATATATCTCATATATATATATATATATATATATATATATATATAGGACATAACATGTCCTCATTTTTGCATGTACTTTTCGGTGGAGCTTTGATATTTTTCGGTTGAGGCAGCAGCAGGCATAGTGAAAAAATCGTGATGTTTAGTAGCTCTGAATTCATGGCAGCAGAATTTGTGTATAATTTTTTTGGGTGACAAATATACAACCAAGTAAAGAAATTTGTGGAATGAGGTGATCTCGGTGAAAGTTACAACAATCCTTCTTTTATTTATTTTTGGGGTTTTTTGCACATGAAAATCTCACACTACCTAGTCATCCTTCAGAAGACTTTCTTGTTTCCTATCAACCTCCCAAAAAAGCCTGATCTGGATCATCTTGGCCATTTTTTTCCCTGGCCTAGAAGGGACGACGCCCTTTTTCATTTGCCAAAAAGTGTCATTGACACCTCCTCCAGTTGAGAAAAAGGTGCCACTGCCTCCTTTTAGTGGAAAAAATCCCAGATCGATGCTTTGCCCAATTTAGCAAAAAACGGTGATGGTTAGTTGAAAGGGAAAAAAAGAAGTTTCTAGAAGATTCCGTATGGAATCCTTCATGGAATTAGTTCCTATGTGCCCGGGGGAGGTGGCATTCACCTCCCTCACCTATAGGGATATCATTCTATACTTTTTCCAAGTCAGCCTACAGGTTATTGGCCTATAAATGAATCCTCCATGAAGAGAGTGGGGGAGGCTAGAAAAAAGCATCCTTATGCTGCTAGTTTGAAGTATGAATAGAGGCAAAGTAGAGGTAGCTTGTAGATGGAGAGTTATTCCTAGTAGATTGTAGACATTCTTGTTGACACAGAAGCCATCAACATTAAGGCTTTTTGGTTGTACTTCTTTCTCATCCATATATTAATACAAAGACATTTCCCTTTCCTATATTTGATTGTTGTGTTTATGATTAAATATTATTGGATTCCTTGATCACTAATATGGATAGTTGATTATCATGATGCTCTCATTATTTTGTTTGTATTGTAATCCATCTTGCAGGTATTGAGCCATCTCAAGGACTTTCTAGATAGAATATAAGTAGATCTACGATTCAACTATATGGTGTGTTATGTTAATTGATTTAATTATTCAAGGGAAGGATATGTTGTTGTGTCTTTTTGTTCTATAGTTGTGTTTTGAATTACAGAGGAACAAGCAGTGTCAGTAATGGTTGAGAATTTCTATTAACAAAATTGGCTACTCTACTAGGGATCTATCCTAATCCAGTCAGATCTAGGGAAGATCCAGTTAGATCTAGTCTAGATCTAATTAGATATACAAATCGTGGTAAGCACCCCTTTTATGAAGGTGATCTCTCTCTTTTTTAGTTGTTTCAACTGTAAGGTAAATTATCTAATTTATGCTCCTGGTCTTTTGCCTCTGTTCTGAGTAATTTTTACCCTCCTTTCAGTCTGCTCAGCCTTTCTGGTTTCTCCTACATGCTCTTAGATTTTTAGGTGCACTATTGGACAATGCCTTTTACTTTGACTAACAAAGCATCAGTCTATCCCAGGATGCCTTTAATCCCTTTAGTAATAGCACCGATGGCGCCTTTCTCCTTGGTTGATAGAGTGCCGGTGATGCCTTTCTGCAAAATGCTAGGAGCACCATAGCACCCTGGAACGCTCTAGTGCATTCCCTCTTAGCGCGCTAAGGTAGGTCCTCAAAATTGGCTATCTGGAAAATTTTATTAAAAAATTTGAAAACTGTCCTTTTTCTCTGAAAAAATTGTTTTGTGTGGTTTTGCTTGCTTGATTGATCATGTCTATTTTACTGGTTTTTGTGACTCTGATTCTCTCTTTGAGCTTAGATCCAAAAATTTCTACTTCTTTCATTGTCATAAACGAAATCAGAAATATACTTTGGTTTTGCTTTTTTATTAAAGTATCTAAAAAATATCATTGTCGAAAAGAGAACCTACGACCTCTTCCTAGAAGATTAGTTTCCTTTGAAAATACTTCTTTGTGTGCCTCATATTTTCTAGAAAAATACAAAAGGAATCATCTTACTTTCCTCTTGTTTATGCTTGCAAAGGTTGTGTGTTTTTTTTTCCATTTGCATGTATGTTTTGGAAATATTAGTCTTTTTGACATTGTAGCAAAGTTAGTTTGCATGCATGTTAGAGGCTTAATTTTCTTTCCCTCCTTTTTTTAGAAACTTTGGAATCCTTGTCTGAAAGAATTTTCATGTTTGAAAGACTCCTTTTGCATCTCTTTTTTGGATCTTGTTCTATTGTTGAAAACAACATTCTATTTGTATATTGTTGAAAAGAAAAGAAAATGTTCCTTCCTTGCCCTAGTTAGTTCTCATCGAAGTAGAAAAGTGCATTACATTTAGAATAATTTTCATCATCGGAGATAACATTCCACAAACATTCACCTAATTATCCATATAAAATTAACGGTATCTTTATCTCTAAAACTTGTATAGAAATTTTAGTTATAGGCTAGTGACGTGTTCGGATGTCATTGAGCGTAGGAGCAATCGTTATTTGTCTACACTACATCTTCAGATTCGTGCGGTTCTTCCACATACCGTCAGTATATTGAACGGCCTTTCACACACCCTTTGTTATATTTTTGTCATTCGAGCTAGCATTATATTAGGATATTTAACTGAGAGAATAACAAGCACAACAATAAAACAAAAGAGACAATGAACACGGTGTTTTTCCTTGGGGAAACCATAAATGGAGAAAAACCCACAACTTCCTCAGAGATAGAATCAACACCAAAAATAAAACCCCAAAACAGTAAGATGATCTTCCGACAGTAGTAGCCCCTTTCTGTCTAGCCCCAGCAACTTCTTCTCCCTCTGTTATGCTTTACAACTGAGTGTGAATGAGTGTATGATAAATAGAGAGGCTCACTCTCTATTTATACTAATTCCTGACTTGATAATATCTCACTAGGGCTGAATTCACTAGGAGAGTCTAATAACTCTAAGGCTGTGCAATTGCGAGGACTTTAACCCTTGAACAATAGGAGGGTTACCCATAATGACTTGACATGACTTGTTTACATTATAGAAACTCCCGATCGAAACATCGGGGCATGACGTGACTCATTTACATCACAAACACTTCCTGGAATAAAAATAGGGGTACAATACATAAGATATACAAGTGAATACATTCCGAAGTTACAATTACAGCAACACTACCTCTTAAGTAGGGAGGTATTCTCTTGACACAATTTATCAGCACAACTTTTTATTATGTATCATCTGGATCATCATCAAGTCCTTGACATATTCAAGTCATCTTCATCTTCAATTCATATTCATCTAGATCTGGATCATCTTTGGCTCTAGAACATCCCCGCTGGATCATCAGCACAAGTGCTATCTCTTGATTCTTCTCATCACAGGAAGTTCTACAGAGCCAACCCTTTTTCATGCTGGTTGTAGGTCTAGCCTCCATGTAGGTATTTTTTAGCACTTATATCTGACCCTAAGTTAGAATGGCCCACCCATCACTTACATCTGACCATGAGAGGAACCAATCCAATCATCTATGTCAAAAAGGCCCAACACTTACATTCGACCATGTGAGGAACCAATCCTACCTACATGTTGAAAGGGCTCTACACATACATATGACCATGTAGGAACCAATCCTATAGTCACATTAGAATGGATCTGCACTTATATCTGATCATGTATGAACCAATTATACAGTCACATTAGAATGGCTTTGCACTTATATCTGATCATGTAGGAACCAATCCTATAGTCACATCAGAATCGCCCTCAATCCCAGATTGAGTATTCATGGTAACTGACCAGGTGCCTCCATTCCAAGAATGGAATCCAGCACTTGTATTTGATCATGTAGGAACCAATCCTACAGTCACATCAGAATGGATCATCACTCATATCTAACATGCAAGGAACCAATCTTCTCATCATGACAAAATGGATCATCCCTTACATCTGACCATGGAAGGAACCAAGCCTCTCACCATGTCAGAATGGCTCATAGACTCATCACTTCCCCTTAGAGGGAACCTCAATCTAGAGAACACAAAGCTTCTCCCTGAATTACTCAAACTTCACTCAGGATACTAGCTTAGTCAACACATCAACTATTTCTTCATCTGTCGCAACATACTAGAGCCTCATTGCTCCTTTCTACACCATATCCCTAATATAGTGATACTTTATCTCGATATGCTTTGAATTGTCATGGAACACCGGGTTCTCCGACAACTTCACACAACTCTGGTTGTCACAATATATACAAGTAGCATCCAACTGGAGATCATATAAATCAGACAGTAGCTTCCTCAACCATATTGCCTCACAACTAGCTGAACAAGATGCAACATAATCTACTTCAGCTATACTTAGTGCCACATGGGATTAATTCCTGCTAAACCAAGAGATCACACCTAATCCCATACTGAAGCAACACCTTGAAGTGCACTTCCTATCGATGGCACTGCCTGCCCAATCTAAATCAACATAAACCTCCAGGTTAATCTTCTAATTTTCCTCATACTTGAGACCATAATCAATTGTACCCCTCAGGTACCTCAAAATATGCTTTGCATCAATCAAGTGAACATGTCTCCGAAATGTCAGGAACTGGCTCAAGGTGTTCACAACAAAGAAAATATATTCTCTTGTGTTCGTCAAGCACATCAAGGACCCAATCATCTGATGATACATCGTAGCATCAACCGCTTTTAATGAAGCATCACTCAATAGATTCAGGTTCGATTCCATAGGTGTGGGCATGGCCTTCCAGTCCATCATCCCGAATCTATTCAGGATCTCTAATGCATACTTCCCTTATCCAAGGGATATTCCATTCGCATTCTACCACACCTCCATGCCTAGAAAATAGTGCATCATACCCAAGTCCTTCATTTCGAACTCGGCAGCAAAATTCCTCTTCGTATCATCAATCAACGCATCCATTCCTTTTACAAAGAAATAATCTACATATAGTAGGAGTATCACTGGGTTACCATATCCAACCTTGTAGTAAAGGTTGGAATCTACTTTACTTTTGGTAAAGCCCAAACTGGATAGAAATCCATCAATTCTGCCATACCATGTCCTGGGTGCCTGTTTCAAACCATATAGGGCTTTCTTCAATATACACACATGAGACTCCCTGTCATGTGTCTCAAAACCAAGTGCTTGTTCTACATACACTTCTTCTTCCACTACACCATTCAAGAAAGTGGTCTTGACATCCATTTGGTGTATCTTCCATTTCATCACTGCAGTGAGAGAAAGTACTGATCTAATGGAAGTGTATCTGGCTACAGGTGCAAAATTTTATTCATAATATATTCCTTCTTTCTATGAGAAGCCACGAGCCATGAATCTTTCTTTATATTTCTCTATGCTGCCATCTGCATCATGTTTGATCTTGTAGATCCATTTGGAAGTTACAATAGACTTTCCTTCTAGTCGTGGAACAACATCCCAAACATCATTCTTCATGATCTATTGATACTCTTCGACCATATCATCCTTTATCGATGAAATCACATAATAAGGCTACATACCTGGAGCAGGACCTAGTCCTCTTTCTTTCTCCGTGATTCTCTTCTGGAGCTCGATATCTTTCTACACCTTGGATAGCTTCTCATACCCAAGTAGGATTCCTCTTGTGAGGATTCTTCTCCTAAGGTGGATCTACATGTTCTTGAGGTTCTCATAATTCTCGATATTCTTCTTGAATTTCTTTGTTTATGGTTGTGTCATGAATTCTAGGTGCTTCTGTTTCTTCAGGATCTTTAGCAGGTCTCTTTCTAGATTTGTTATGAGATGATTCTTCGTCAAATGTTACGTCCCTACTGATGTCGATATTCTTGAATCCTGAGAAGTATATTCTGTAATCCGTCAAGCTTTTATATTATCTCACAAATATACCCTTCTTTCCTGAAGGATCTAACTTTGTCCTCTTTTCTTTCAGAATGTGTATGTACACTGGACACCTAAATATTCTGAGATGGCTAACTTTTGGTTTCTTGCCGAAAAAGACTTATTCAAGTGCCTTGTTCTCAAGTATTCTATGTGGAGTACGGTTCTGTACATACACCACTGTTCTGGAAGCTTCTTCCCATAGATGCATGGGAAGATATTGATCATGAAGCATTGCTCTTGCAACTTCCATGATCGTTCTATTCTTCCTTTTTGCAACCCCATTCTATTGTGGATTATATGGAGTGGGTAACTCCCTCTTAATCCCCGAATATTTGCATAACTCTTTGAATTCATTTGATGTAAATTCTTCGCCATTATCTAATCGAAAGGTCTTGATCTTCGTTTCAGTGTGGTTCTCGATCAAGGCTCTGAATTCCTTGAATTTGATGAATACTTCATCTTTTTTCTTCATAAAGTATATCCATGTCTTTCTAGAAAATCATCAATAAAAGAAACATAGTATACATACCCGCTTAAAGAACTGGATGAAATTGGACCACATACATCGTAGTGAATGATTTCCAAGATTCCTTTTTCTTTTCTCTCACTACTTGGAAATGCCTTCTTCGTGTTCTTTCCTTTCGCACATCCTTTGCAGACTCCATCATGTTTTTCCTGAATTTCAGGAAGACCTTCAACAACTTTGCTTGCAAGTGGTAGTGCTATGTAATGTACATGTGCAAGCCTTCTATTCCAAAGTTCATTTGGCTCTACTGTGTCATGGGCCAAAGCTTGTTCCGAATGGCCCTTCAATTTGTATAATCCTCCTTCTTATTTTCCAATTACTATTGCACCGTCAATAGTCTTTCCTCTTGGCCACATGAGGACTTGGCCATCTACAAATGCAACCCTCATGCCATTTGCATCTAGTGCCAATATGGAGAGAAGATTCTTCTTTAGTCCAGGTACAAACAATACATCCTTCATTTTGATAGACTTTCCAGAGTCTAGATTATAGGAGGATTCCCCACTACCTTTTATGGGATATTGGTAGTCATCCCCAAGTTTCACCTTATGGGGTGAATTATGTTCGGATAGTTTCACAAAGGATTCCTTGAATCTTGTCATGTGTTTGGAAGCCCCACTATCAATAAGCCAATATTTGATTCCATGTGTGACAGTTCGCATGAGAGCAAAGATCAGAACATATTCCTCATCACTTGAAGAGTCTTCACTTTCTTGTTTTTCTCTCTTTCTGGGAGGATCATCATCCTCAACAGTGTGAGCATCATGTCTTCTTTTGGATTTCCTCTTCTTCTTAGATCCATTCTTATTCATGGGACAATTTATAGCAAAGTGTCCTCATTCATCACATGTATAGCATCTGAGTTTGGATGGATCCTTGTTTATTTTTACAAAATTATCATTCTGATGAGAATGCTTACCTTGGTGATGATGATTTTCCCTTCTACCTTTCTTGGAGTGTATTGTGCGAGCTTGATCTTCATTTCCCATATTTTCTTCTCGAGCTACTATTCGAGCTTCTTCTTGTGAGAATTCTTCCCACAGTCTACTAAACTTTATTAGCTTCTTTCCAGCATAGATTCCTTGGATGAAAGAATCCCATGATCTAGGTAGAACATTCAAGGTTGTCATCACAATTTTTGTATTCTCCACTTCTTCATCTACTGCTTCAAGTTTTTCTTTGATCTAGGAGACCCTTTTAGAGTATGACTGTATGGTGTCCTCATTTTGGATCTTTAGATTCTTCAACTTGTTCCTCAAATTCATCTTCTGGTTTATGTTCTTCCCTTCAAACAGTTTGGTTAGGGAATCAAACATGGATTTAGGTGTCTTTAGGGAGGACACCTGTGGTATGAGGTGATCCTTGATTGAATCAGAAATAATCCTCTTAGACATAACCAACTTCTTCTTGCGTAAGGCCTTAGCCTCATCTTCCTCTGGAACTGGAACCTCCTCATTGATGTAGGAGTCAAGCTCATTTTCTTCCAGGACCAGGGAGATCCTATACTTCTAGGCTCGGAAGTTATCATCTCCCTCAAGATTTTCATCAAACTTGGTATGATGAGACATCTTAACTGAGAACCTTAAATGGAAATACAAAATATTTATATTTTACCAGGTCAAAATGTCGTAACTGGATCTGAAGCTGAATTTCTATAGTGCTGGTTCAAGAGCAGATTAGGGTTTGACTTTCCTAGAGTTTTGTCCAACCAAATGCTTTGATCTTGATCTCTAAACTTCAATTTTGAGGAGGAGATCAATCTAGTCCTGGGGTCACTCAAAAATTCCACTTATGTGGAATGCCCTAATCTCTAGCAGTAGCGTCAAGTAAAAAACTGAAAATGCTCAAAATCAGATTCTGCTTCGACAGAGAGATGCACCCTAGGGAGGAGAGTCATGCCAACCTTATTTTGCTGAAAATATGTGGAGAGAGATCCAAAAAGTAGGAATCCCTGGTTTCTGTAGCTACACAGTGTCTTCTTCTTAGGTTAGCTCTGATACCATGTTAGATTTTTATCATTCAAGCTAACATTATATTAAGATCTTTAACTGAGAGGATAACAAGCACAACAATCAAACACAAGAGACAATGAACACAGTTTTTTTCCTTAGGGAAACCATAAATGGAGAAAACCCTACAACATCCTCAGAGATAGAATCAACACCAAAAGTAAAACCCCAAAATACTAATATGATCTTCCGACAGCATTAGCCTCTTTCTTTCTATCCCCAACAACTCCTTCTCCCTCAGCTATGAGCTACAACGGAGTGTGAGTGAGTGTATGATAAATAGAGAGGTTCACTCTCTATTTATACTAATTCCTGACTTGACAATAAATCACTACGGACGACTTCACTAGGAGAGTCTAATAACCCTAGAACCGCGCAACTGTAGGGACTTTAACCCTTGAACAATAGGAGGGTTACCCACAATGACTTGACATGACTTGTTTACATTATAGAAACTTTTGATCGGAACCTCGGGGAATGACATGACTCAATTACATTACAAACACTTCCCAGAAGAAACATCGGGGTACAATAAATAAGATATGCAAGTGAATACATTCCGAAGTTACAATTACATCAACACCCTTGAGGTATATAGAAAGATACTTCACATACTTGATGGTATATTAGAAGGCCCATTGTGAATAGTTGTGCATTAGACAACACTACTACTGATTTGAGCTCCCACGTACATTGAGTATATCGGGAGACCCCACTAGGATACCCTGACCATCTGAGAAAATCCCTTTGGTCATCTTGTGTGGATAAATACACTGAAAATAGCATCCAGGGAGACTACTACTCACATACCCTTGATGTATATCATGAGTTGGACCTACTTGACAATCCTCGTGAGAGACCGACTATTCTAAACCCATCCTATCACTTAATTTTGATTGTGACCTTTAGCTCTGTGTAGGTTTTCTTTGTGTGTTTTTACTCCCTTTTTGACCTATATTAGGTAACTTCAGCCACCACCATGGCTGAGAAACTTGCGAGATGCCAATCTCATAGATTGCAGGGTTTATCTCCTGACTCTCTTCCTACCATGGAAGGACAAGAAGGAGTAACCATGAAACAACTAGCTTCTACTAATTTTCCCATAGAAACTACCTTAGCTAGTGAAACCAGAGAAGATTTCACTGTTTCTATGAATCCTTTGGTTCAATTTCCTCCTACAACTGATGTTTCTATACATCCATCATTGGAATACCATGGTGATACTCCTGCCCCACAAAATTATGGCCTAGATTCTCCCTTTTGGAGGACTTCTATGGGCCAAGATATTATTGAATTTGGGGTTATTAGACCTTCACCAGGGAACCCTCCTTTAGAGGAGGAAGAACAGAGAAGAATTAACTAACCTCTCGATTGAGCTCATAACTTTTCAGAGAGAGTAGAAAGAATTATTCCCCCACCTATGCCTCGTTATGAAAATTTACCAGCACAATTACCACGTAATACAAACCCTTGGCGTGAAGCTAAAATTAAACCTTCTTATGATGGCCATCCAACTTATGGTGAGACTTCTCGTAATCCATGGCCTGAAGGATATCATTCACTAGATCAAGTGTTAGGACCTGTTGAAGAAATTCCATTTCAAGGTAATATAGGTCTAAACCACAACCCTATAGTGTCACATCTTGGACCCATTACTAGACCTTACATACCTGTCATGGTTGGGGGTCAATCCTTGAATCAAGCAATGTCAGTAAACTCTCACGCTGAGGGAAAACCCCCAACGCAATTTACATCATCTGTGAGTGGAATTACTGCTAGTTCAGGACAAGTTGCGGCTATAGCACAGCTTGCATTAGTTATCCCTCCTACTAATACCAATGTCCCCCCCCCCCCTCCCTCATCTAGTACAGGCCAACCCTTAAGGCCACAACCTATAAATAATACAACTTCTTGGGGATATACTTATCTAGGAACTCAACCACCTATGGTTAATCAAGTTTACCAACAACCACCACTAACGACTATGTACCCTGGAATTCCTTGCCCATGAAATTCTTTTGTTCCTTGGGGACAATGAAATTGGTCAAGTATCCCATCATATCAAGGATATTTTGTTAATACTTCCAGAGGATATCATGGACATCCCCCCAGAGTATCACCGCGAGGACCTGGAGGAACTGTATGTCTTGGAGGCCCTAGAGGACCTGGAGGTGGAGGACCACCCCCACCACCTAGAGGAGGAGGCCCACCACCACCACCTGGAGGAGGAGGACCACCACCACCACCTAGAGGAGGAGGACCACCACCACCGCCATCCAGAGTTACCCCCCACTCGGGGGCCCACCTCCCCATGGAAATCTTGGAAACCAACAACCTTTTCAACAAGCTTTGGGGGGATCATCTATATCCATCTATCAATATCCATACGGTCCTATTGGTTAGCAAATGCCCTATCAGTATTACCAGTATTCACAACCAAACCAACAAATACCATTTCTGGCCACTTTATATTTGCCAAATTTGTTAAAATTGATAAATTACCCTGTTAGCACTCAGAATGTACCCAAGGTTGTAAAAGGTAAACTCCAAGGTAATAGCAAAACCACTTTAGAAAGAAACTGGTATTTTCTTCTAGAGAGGGATCTCTCAATAAAGATTTTAACAGGACCAGATATAAAATAACACTTAAAGATTTGTATGTATGGCTGAAACAATCACATAACCATTGAGCATGGAGTCATATTCATATAAATATATCACAAAGACATATACATGGGATTCATCAAAGGAAATATAATCACATCATCACAGTCGTTCAATTTAATCCAGGTGAAACAGAAGAGACGAGGAAATAGCCCAATGATACAGAGCATCAAAGACGAATTCTATATCAATTTTAGTAGAAAAAATATATAAAATATCTGAAATGGTGACTAGAGCATAAGCATATGAATTCTAATCACCCAACATTGTATTCTAGATATGAGGAAAAGACAAAATGAAGTGTTACAATGGGGAAATACAATCACATAAAGAAAGAAGCACAGACTGTAATATCAATGACATAGGAATCTCTGATAAAACTTCACGCATTCACTTTGTTTATTCAAAAATAGATATGTTCTCCAAAATTATTCCACAACACAATGGGTTCCAACCCCCCATCTCATAGAAAAGATGCCAATATATACAAAAAATAATAGATCTTCCAAGAAGATTTCCAACTGAATGATCAGCTTAATTTAGAGTCTTGTAACTGAATCCCTAACTTCTAGGAATAAATTACTGCTCCAATCCTAATAGATCATAAAGTAAAAATCAGCTTGGTAAAACGTCTTCATTCGGTCAGCTCCATGTCTTCATCCAGTCATCTCCACGTCTTCATCCAGTCAGCTCCTTGTTGTATAACACCTGTCTTTATGCATGGACGATATACTTGGTCTTTCTAAATCTCTCCACACCTTTCCACTGTTCTTTGCTAGGGGTGTCACACTCCATCATCTCTCGGATAGACACTTCAAGTTCCATGTACGCTTCATAGGATACCTTGGGCAATCTTCTTCTGATAAGTAGAAACTTTTGAAAAATCTTGAAATCTTATGTCAATTTGTCTACAATATCCTTCCCTGTTAAGCCCTTTTCCAAGTCATCAAACTTGGAATGGTCCATGCGGCTCTGAAATAGCAAGTTATGATAGTGCTCTTAAGGAAACAGCCACCCCTCTGCGTCCCAAAAGTAAGGTAATCCATCTTCGAACAGTTCCTTGAAATCTTGCTTGAAATTGTCAACCTGTGCAGCCATTTCACCAGCTCGGCCCTGGACTATCTTCATTAAATTATGTTTATGGATAAATTTCTTAGCCCACAGCACTATGGCTATTCTATCTTTTATCCCCATACCATGTAGTTTCTGATATGTCAATGAGTTTAAAAAATTCAGCGCATTTTGAGTTGTGGTGAGAGGTTTTTTTCCCATGTGTTCATTCACTAGTTTGAACCTTTGGTGGGCCAAATTGATCAAAATGCATTGATCATCAATAAAATTCAAGTGATGCCTGAATTTGGTAATTTCTATAGACAACATGTCCCAAATAATGTGTTTTGCTCCTTGCAGGGAACCTTTACCTATATTTTTCTCCTCCAATTCATTTAACTTCTTTTGCAACTGGTTTCTATCTTGTAGTATTTTGTTTTTACTTTCAGTCATTTTGGCCAGTTCAAATTTAATTTTTTCATTCTCTGCCTTTAGCTCTTTGATTTCTTCATCTTTTAAATTAACTTGGGACATAGGCACCAACAGATCATCTGCAGAAAAATCATCCAACGGCTTCTCGATATTCACAATGGACAAGTCTTCACCTATGGGAGTCTGACTCATTAACTCCTCCATAATTTCCTTCTCATCAATTTGATCTTTTTTCATCAAGGAAATTTGAGATAACAGTTCATTTCTTTCGGCCTCCCACTTGTTCTTTTCTTCCTGCAACTCAACAGCTCTCCCTTTATACTCCATCATCTCTTGATGGATCTTATCTTTTTCTTCTTGTAGAACCAAGAGCTCAGAAGACTGAACATGCTCAGAACCTGGGATTTTCAATTTTTTCTTCAACACATGGAGCGCATTATCTTTCTCCTCTAGCATTCTCTTGACTTCCTAGGTGTTATCTAAACTGACAATATCTATTTGAAGCTTCTTGATCTGGATATTATTTGCCTTATTCTCGACCCTCTCATGCTTCAATTGGATCTCTAACTTATCTGTCAAAACTTGTAATTTATTTATCTTTACCATGGCTTGTAACAAGTCCAAATAATTGATATCACTGGTTTGTTTGTGAAGTTGAATATTATTTGGTATACTGATCTTATCCAATAGGACCTCCATTTCTGACATCCTTTTGTCTCTCACCATAGCCATCTTAAAGGTACTCTTCTCGGCATCTCTAGCAGAAATCAGAGAAGTCTTTGAACTGTACAAATTCCTTACTCGCGGGAGCAAATTTCTTGTTTATTCTAAATATTGTTTTCTTTTATCCATATAGCTGGCTTTGAGTTCTTCCTTTAACTTAAAGGTCGGGCTTGATTCCAAACTATCTACACCTTCCTCGACATCTTTAAAATAAAACTGATTCACTTGCATAGCTTTCATTGGAACTAGAGCAACCTTTTTGAAACCATCAAGAATTTCTTCATTTAAAATTTCACCACCATGTAACAACTTGGCCTTTTTATGGGATCCATCTTCGTCAATTTCCATATTTTCGATTTCAGACATACTTCTCTTAATCACAATACTAGTACTCTCTGTTATTTGTGATGCTGTGACAGGTACAGTATGGGCATCTTCATCAGACTTTGATATTTCAGTAAACTGCAACAAATTGGCTTTTTCAGCCATCCCCTCAACAGATTGGTGATCAAACGGATTATTCTTGTTTTCTTTCTTTCTCAAGGAGATCACATGGTGGGGATCGTAATTTATCCTCGATTCCTTTTGGAAATCCAGACTCTCCAGCAATTTTTCTATGAATACCAAGGCGCCTTTACTTTTAAAAATGAAAGAACCAACTTTAAGTGGGAATTTAATGTTTGAAGATTTTTTGAAAGCACCAAAATGCTCTTCTTCAGACTGTAGCCTTTGTCTCATGAAATCCAAAGAAAAAATCCTCGGGGTTAAGAATCCAGGTAACTTATAAGGATACCCTATAAACCCCTATATCCCTAACACAGTGGAGTCTTTACACAGAAACCAATCTCCGATTCGGTCCTCGGGTGAGGACTGCATCAAACTTTTCATCTCATCCAAAACACGGGGAAATTCTTCATCAAATAGCATTTTATATACTTCTGACATAATCGAATTAGCAAATTCAAACATGTTGATTTGCTTAGGCAAATAAGAAGAACAGACAGTATTCAAAAATTGAAGTTCAGTAACATTGGAGCATAACAACATGTTGAACAGGTAGGTCTGAAATCTAAAAAACCGAACCTTTGGAAACTCACTCAGTTGAAGGTGGATTTCCTCAGCTAGGTATTCATCTAGACTAAACACTAGAATTGATTGAGATTCAGAGTCTAAGGAACTTATTCTCAACAAAAAACCAAGAATGACCTCGTCCACGTGGTAATCATCATCCAGACCTAGTATTTGACAAACCAAAGAAATAACTAATTGGACTTCATTTTTAAAAATGTACACAGGGTAAGGTAAGAAGAAACCATCCAAATATTGACCATCTTTTAGAACATTTGAAAGGAATTGGCAATGGGTTTTAGTTTCACATTTCTTGTAGAATTCAGTAAGGATTGACTCATTTACTACCTCACGACTATCCGGGTAATTTTCAGGTAAACTGATTTCTCACGGATGACTGTAGCATTGATTTTACAAAGAATTCGGGAGGTGGACTGACTGACGATAATCCTCTGAGATGGGGAGTAGTTAATTGCACACCATTCTGTGAAATCAGAGAAATGCAAGGTTTGTTGAAGGGAAAAGTAATACAGAAAGGACTTGCATATATTCAATACATCATTTCCCTCCAACTTGTAATACCATAATCTTTCCTTACTAACGGACACGCTTCCAGTTGACAGGAAGGGGTCACATACACCTCTGTCTCTGTCGACCATATAATCTTCTTTATCATCTATAACCTGACCACTCTGTAATTCCTCTCCCCTATTCATAACTTTGACTGATAATAGCAATTCAGATGAACGAGCAACAAGGTTCAAGTTCTACCTGTTTAACTGTAGAGGTGTGTGCTCAGTGTGCTTCGAAACTGACAACCCGAAGTTGACAAATTCACCAATCCTTTTCATGCGCCGGAGCCAATCAATAAAATAAACTCAAGAGAAGTCAACCCTCCTTTTATAAGGCCCCACTCCGGAGCACTCCTTCAGCGGTTTGCTCAAAACCACTTTAGCCTCCGGAGTATACCACAATCCACCACGTGGATGGCGGTTTATATTCCATGACCACTTTATGCCTTCAACTATTGTGCGTTTCCACATTCCGGATTCATTTGTAACCATTGATCAATTCACCTTTGATTTTCAACCGTCATATTAAGCACCACATCATTCATTCCGCTCGGGGTCTTGGTCATATTCGTCATGCACCTTTCCGTTCCGGAGCTGTCTACGACCATTGATGCAATCTCCCTATATTTTTCCACCGTTGGATCAAAGGCACGTACCTGATTCCACCAAGCGCTTGGGTCTTAACTATCATGCAAGTCTTTGCTCCAAAGGCATCCCCATCCGTCGATGTGATCGATTTTATTTCTCTGCCGTTAGATTAGGTGACACGTAACCAATTCCGCTGGGCTTCTCGAACTTATCTCCTATGCAACTTTGTGTTCCGGAATCACATACGATCGCTGATATGCCTCACCTTTAATTCTCAACCGTCAGATCAATCACCACGTAACTAACTCCACTGGGTGCATGGGAATTATCTACCGTGCGAGTCTAGGCTCCAAAATTATCCACGACCGTTGATGCGATTAGCCTTTATCTTGCCATCGTCATATCAAGGGGCCTATACTTGATTCCATTGAGCACTATTATTTTAACCACTGTGTGACTTCACAAGTCGGAGCAAGTATAAACCATAGATCTCTTTGAGCCGGATCAACAGCCGTCAATCTGTGTATGCTATTAAACGCCCAGATATAACTTATCTTCCTTGCACCTTGGGATAGCGGATATAGTGTAGATCGTTGATCTGGGACTCTTCACTCCGCACCATTGGATCTTTTGACAAATTCATCATTTTCGCTCCTCATGGTACTCTTTATACTATACCATTTAATCAAAGTTTGACAAGCCATTATTATTTCTCCCTCATCAAGGTTCTTTTATCCCTCTGCTGAACAGATGTGTTAACAACTGGCTCCATCTGGGGATGATATCCTCCCTGTGAGGTATCAAAGAACTCGTAGACCAGGTGCCTTCTTTTGATTTTTCATAACAACTTCTAAAAAACTCATCTTTTGCTTTTGTAAATATATCATTTTATATATTTTTAGAAAAGGAATGGTAGGCCTCCTCAATCTTAGTGATTTCACTGCGAGCTTCAAAAACACTCAGCTTACCACTCCTATTGACTTGTAAAGAAAAATAAATATGTACAGTCTATGATACAAGTTTTTTACCTTCTCCCTCAGGATAGGTAGTGCTTCAGATACTGTCCATTTACAAGGTTGCTTTCCAAAAGAACCCCATTTGTATATTCTAGCAGAAATGCATTTTTCCCTCTATATCTAGCCACAACGTAAGGTCCTACCCACATAGGATCAAATTTTCCATGCTTTTCTTCATGAGGAGCATCCCACTTTAAAACTAGGTCATTAATTTGAAACTGCTCTTCTTTGATTCTTCTATCAAAGGTATTTTTCATCTTCTCTTGATGTGACTGCACTTTGTCATAAGCCTTATTTCTTTGTTCTTCCAGCTCAACAATCTGATTTATCCTTCGTTGTATGTGATTGGGTTCTTCTTGCTGGTATTGGAAATATCTCATAACTGGTACCCCTAATGATGCTGGAAAAACCACTTCAGCCCCATACACCAGTTGGAATGGAGACATGCCGATTGCTCTTTTACTGCTAATCCCGTCGGCCCATAGAGCATATTTTAATTTGGTGTGCCAGGGCCACTTATTATCCTCCAATAGCTTCTTGATAATCCTTACTAGGCTTTTATTTGAAGATTCAGTTAACCCATTTCCTTGAGGATAATAGGCAGTTGAATGATTGAGACTAATGTGATACTTATGACAAAAATTAATCATTTTCTTGGACTTGAAAGCAGCCACATTATCTATTACTATCCTTTTTGGGCAGCCGAATCGAGCCAACATGTTTTCTTCAAGGAAATCCATGATCACATTTTCAGTGGCTCTCCTGGTAGGAATTGCTTCTATCCATTTAGTAAAATAGTCTGTAGCTATCAAAATCCACTTGTGCTATCCTGATGAATTTGGGTTTATCTCACCAATAAAATCCAAACCCCATTGCTGGAAAGGAGCCTAAACTATTATTGGATTCAAAGGGAGAGGCAATACTTTTCTCTTACCGTCAAAAATTTGGCATTGATGACATTTACTAGTTTCTTTATACACATCTGAAAATAACGTAGGCCAATAATAACCAGCCCTTAGGATTTTGTTTGCAGTCACTTTCCAAGAATGATGTCTGCCACAGTCTCCCTGATGAAATTCTTTGGTAATCTGCTGAGCTTCATCTTCCAAAAGACAATTTAGCAACACTCCTCCAGGGTCTTTCCAATAAAGATACCGATTTATGATACAGAATTTGGCAGATTTCAACTTTACAGATCTTGCTCTTGATTTACTTAACCCTTCTGGTGCTTGCAAATTACGGAGGACATATACAATATCAGAATACCATGGAGATCCCACAAAATCAGCCATGACTTCTACCTCCGTGTCCAACTGATTAGCTTGATGAGAAAGGAAATTAATTTGCAAAGCTTCACAATTGGAATTAGCCATCATTTTAGCTAATCCTTGCCCTTTAATCAATTTGGTAGGTTTTATCTCAATATCATACTCCAACAATGTAGCAATCCATTTTTCTCTTCTGCCTTCTGGATCTGGTTGAGTTAGGATTCCTTTTATTGTAGCAGATGGAACATGGGCAATTATATGTGAATGTAAAATATATATTCTGAAATATTTCAATGCTTTAATTAAAGCATAGGCTTGTTTCTCCATAATGTCATATTTCAATTCACCATCCCTCAACATCTTGCTGAAGAATGCTATGGGTTGTTCCATATTTTCGTCATTTTTCTACAGTAAAACAACTACTATAGTATATTCTGAAGCATATGAAAATACTGAGAAATCTTTAGTGAAATCTAGACTCACTAACATAGGAGCCTCTGAAATTTCCTTCTTGATTTCCCAAAAGGACTGTCTAGCTTCAGTGTTCCATTTTATTTCATGCCCCTTTTTCAACATATTGGTGATGTGCATTAGGATCTCAGCAAAACTGGGTACAAACCTTCTTATAAAATTCACTTTCCCCAAGAAAGACTGTATCTCTTTTTTGCTTCTAGGCTCTCCTACCTTCAGAATTGCACTTACCCTCTCAGGATCAATCTTTATGCCATATTTTGATATTATATGGCCCAGTAGCTTTCCTTCTTTCAGAGCAAAATTTGACTTCTTGGGATTCAATGATATACCAAACTTCCTACATTTGATGAACACTTTCTCCAGATGACGTAGATGCTCCCTGTCAGACTTTGAGTAGACTGTGATATCATCCATGTAGATCACTACAAAATTTCCAATTTCCCCTACAAAAGCGATGTCCATAGCTCGCTGGAAAGTGGCCCCTGC
The DNA here is from genome assembly GCA_001517045.1 of Pseudotsuga menziesii. Lineage (NCBI taxonomy): Eukaryota > Viridiplantae > Streptophyta > Pinopsida > Pinales > Pinaceae > Pseudotsuga > Pseudotsuga menziesii. The sequence goes on from LPNX010921310.1 coordinate 320,731, forward strand.
ATTCATCAAACTGAAAGGAATCTTTGCATACATAAAGGTGCCCCAAGGTGTATTAAAAGCAGTCTTCTCTTGATCTTCTAGTAACACCTTGATCTGATTATACCCGGAAAAACCATCCAGTATTGAAATTATTTCAGCTCCCACCACTTGCTGCAGTATATGATCCATCTTAGGTAGAGGATAGTTATCCTTCATGGAAACTTTATTCAAGTTGCGGAAATCTATGCACAATCTTATCTCTCTGTTCTTTTTCCTGACAGGAACCAAGTTTGCAACCCATTTTGAAAACCTCAGCGTTACAATGATATTAGCATCAAATAGTTTCTTGATTTCTTTCTCAATAATAGGCAGCAGCTTAGGATTTATTCTTCTGAGCTTCTGTTTAAAAGGCCTCTCCCGAGGCTTTATAGGAATGGTATGTTGTATGATTGAAGTATCATACTCCTTGAGATCCTCATAACTCCAAATGAAAACATCTGTATAATTTTTCATTAACTTTACATACTCTTCCTTCTCTTTTTCAGGTAATTTCTTGGACAACTTCATAATCTTAGGATTTTCTGCGATACCAATGTTTTTGTCTTCAATAGCATCATCGACAGGCTTCACCTTCGGATTTTTAGCCACATCGTGTTGGTCAAAAAGCTTTTCTAAAGGGATAAGCCCTCTTGGTATGAAATTTTTTTTTAATTGGATGATATCCTTACCCCCTAAGGTCCCTTTCAACTTTTCAGTGCTATTCCCTTCCTCTTCAAGCTCTTCATCCTCATGAGTGCTCTCGTCATTACCATTCTCAGTGTCAATAGGAGCATTCACAAATTCTTCTGAGAGTTCCAGGAATATTCGAATCTGCATATCATCTTCAAACACTTGCCAATATTTAGAGTTGTCAAGAATAGATGGTCTATTCACAATTTCAACCTGGTACTCCCTTTGACCAGCAACAGGTGTTTCAAATTTTCCAGTGGCCACAGCTAAAGAATCAGCTACCAAATTTTCATGTCTAGGAATTACCTGAATTGTATGCTCCGTAAAGAAGTTACCAAGCATATCCCACACTTCATTTCTGTAAGCCCTCATTCGAGGATGCCTAGTTTGATAGCTTTCATTTATTTGGTTTATTACCAACTCAGAATCTCCTAAGATCCTTATCTTTTGAGCTCCCAAATCTTTCAAAGCATGCAGTCCCAATAATAGAGCCTCATATTCTGCCACATTATTTGTACATTCAAATGTCAACTTGTATTACAAGGCTTTGAAATCCCGAATAGGTGAAATTATGTACACAACCGCTCCAGTGCCTACTTTCACAGCAGACCCATCAAAGTACATAATCCACTGACCTTCTCTTTTTTGCTTTGCTTCCAAAGCATCCTGTTCTATCACTTCCTTTTCTTTATTCTCCTCATAATTCTTCTGCAAAACCTCTTCTACATCATGTGGAACAGCATCATTAAAGAAAATAGATGACCCCAAATCAGTGTCAACAGCATAAATGTGATGAATTTCAGGTTTATCTTGTCTTCTTACGACATAAGGGGTTCTCTTTTCACTATATCATCTTCTGTCTCCATCTTGAACAGGAATCCTGGCATATGACATGTCCATCTGCAAACTGCCCTTTAATTTGGAAGTCCAGGATCTTGACAACAGGACCCCAAACTTTGGTGGGATATCCGCTACTACCACATCCATAACTATAGTTTTAGAGGGAAATTTGTTTAGGGTTACCACCATGTCTTTAATTAATCCAAGGCATTTCACTCTTTTAGAGTCAAAAGAATACAGGTCTTTATAAGGCCTTGTTACCTCCAATCCCAGACTTTCTACCACCCCCTTGGGCATTAGATTGTGTGATGCCCCAGAATCCAACATAGCATTATGGACCACTTTGTCATGCACATTTAGGCTTAAATAGAAAGGAGGAACTTCTTCACCTTCCATATTCTCAACCTTTGGTCCAAATGAAATAGATAGACTGTCATCATTTAGTTCTAAAATATCAGACTGCCCTTCACCTTGATTCCTGACCATTTTTGTGATGGTATCCCTGTATTCAGTGTTTCTCAACAATTCAATGAACGAAACAGACATTTTTAGCTTTGAAAGCTCATTCTATAAATTAAAACCAGCACCAATCTTTTCCACATCAACCGGAGTCACCTTCTTTATTATTTTATCCCTTTGTACATCATTTTCAGCTTCTTTAGTTACAAAAGGCTCTTTTGTAGTTCTTTTCCTTTTTCTACATTCAAGGAACTAGAGAAAGGATGATTTGGGTTTGCCTTCCCTTTATTTATGAGGACATCACTGTTCCTCAATCTGATTTTCTTCTGCACATCATACATAGCATGTAAATATCCTCTTTGATGCAACTCGTTTTCCTTTTCAATTTCTTCATTCCCACCCTCCTGTTCAAACATGTTATGCTCCTCTTCAGTAAGATATATCTCTGAGTCCTGTTCTCCAAATAGATGAATCTCATTTTCAGGGGGGTCTTCTTCGTTAGCAACATAATTTTCAGGGAAAGGTGGACGGATGGGTTGTTCTTCTTGGTTCCTTGGGTTGCTCTGGTCTCTTTGTCTATTTTGGGGAGGAACAGGGGGATTTGGTCTTCTGAAATTTGGATTCCTGATTTGGGGATCCCCTTGCTCTCTGTTGAAAGGCCTAGTATCCATAGTTAATTTATCCATCAACTTTTCCATGATTTTCAACATCATTTCAAATTTAACATCAGCAGAAGAGGATGAAGTAGAAGGAAAATTGTCTTCTTTTCGCCTCCTATCCAAATCTCTATGCTTCATTTTTCCACTCACCATCATGTTAGCTTCCACTTCTAAAGCATCAGTGAACATGGCAGCCAGGGTTTCCGATTTCCTCTCCCACAATGAGAATGAAAAATCATTATCGAAGGCCCTAGCATAATGTAGTTTGGTAGCCACAGGATAAGGTTTTATATCTTTCGGAATAGATTTGTAAGCCCTCATGAATCTACTAGAGAATTCATGAACAGATCCGAAACCCCCTTTTTTGAGACTGTTATACTGAGATAAAAGCTGTAATGGATTCTGTTTATCATCCCACCTGTCCAGGAAAGCATTTCGGAAGGCCTGGAAATTTACTATAGACCCATTTGGTAAGTCTTTAAACCACTTATTTGCTTCTCCTGACAAACTTTGGGCAAATAAACGCATTTTAACATCAGGATAATCAACTTCTTCTAAGTCAACAAAATCTTCAAACTTAGCAACATGCTTTTTTGCGGTTATATCACCCTCTCCATCAAATAAAGAAATTCTCTAAGAATAATTTTGAGGGAGATCATGTAATACAGCAGGCAGACGCAAGGGAGAAAATCTGGCAGCCATTGGTCTGGGTGGGTTTACAGGAGCTGAAGAACTTTGAGTACTTTGATAGGTTCAAGTACTTTGAGAGGTAAATGTGTCAGCTTTAGTGGTTTGTTGCAAGTCTCTCCAGAGGGAATCCAACAGATAAGACTCTAACCTACGAGGATTAAACTCAGTATTTTTTAGGTCAGATTCAGATTTAGACCTCAACAGGTTCTTTGTAGTATTAACTTCCCATTTTGGATTAATATAGGGATCTTGTGATGATGATGGACCGAACAAAGGAAAATCAAGCTTTTCTTTATTTTTTCTCTTAAATAACTTTTCTGGGTCTTCAAAACTTTTGAAAATTTCGGTATCAATATTACCTCGTGTGTGTCTTCTCAAAGCCAGAATGTTTTCTTTAAGTTCTGAAATAGTTTCACAATGAAGTCGCCAGGGAAAATATACAACCTTCTTTACTTTTCAAAATTCCTGTTTGCCCACAGAAATCTTTCTTCAACTTTGTCGTTCTCCCAGGGAAGATATGCTCATTTGTCCCCACCAACGGCACCAGTTTGTTAGCACTCAGAACGTACCCAAGGTTGTAAAAGGTAAACTCCAAGGTAACAACAAAACCACTTTAGAAAGAAACTAGTATTTTCTTCCAGAGAGGGATCTCTCAATAAATATTTTAACAAGACCAGATATAAAATAACACTTAAAGATTTGTATGTATGGCTGAAACAATCACATAACCATTGGGCATGGATTCATATTCATATAAAGATATCACAAAGACATATACATGGGATTCATCAAAGGCAAGATAATCACATCATCACAGTCGTTCAATTTAATCCAGGTGAAACAGAAGAGATGAGGAAACAGCCCATTGATACAGAACATCAAAGACGAATTCTATATCAATTTTAGTAGAAAAAATATATAAAATATCTGAAATGATGACTAAAGCATAAGCATATGAATTCTAATCACCCAACGTTGTATTCCAGATATGCGGAAAAGACAAAATGAAGTGTTACACTGGGGAAATACAATCACATAAAGAAAGAAGCACAGACTATAATATCAATGACACGGGAATCTCTGATAAAACTTCACGTATTCACTTTGTTTATTCAAAAATAGATATGTTCTCCAAAATTATTCCACAACACGATGGGTTCCAACCCCCCATCTCATAAAAAAGACGCCAATATATACAAAAAATAATAGATCTTCCAAGAAGATTTCCAACTGAATGATCAACTTAATTTAGAGTCTTGTAACTGAATCCCTAACTTTTAGGAATAAATTACTTCTCCAATCCTAACAGATCATAAAGTAAAAATAAGCTTGGTAAAACGTCTTCATTTAGTCAGCTCCACGTCTTCATCCTATTGCTGCCGCATCTGTTCCCCCCCCCCAAATTAATGTTTTAATTTGTAGGCCCCTCCTGATTATTTTTGTGTGGCTTGATCATTGAAATTTTAAGCTCCTTGAGCGTGTTTCCTTCCGTGTCTCTGAAGGTGGCTATCAGTAATTTGTGTATGCCTTGTTCATTTTTATTTTTGGTTCGGGTCGTGAATGTCTGGTCGAAGAGAAGAAAATTTGCTGTTCTTCAGCGCATCCTCTGTAAAAAGAAGCAAGGTTGGTTACAGCCGATCCTTAGCACTGCCCAAATACCTCAGTTTCCCTTTAAGCGGGCCTCTTTTCCTGCTGGATCGGGTGCTACGAAGTTCCAACCCTTCCGCCGTTGCGGCTCCTAGACCTTTCTTTCGTTCGATTTCCTAAACCATTCGACGCCCGATTCACTTAGTTTAAAATCGTGTGTCCATAAGCTTCGACTCGCCCGCCGTTGCGGCCACGAGGAGACAGTTAGCTCCCAATTCAAGTGTCATCCGACATTCAACCTTGTCGTCCCCCACCTGAACTGATTTTTCCACCCCATCGCCTGTCCCCTGCCAGTGTTCCGTCCGCCGTTGCAGATGAGCCACCCCTCCTGGTTCCTGAAGCACTCTTCCCCCCGACATCTAATTCCCTTTTTTTGCCCATGTTTTCGCTCACCCGGTTTCTATTTTTCCCTGCCGTTGCGGCTCCTAAAGTCTCATCTCATCCGATGCAGAAGTTGGTCAACCGCCGCTTATAATTTTGCCCGCCCAAAGCTGAAATCAATACCTTGTCCGAGCGAACCATGGCTAGTCTCTTGCGGATTTACAATGCTGGGCAGAGAATGTTAAATGTTTTAAAAACTCCCCTTTGCAGTGAATAATGCATTGTGATTGTTTGCAGAAGGGATTCGGTGCTACTAAAGCGACCATGGTCTAAGACGTGGCTTGGTCGGACCAGAACCGGCACGATCACAAGGAAGGAAAAATGCAGAAAAGGACAAAGTGAGCAAACGAAGGAGGAACGGATAGAGGAATACTCATCTGTTACTGGTTAGAAGATAAAACGCTCATAGAGAATGATTGGAAAAATGCAGCAGCCAGAACAAGAAGCGGAATCGTTGAAGATACTGAAAATTCACACGTTTGGGTGGCAGCCCAAGGGGCAGCGGGGGTGGTTTAAATAGAAGGAGGGAGGACTAAAAAAGGGGATTTTTCCCTGGAAAACTTTGTATTTGTTTACTTGTAAGATGAACTACTTCGTTTTGCATAGGAACTGCAATTTTTGCCTGTCGGAGAGAGTGAAAAGTGAAATGTATCAATGCAAACTCAATGAATAATGTTGAAGAGGAACTATTTCATTTTCAACTTTGTTTCATTTACTGTAAGAGTATTCGATATTCTGAACCTATGTTCTTGCTAAATGTTCTTCAGTAATTTCTGGATATTTTCGCTGTGAGTAATAGATGTTGTGATAAAATGATCAGCTATCTGGTTATTTGAATATCTGTAAGTGTTCATGTTCTTTAGAAGAAGTATCTGCTACATGTGATTCTTTTTTATGTATGTCAAAATGTATTGCTCACCCAAAATGATAACCTTGCTCCCTAGGGATAGTGTAGATAGTTAGCTTATTTCTTTTGTATCTGGTTTGGTTGCTCGCGAGAGCAAGACAAGAGGTAAGAACCTCCGCAGCACTTTGTGCCCGCTCCCTACAGCTTGATCACCCTGTATTTAGTTAGGAACTTGCATATCATTTCGTTAAGTCAAAATGCAAAAACTCGGTGGGCCGGGCCGCAACTGGTAAAGCCTTAGTTTTGTTCCTTGACCTCCGGTAGCCGGACCGCATACCAGATGGATTCCCTATTTCAAACAGTCAACGGGCTAGTTGGGAACGTTGATTGGGTAGAATCCCTTACTGTTGCCGCCTGCGAATTTCTAGGCCTCAACACATCCAGTCATCTCCACGTCTCCATCCAGTCAGCTCCTTGTTGTATAACACCTGTCTTTATGCATGCACGATATACTTGGTCTTTCCAAATCTCTCCACAGCTTTCCACTATTCTGCGCTAGGGGTGTCACACTCCATCATCTCTTGGATATACACTTCAAGCTCCATGTACGCTTCATAGGATACCTTGGGCAATCTTCTTCTAATAAGTAGAAACTTTGAAAAATTTCAAAATCTTCTATCAATTTGTCTACAATAGCCTTCCCTGTTAAGCCCTTTTCCAAGTCATCAAACTTGGAATGGTCCATGCGGCTCTGAACTAGAAAATTATGATAGTGCTCTTGAGGAAACAGTCGCCCCTCTGCGTCCCAAAAGGAAGGTAATCCGTCTTCGAATAGTTCCTTGTAATCCTACTTAAAATTGTCAACCTGTGCAGCCATTTCATCAGCTCGGTCTTGGACTGTCTTCATTAAATTATGTTTATGGATAAATTTCTTAGCCCACGGGACTATGGATATTCTGTCTTTTATCCCCATATCATGTAGTTTCTGATATGTTAATGTGTTTAAAAAATTCAGCACATTTTGAGCTGTGGTGAGAGGTCTTTTTCCCATGTGTTCATTCACTAGTTTCAACCTTTGGTGGGCCAAATTGATCAGAATGCATTGATCATCAATAAAATTCAAATGATGCCTGAATTTCATAATTTCTATAGACAATGTGTCCCAAATAATGTGTTTTGCTCCTTGCAGGGGACCTTTACCTATATTTTCCTCCTTCAATTCATTTAACTTCTTTTGCAACTGGTTTCTATCTTGTAGTATTTTGTTTTTACTTTCATTCATTTTGGCCAGTTCATATTTAATCTTTGCATTCTCTACCTTTAGCTCTTTGATTTCTTCATCTTTTAAACTAACTTGGGACATAGGCACCAACAGATCATCTGCAGAAAAATCATCCAATGGCTTCTCGATATTCACAACGGACAAGTCTTCACCTGTGGGAGTCTGACTCATTAACTCCTCCATAATTTCCTTCTCATCAATTTGATCTTTTTTCATCAAGGAAATTTGAGATAACAGTTCATTTCTTTCGGCCTCCCACTTGTCATTTTATTCCTGCAACTCAACAGCTCTCCCTTTATACTCCATCATCTCTTGATGGATCTTATATTTTTATTCTTGCAGAGCCAAGAGCTCAGAAGACTGAACATGCTCAGAACCTGGGATTTTCCATTTTTTCTTCAACACTTGGAGCACATTATCTTTCTCCTCTAGCATTCTCTTGACTGCCTAGGTGTTATCTGAACTGACAATATCTGTTCGAAGCTTCTTGATATGGATATTATTTTCCTTATTCTCAACCCTCTCATGCTTCAATTGGATCTCTAACTTATCTGGCAAAACTTGTAATTTATTTATCTTTACCATGGCTTGTAACAAGTCCGAATAAATGATATCAGTGGTTTGTTTGTGAAGTTGAATCTTATCTGGTATACTAATCTTATCCAATAGGACCTCCATTTCTAACATCCTTTTGTCTCTCACCCTATCCATCTTAAAGGTATTCTTCTCGGCATCTCTAGCAGAAATCAGAGAAGTCTTTGAACTATACAAATTCCTTACCCACGGGAGCAAATTTCTTGTTTCTTCTAAAGATTGTTTTCTTTTATCCATATAGCTGGCTTTGAGTTCTTCCTTTGAATTAAAGGTCTGGCTTGATTCTGAACTATCTACACCACCCTCGACATCTTTAAAAGAAAACTGATTCACTTGCACAGCTTTCACCGAAACTAGAGCAACCTTTTTGAAACCATAAGGAATTTCTTCATTTAAAATTTCACCACCATGTAACAACTTGGCCTTTTTATGGGATCCATCTTCGTCAATTTCCATATTTTCGATTTCAGACAGACTTCTCTTAATCACAATACTAGTACTCTTTGCTATTTGTGATGTTGTGACAGGTACAGTATGGGTATCTTCATCAGACATTGATATTTCAGTAAACTGTAACAAATTGGCTTTTTCAGCCATCCCCTCAACAAATTGGTGATCAAACGGCTTATTCTTGTTTGCTTTCTTTCTCAAGGAGATCACATGGTGGGGATCATAATTTATCCTCGGTTCCTTTTGGAAATCCAGAATCTCCAGCAATTTCTCTATGAAGGCCAAGGCGCCTTTACTTTTAAAAATGAAAGAACCAACTTTAAGTGGGAATTTAATGTTTGAAGATTTTTTGAAAGCACCAAAATGCTCTTCTTCAGACTGCAACCTTTGTCTCATGAAGTCCAAAGAAAAAATCCTCGGGGTTAAGAATGTAGGTAACTTATAAGGATTCCCTATAAACCCATATATCCTTCACATAGTCGAGTCTTTATGCAGAAACCAATCTCCGATTCGGTCCTCGGGTGAGGATTGCATCAAACTTTTCATCTCATCCAAAACACGGGGCAATTCTTCATCAAATAGCATTTTATATACTTTCGACATAATCAAATTAGCAAATTCGAACATGTTGATTTGCTTAGGCAAATCAGAATAACAGACAGTATTCAAAAATTGAAGTTCAGTAACATTGGAGCATAACAGCATGTTGAACAGCTAGGTCTGAAATCTAAAAAACCGAACCTTTGGAAACTCACTCAGTTGAAGGTGGATTGCCTCAGCTAGGTATTCATCTAGACTAAACACTGGAATTGATTGAGATTCAGAGTCTAAGGAACTTATTCTCAGTAAAAAACCAAGAATGACCTTGTCCACGCGGTAATCATCATCCAGACCTAGTATTTGACAAACCAAAGAAATAACTAATTGGACTTCATTTTTAAAAATGTACACAGGGTAAGGTAAGAAAAAACCATCCAAAGATTGACCATATTTTAGAACATTTGACAGGAATCGGCAACGGGTTTTAGTTTCACATTTCTTGTAGAATTCAGCAAGGATTGACTCATTTACTGCCTCACGACTATCTGGGTAATTTTCAGGTAAACTGAGGTTCTCACGGATGACTGTAGCATTGATTTTACAAAGAATTCGGGAGGTGGACTAACTGACGATAATCCTCTGAGATAGGGAGTAGTTAATGGCGCACCATTCTGTGAACTCAGGGAAATGGAGGGTTTGTTCAAGGGCAAAGTAATACAGAAAGTACTTGCATACATTCAATACATCATTTCCCTGCGAGTTGTAATACCACAATCTTTCCTCACTAATGCACACGCTTCCAGTTGACAGGAAGGGGTCACATACACCTCTGTCTCTATCGACCATGTAATCTTCTTTATCATCTATAACCCAAACACTCTGTAATTCCTCTCCCCTATCCATAATTTTGACTGATAACAGCAATTCAGATGAACGAGCAACAAGGTTCAAGTTTTACATTTTTAACTGTAGAGGCGTGTGCTCAGTGTGCTTCGAAACTGACAACCCGAAGTTGACAAATTCTCCAGTCCTTTTCATGCACTAGAGCCAATCAATAAAATAACCTCAAGAGAAGTCAACCCTCCTTTTATAGGGCCCCACTCCGGAGTGCTCCTTCAGCGGTTTGCGCAAAACCACTTTAGCCTCCGGAGTATACCACAATCCACCACGTGGACGATGGTTTATATTCCGTGAGCACATTATTCCTTTAACTGTCATGCGTTTCCACATTCCGGATTCATTTGTAACCATCGATTAGTTCACCTTTGATTTTCAAGCGTCAGATTAAGCACCACATCATTCATTCCGCCTAGGGTCCTGATCTTATTCGTCATGTACCTTTCCGTTCCGGAGCTGTCTACGACCATTGATGCAATCTCCCTATATTTTTACACTGTTGGATCAAAGGCATGTACCTGATTCCCCCAAGCGCTTGGTTCTTAACTATCATGCAAGTCTTTGCTCCGGAGGCATCCCCATCTGTCGATGTGATCGATTTTATTTCTCCATCGTCGGATTAGGTGACACGTAACCAATTTCGCTGGGCTTCCCGAACTTATCTCCCATGCAACTTTGTGTTATGGAATCATCTACGATCACTGATCTGCCTCACCTTTAATTCTCAACCATCAGATCAATCACCACGTAACTAATTCCACTGGGCGCATGGGCATTATCTACCGTGCGAGTCTAGGCTCCGGAATTATCCACGACCATTGATGTGATTAGCCTTTATCTTTCCGCCGTCAGATCGAGGGGACTGTACTTGATTTTGCTGAGCGCTATTATTTTAACCACCATGTGACTTCACAAGGCAGAGCAAGTATAAACCATAGATCTCTTTGAGCCAGATCAACAACCTTCAATCTATGTATGCTATTAAATGCCTAGTTATAACTTATCTTCCGTGCACCTTTGGATAGCAGATATAGTGTAGAATGTTGATCTGGGACTCTTCACTCTGCACCATTGGATATTTTGACAAATTCATCATTTTCTCTTTTCATGGTACTCTTTATACTATACCATTTAATCAAAGTTCGACAAGCCATTATTATTTCTCCCTCATCAAGGTTCTTTTATCCCTCTGCTAAACAGATGTGTTAACATACCCAATTCATCATGACCCCTCTTAGCCTGCCATTCCTGTAAAGATGCCTTCCGATATACCTAATTTTGATGGTAAAACTAGTGAAGACCCAAAAAACCATGTGATGACATTTCACTTGTGGTGTTCATCAAATTATTTGATGGACGGTTCAATTCGTCTACGCCTTTTTCAAATAACCCTCACTGGTATTGCCACAAAATGGTACATTGAGTTACCACGACATTGTTTTGGGGATTTTAATGCCCTAGAAATGGCCTTTTTGACACACTTTCAACTTCCAATCTGATATGAAACAAGTACAGACATTTTAACCTCGCTTCACTAAACCACATCTACTCATATATCCGATCATATTCACGAATGGAGAAGAAGATGAAGGTTGATTAAGGCTTCTATTCCTGATCAATTGTTAGCTGATTGGTTTACAAAGTATTTACTACCACCTATTGCTAGAGATGTCACCATGGGAGGAGTTGTGACTGAGGATCAAGCTATTAGCCATGCTCAATACCTAGACTTGGTTTATTCCCAATCAGGTACTTTGTATGACCTAATTCCACATGCTCCTTGACCTACAACTGACCAATCTACACCTGCAACTGATCCACCTGCCAATGGCATACTTGGTTCAGTTCAGACACAAACAGTGGATAAATCTTCTAAGAAACAAACCTCCACTCCATCCAATCAAGAAGCACCACCTGTCAAAAATGCATCCTCTCCTGTTACTTTCACTGAAGTAAATGCAGTTCAATCCACTGAAGCTTCAAGCGGGAAGAAAAAGGGAAAAATAAACCTAAAAATACTGATAGCCAAGAGGAAGGAAATAAACCACAGAATCCAAATAATGATTCAAAAGGAAAGAGAAAGGTGAAGTATCCTTGTTTAATCTGCAGAGGTGACCATTTTAAAAAATAATATCCTCATCATGAGGAAGTTAGTAAATTTTTAAAACCTTCAAGAAACCCAGCTGTTTTAAAAGATCCTTTCCCTTCCCAACAACAGGTAATTGATCATAATTATTTGAACGAAACTTCTTCATCCACTGATAAAGTTCATATGATGTCTAGTGAAACGGTGAACTTGAATACAAGAGCACACAGTTATGACCCTCCTTCAGAAAAGAAACCTGATGATATTCCATCTGAAAAACCCTCAACTTCCACACCTCCTACTAATAATGGTCTTCATATTGAAAAACCTATATCTAAAGCAATTTTCCATCCACCAAAGGGAACTCTACATAAGTCCATAATCAATCCTAATGCTCATGCCACCCAACATTATAAATATTGTTGAAGATTTGGCCCAGGAACCCTACGCTATGTCAGCTTTAGAGGTACTCCAAACTTGCCCAACTCAATGGAAAAATAGTAATATCATCACTTTCAAAGTGGATGATTTTAAGATGAGACTTTCACATCAGTTAGCTTTCCAGACCGCTACCAATATTGCTGGAAAGACTATCCCTTGTACCATTTTGGATGAGGGTGCCTCTACATCAGTTATGTATTTATCTTACTAGAGAGCCATTGGATCTTCGGAAATCAACCATTCACCTACCACTCTTAAGGCTTTTGATGGTTGCGGATTTCAACCCTATGGATTACTACCTTCCATCCATGTTGAACTAGGGGGAAAGTCTGTCTCCATTCATATAGAAGTCATTGGCGCTCCTTTGGATTACAACTTACTCCTAGGTCGTAACTGGTTTTATGCTATGCAAGCTGTAGCATTGACCTCTTTTTGGATCATCCAGTTCCCATTCCAAGGAAATATTGTTACTGTTGACCACTTAGATTTCATCACACCTAGTGCCATTACAAATGATGCAAACAACATTCATCTCTTCAACACCACACATTATAAAGACATTGGAGTAGGTCTTATCAAAGACTCTTCACTTATGGTAGTCTTTCCCTCCTCTGACCCTCCTCTTGCTTCATGGACTGCATCCATTAATATGATTTCTATCTCTCATACACACAAAGGAAAAGCCATTAGAGGAAATTTGGGGTCTAAAATGGGCCTTATAAGAAAACATGCCAACAATAAGTTCTTGTGAGTTGGAATTCAAGAACCAATAGAATTCCAATAAAATAAGTCAACCATAATGGTTGAATTGACATATTTGTCATAAAAAAACACTACTTTTTTTCTTCGTATTTTCGACATATCTCGATGTGTTTTTACTCAAGTTTCGATTAGCAGAACTTGTTGGATGCGTAATTTGATTCCGTATCCAATGAGTACCCACACTACATACTTTTAATGGACCCCGCTACCCTAAAAACAAGAAATACCTGAAAAAAATGTGATGACGACATCATCATCATGTTTTTTAGGTATTTCTTGTTTTTGGGGTAGCAATGTCCAACAAAAGTATGCAATGTGGGTACTCGTTGGATGTGGAATCAAATTCTGCATCCAATGAGCTCTCCCAATCAAAATTTGAGTAAAAACACAAGGAGATATGTCAAAAATAAGAACACAAAAAGTAGTTTTTTTCTTTTTTCCTCCAAAATTAATAAATATTATTTTATTATTTTATTATTTTAAATATTATTTTATTATTTTCCTTAGGAGGCCCATTTTAGACCTCAAAATTCCTCTAATGAATTGCTGATGAATCATCATCCTTTTCCCCTTTCAAAGAAATTTACAATGTAATTCAAGCTACCAGTGATCCCACCATCAATGATCATTTCTTCGTGGCCTCAGACCATTATGACATGCCATATTGGCTCGAACACCCTTCCCTGTATCTAGATTATCTTTCACACACACTTCCTACAGACAAGTCTATCATGGAAGTTATGTCATTAGACGAGATGCCTTGGGAATATTATCATCACGGATCTTCTTTTCTTCCCCTTTGACATATGGTAGAAAACCACTTTGCCTCCATGGTTTCATCCGATATAGTCCTCAACCCTCAGTCTTCGATCCTCACTCAAAGTGTTGATTCTAAAGGGAATTTATGCAACATTACCAAGACTATACACATCGCATATCCATGAAGCTGGGTGTTTCTGAGAACATTTCCATAGGACAAAACTCTTCCCCTGAAGAAATCCAAACATATAAAACTCTTTTGGCAAAGAATTTTTAGATGTCTTTGCATGGACATATGAAGAAATTCCTAGGATTAATCCCTATATCGTTGTCCATGAAATCAAAACTTATCCTAATCCCAGTCCTGTACGCTACAAACTACGATAGGTTCATCCACGAAAATCATTTTCTATTAAATAAGAAGTTGAAAAACTTCCGAAGGCTTGTTTCATTTACCCCATACCACTAACTGAATGGGTGTTCAATATAGTCCCTGTGAACAAAAAGTAGGGTACTATTAGGGTTTGTATCAATTTTAGGGGCCTGAATCGAGCTTGTCCAAAAGAAAACTTTCCCACTCCCTATATCGATCAAATAATCGATAACTATGGCTAAAGAATTATTTTCTCCTTTATGGGTGGATTTTTTGGCTATAATCAGATCGAGATTGTCCCATCATATCAACACAAGACAGCATTCATTTTCCCTTGGGGGACTTTTTCTGATCATAAACTGCCTTTTGGTTTAAAGAACGTTGGTGAAACATTCCAACATGCCATTTCATATGCTTTTCATGACATTAAACATGTTGTGGAACCCTATTTAGATGACCTACCTACCCATTTTAAGCAGTGGGATATTCATGTCGATCATCTGAGAGATTTGTTTCTTCAATGTCATCATTTTAACATTTTTCTAAACCCCCATAAATGTGTTTTTTGTGTCGAAGTTGGTTGGCTTCTTGGTTTTATTGTTTCCAAAGATGGCATCCATCCTTTGAAAATTAAAGCTATCTTGGCCGTTCCTACTCCCATGAATGTTACTGAACTCCAAAGTTTGCAAGGGAAGGAAAAATTTCTACGTCGTTTCATCTGAAATTATGCATAAAGGACACATGGTTTCATGAGGTTGCTCAAGAAAGATACCCCTTTTGTCTGTGATGATTTTTCACAATGCGCATTTGATAATATTAAATGTGCACTTACCCATGCACCAGTGTTGTAACCACCAAATTATGCCAAGGACTATTCCTTATATGTGGCTGCATCCTTGTCGACTATAGGCATGGCCCTCGTTCAAACAGATGAACATGACTAATAACATGTGATTTATTACAATAGTAAGAGTCTTTTGGACTCTGAAATTCGATACTCACATGTGGAGAAACTTGCTTTGGCCACAATCATTGCGGTCTACAAGTTTCATCATTATATTTTGCTCTACACCACTACTGTTTACATGGATTCCAACCTCATGTACTACGTCCTGACATGTTACTTGCTTGGGGAAAAATACTCATGTTGGATCATGATCCTCCCAGAGTTTAACCTAGAATTTGCCAAAAGTACTTCCAACAAGTCCCTCATCTTTGCAGAGCTTATATGTGACCTTCCTTGTACTACAGAGAAACTAGATCCCTCTCATTCCTTACCCAATGAATCACTGTTTCTCATCAGTACGATTGATCTATGGTATGGAGACATCATTTTGTACCTCAAGTTCTTACAATTCTAGCCTACTCCCTCTCGAGATGAGCATTATCGCATTCACCACCAGGCTAAATAGTATCTTATCCTAAATGATACCTTATGTAATGTCCCCGACCCTCCGACTGGCGAAGAGGACGCTACTAACACCAATCAAATAGGAAAACAACCCCATGAACACAAACATGGATAAATGATGATATTAAAAAACTTAACCTAATACATACTAAGATGCATATAACATACAAGGTTACATAGTTACTCAACATTCAACGGAAGAAAAAATATATATTCCAGCATTCAACATGTTCATCATTTCTCATGAAACAATTGATATAATTGTACAGATGAAACAGTCAGTAGTACTTATCTTTTGATGAAGAAATTTCCCCGTAACTAGCTACATCGCTGCAACGTTCCACCCAACCATAGGCCAGCGTTCTCATCAATCTCTCAGCAACACTGCTACCCCAAGCTTGGCATGATTCCTCAAGGAATAAGGGTCAATGCAGGCTTAGACATAGCCAAGGTTTTCCAATCAGCTAAGCCCACACAACATGGCTTACCAAGTCATTAAGGAACTAGGAAAGGCTAAATGCTAAGCCGGTGGCCTCAACACTAGATTCTCAAGCATACCCAGCCTCTAATCCCACTCTCAATAGTCCAAATACCAACCACTACATACCACAACAAAACAATCCATTCACAGCTCTGTGAAGAAGGCAAAGACAATCGAGTGATGATCCCAAACAAAAGGTGAACACGGCTCAAGTCCAGAAGACAACTCATGGTTGTTCTTGGCCCTAGCATGGCCAAAACAACTCAGCAGCAACCCAACACCAAGGTACATCAACAGCCCAAACTCATAATGAAAACTATGGAAACCTTACACAGTCTCAAAATGTATCAGTAAATGTGGCTCACAACATGGGGAAAAAAACAGTCCGTCTTGGGCAATGAAGCCACCGAAAAGACTTACAGAGTCCAAAAATGGAAGAGAAAATTCAAGTTCTCAGCTAAGTAAGGGAAAAACATATGCACGAGCCACAAATCGGTAGGAAGACTTACACACTGTCCATGAGCGTAAAAGTGGCCCTCCATAGGAAAAATCATGGGTGATAGTGACCGAACGGCCCCTAGCTTGCTGCATGAGTAACAACAACACAGAACCCAGTTGCTAAGGGAATATTTACACCAAATCCCCAAATACAGATCAAAACACACCAGATTCCTCTCTGTGAATAATGTGAATGACAGTGGAGATGGCTCCTCCTTCTTGGCTGCATGAAACCAAAACAGGAAAGAAGCCTGTACGTGAGAAAAAATGAACAGACAATGGAGAGAATGGCCTTGTTGAGAGCGTGTGAGTGTTTCAGCATTGTCGTGGAGAGAGTGGAGAGTCCCATAGAGTGATGGTGGTGGTCAGTTTTTTCCTTCCAACACGAGGGTCAACCCGCTGGTGGAGTGTGCATGTGGGAAAGGACTGACAGTACTACCACACTCCACTCCCAGCCATAACTAGCTCAACTAATCCACAAAACATTAAAATGGTTGGATGAGACAAGGGAAGATGGAAAATCAAACAGGGTGGTAACACATGGATTTCCCCCCCATAGTCCAAGGTTTGACATCCCCCACCCTTATCCTTTGGAATCATGCCCTTTTCATTTTAATGTTGCACCGTCATAGCTGGATGTAGGTTTATTTTAATTGATGTGTGTATTTACATGATTCCAAACTATAATGTGCTGGATAGCATGATATACCATCGACAACTATCCCTATTGCTGAAACATACACAACCAAATCGATGGTGGGGATTTTGCCTTTACCTCCTCACCACGATTAATTACATTATTTACATCATGCAAATGGGGTCAAAAATGGGGTGTTACATTCCCCTCCCCCTTGGAATAACACCGTCCTTGGTGTTCCAATACATAGGAATACATATACAATTTGCACATCCAAAATTTCAAAATTTTGCAGATTTGTCCCATGTTCAATTATTTACTTGAACTTTCAGGACCAAGCCCCTCAACTTCCATGAACTTCTCCTACTGATTCTCGGCTTTCAGCTTATCCTGAAGCCCAGGAACATTGTGGCTGCTTCCCTCTTTATGTTCCCTCATTGGGCAGTCCTGGCGTAAATGATGTCCCCCGCATCCCCAACATTTCATTCACTGCTTCATCTTTACTTGCTCGATTTATTTGATTCTTCATGCCTAGACTGTTTTGTATTAGGTCACTTGGACGAATGTTCCATCACTGATCCACCTTCCTTTCCTTTATCGATCGCTCCCAGAAGGATTTTCACCTCCTTTTGCAAACCAATAGAGTCTTGCAAAATATGGTGGTTCATTTCATTCTGCCTTTTCTATATCTTGAGCATCTCCCCAAGATTTTCTTCGGTCTTGGCAATCATTTGAAAGATACTTCCAACCAAGTCCAGCAACTTTTGATCTGCTGCAATGATTAATGTGCACCACTGGGTTTCACTTTTCTCACCTGTGAAATGCACCATTGAAATTCTGTCAGACCAAGCATAATATAGACATTAAAATTAGTTAGTCAATTACCCAATTCCCATGACAGTCCAAGTCTCATCAAGGAGACTTTCATATTTTTCATGCCTTCCCAATAGGCACACGAGCTCATTCATGTCCATTCTTGGGTAGGGAATTAACTATTCCAGCATTCATAATTTAGTTTAAGCAAATACACACATTCCATTTCCGGTCATACATGCATTCAACAATCTTTTGTTTTCACAATGCATAAATATATATATAATCAAAAGGCAAGAGAGATAAGAAAGATTTTTTCCCCTCTATGTTCTATTCCATCCCGGAACCCACACCACCGCTGTGGCTTTTCATGCTCTCAGCCTCTTTCACTTCACCATGAATGCTGGACCAATCCCTCTTGGTCATGATGGTTAGTGTCTCTGGTCTATTCTAGACCTCTAAACCATGGAGTCTCTCCATATGGTTCGTCTCAACTGCTAGGACCTCCACATTCTTATTACCACCTTTTTCATTGCCACCCATTCCAAGCTTTCTAGGACAGTCACATGTCCACATGCACCCCTAGGATTCTCTCATAGTCCTCGCTCCCAGTGATACCTATATCCAAACATTGAATAGATTCACATGTTTAGTTTATTCTCATCGGTTTTATCTCTAGAACAAGAGCTTAAAACATCATAACCAAATCATATACACATGTATATTCATAAGCAAAATAATCCAATACTTATCTATATTGTGTGTTTCCTCATTGGTCCACGGGATCCTACTTCGCTTTGCAAGCCTTGGGATTGCCTATGGACTTGGATGTTAGGTCAGCATGTAGGCTGCTCCACAACATCAAATAATTAATGTCCAGCCAGTACACCCTCATGTCGACTGGGCTTGGAACTTTACCATGACCATTTCCAATTCCAACATCTACTATGGATCCCCAGGCATATAACAACCCAACATACACTTATACCAACAATAATACATACACTTATATCAACAATACACTTATGCCAACATACACTTATATCAACAATAATGCACACTTATATCAAAAATACTCTTATACCAGCATACACTTATATCAACAATAATGCACACTCATATAAACAATAACCCTTACTCTGCAACCCCTCACAACAACCATTTTCCTTTTCTCTTTAGGGTGCAACACCCAACTGCATCTATTTATCCTGTCAACACAAGCAATATAAGCAAACTCATCAATGTTATTGCTCTAAAACTGTAATCATATTTCATATCTTTCACTATCAAGTATTGAGACACCAGGAGTGCATCCACTCCCTAGGGTGTATCCAATATTTAAAAACCTTTCATCACTCGACATCGGAAAAGTGTGCACCCTTTCCCGGTGTGTGCCATGTAGGCCCTATTCATACTCAAGCAATCAGTCATAATGGAAATAAAATCAAAATAGGTTCTGCATATGGAATTTTAATAATTTAACATGCATATTCTTAGCAAGGGTCATAGAACACTTATCCATTTGCCGACACAGTATTCCTTCGTTAAGGAGGAATGGGGCTCCCTTCTCTTAGTTGACAGTCCCTCAGTTAGCCATACCAACTCCTTTTTACATTTCATATCCACACGTCTTACCGACATAATCTATACCATCTCACTCATGTTGCTTACCAAACATGTAGTGCAGACGAGACATTTCCAAAATGTCCAATGGAGTCTCACCCGAAACCCATTTCCAAGATAAGGGAAAACCTTCCCATGAAGTTTGACTCCTACAGGCCATCACACATGATGTTTCTGCAATTTGTATCCCTGGCACGTTCATCAAATAGCCAAACAGTCAATCATTATCTCATAATACAATCCAAATTGATTGTTCCATAACCAAGCAATTATGTTAGTAATCAAATTCAATAGGAATTTGCAATTCTGTCTACTACAAAAATTAGTTTGCTTGGCAACAAGGTGATCCTCAATTGTGGGTCTCTTGTAATCAGCACCACTGTGCCCATTATAGTTTTATGCTTACTAGCATAATATGAATGCCCACTTACAATGCGTCTTCCTGATACAATCTTATGCAAGCCAACATTGATTAGTAGTTGTCAGCAATTTCTTAAATCCGAAATTCACAACTCAAATTTAACAACCCATTATGCATGCCAACTATTTTCACGGCCATGAGACTCTTCTCATAAGGTTTGGTTCTTTCACAAGGTAGATTCCGGCATTTGTCATGGTCTTACTCTCATTGCCATGCTCTAAATAATATACCTGAAACTTGAGCTTCAATCAACCAAACACTTGGTAAGTTTGGATGCATATAACATTTTCATTATTGCAACCATCACTGAAGCATTTTTAGAATTTATAAAATTCAAATACTTCCAGCTATTAATCACATCAATATTACCAAAACTCATTTACTTCATGCAATCATTATCATACTAACATTTGCAAGGTATAGTCACATCATTCATGTAATTAAATGAAATGTTTAGATACTCCTTACTTCACAAGCGTATCATTTGTACCACCTTGCTCTTCCATAGAGCATTCCCAGCAACCAATTGATCATGACTATCCTCTTTATGCACTTACTATCCTGCATTCATAACAGCCTTTGAAATGGTTCCTAAATTGTCATCACTTAATCATTTCAGCCATTATTTATCCATAATATCACATTCACTCATCTCAATGCATTCATGCAATGCATCACAACATTTGCACCTTTACTTATGCAATCAGTCACTCACACCCTTCATATGCATCTATCCAATGCATAACTACAAGATTCATAAAATATTTTTAATGCATGTCCATTCAATGCTGCCTTGCATTGATTCAGGAATACAATGCATTCAACACACCATGCATGGCCTAACCATCACTACTTCATATAGGATGCATGACTATAATAAAGATCATCAGTACTTACTTTCCTTGGGCTACTAAGCTCAATCAATATATACAGGGATGACACCTTTCTATATGAACATAGTATAACATTCAAATATCCACATGGTATGAGGTTTCTTACCTTTACCACTACTTGAAATTTTTCATAATTAAACCATTACCTGCATGGATCCTACTTACACCTTCGACATTACCAGTTTAGTTAGTATCTTGCAGAGGATTGCAGAATTTTCTCACCAACTTTTGATTATGGACTGGTTGCCTTATCCCTTCCTCTAGAGGGTTGCTAGTCACATTTTTTAGCATCAGCAACATATTCAGCTAGGCCCATGTTGTCATTGGTTTTTCCACTAATTCCAACACCAATGCAATAACTATCATCAGTGGTTCATTATAGATGTATAATCCTCAATATCCTATGTATGCAAAGCATATCCTCATGCATTTCATGCATAAAACTTAGGAAATGTAATTATAATAAGCAAGATAGGGTATAGGGAAACTTCCTTTTTCAAGTCCCACATCCTCGCATGGAACTCCTCTTCCACACAACAGCTGGTTTGACTTCATAGTCTTGCTACCTCTAGGCATGCATTTTCCCAGATTTGTCCATTTGACAGCAGCAATCGTCATTAGCACTTTGCTACTCCATACTCAAATCCTAGTGACTTTCCCTTATTCCCTACTGGATAATATTTCCAACACCTATCCCCATGCTTCATTTTGACCTTGCGTGTGAAAACCACACCATTTCAAAAATGATGGCAAAATGCACCACTGAATTTTGGTCTAGAATGCGAACTTCAGCTAGCTGGAATTCTCTTCCCTTTTCAGCCCTATAATCCACTGGAAGTCTGCTGAAAATCCACTGAAAAATAGTTGGAATTTGCTGAGAGAAATTCCACTTTGAAAAACCCAAAATTTCTTGAATAGAATTGGGTCTCATCCCAACTATCATTTCAATGTTTTGGTAGTCAGAACAACTAATTTCCTCCACTGCTCATCAGCAGCCATACAACTAACCCTTTCTGTTGTTCATCCATGCTTCCGGACTTCATCGGTGATGCCAAAGGCTATCCCTCGGTGTTAAAACAGCTAACGTATTCCATCATTTCAGATCCCCATCTGTCTAATCTTTTGAGTCCTTTATCAGCACTACAAAGGCCATCATCCGCGATCGAATCCTCTACCTGTCAGATGGCTAGTTCTCTAAGCTTCCGACACTTCGGCGATCTAATATTAATCTTTCATCTGACTTGTCAGTGGTCCAATCCTCTAAAGTTTTATGATGTTTTCTATACCTAGAAAAATTTTCAAATTTTTCTTCTTCCTTCCATCGCCGCGTCAGCTACTCGATCATCTAACCTTCACCGACGTTTCGATGATCTTTGGGAGATCTCCGCAGAAACTGCGGCTCTACCCTCAACTAATTTCCACCAAAAACTTCTCTTCTATTCCACCGATGCATTGGAAAACTCATCCTCTAATTATCGACGATACAATCTTCTATTTTTCTTCGATGCTTGCCACCACATTAGCTGCTCAAACAGCTAACTTTCGTCGACGGTTTCCATACTTAGAGGAATTTTCAAAATTTCAAAATTTTTCTCTTTTTACTTTCTTCCACTGATGTATCGGCACCCTCAACATCTATTTTTTTCTGATGTCTTGGCGTCCTTCGAGAGATCCCCGCTGCAACTACAACTCTTCCTTCCACTATCCTCCGTCGTCGTATCATCGGCGGTTCCCCCAACTATACTTCACCGACGTTTCGGCGGTCTTTGGCTGATTCCCTCTGCAATTGCGGCTTTAGCTTCCACTATTTTCTGCCCATGATTTCAACACTTAAATTTTTTTTTTGAATTTTCATGCACGTCAGCTCAATCATGTACTTTCTGCCGTCGTCATTGCGGCTCAATCCTGCCAACCCATCCGACATATCGACGCCTTTATCCTCTTTCTTCCACTGCGATCACGACGCCTTCATGCTTTTCCATCTACTTCGTCAGCTCAGATTTCTTCTATCTCTTGCCACTGCCAAGGTCTATATTGGAGGAGCTTCCAACTAAGTTCTCCAACAATCCGACAGTCTCAACACTTAGAAAATTTTTCAAAGGATTTCCTCTTTGTCGGATTATTTCTCCCATTGGCATCGACTCTCAATACCTATTCTTTTCCATTGTTGCGGCTCTCTTCTGACGAGCCTCCCCTTTCTTTTTTCGCCACTGCTACATCAAAAGACTTCTCATGAAGCTTCACACCGTTGCGGCCCTGTCTCAAGGTTCTATCCGTGTGCATCGGGCGGACTTCCGCCTAGCTTATCCGATGATTTTCGGACTTAGAAATTTTTTTGGAATTTTCTTCTTAATCTTCCATCACATTGGCTCCCCAAAGAACTAAATTTCACTAATCAATCTACTAATATCAGCCAAAACTACAGGTACTCCATCCACTAAATCACGTTGTCGTTTCGCCAGTCTTCTGTTGATGGCTTCCGATGGAAGTTTCCTCTCCGCCGCTTTGTTGCTCTTTCTTCATCTATCCGCCACCGACAAGCCAACACTTAGAACAATGTTTTCCAATTAGTGCTTCCATGAGTAATGTTTTCCGTAAGAGCGAAAATCAAAACATATTCATCTTCACTAGAAGAATCTTCACTTTCATATCTGGTTTTCTTCTTGGAAGGTTCATCATCCTCTGCAGCATGAGCATGATGTCTTCTCTTGTTTCCCTTCTTCTTATGAGAGTTAATATTGTTTCTAGGACAGTCTTTTGCAAAGTGTCCTCTTTCATCACACATTAGAGGAAATTTAAACTCAAAATGGGCCTCCTAAAATGATAAATAATAGTTAAAATAATAAAATAATATTTATTAATTTTGGAGGAAGAAAGGAAAAAAACTACTTTTTTGTTTGTTTTTTTAACATATCTCCCTGTGTTTTTACTCAAATTTTGATCGGGAGAGCTCGGTGGATGCAGAATTAAATTTCACATCTAATGAGTACCCACTCGACATACTTTTGATGGACCCCGCTACCCCAAAAACAAGAAATACCTGAAAAAATGGAATGATGACATCATCATTCCATTTTTTTAGGTATTTCATGTTTTTGGGGTAATGGGGTCTGTCAAAAGTATGCTAAGTGGGTACTCGTTGGATGCAGAATTTAATTCTGCATCCAACGAGCTCTTCCAATCGAAATTTGAGTAAAAACACAAGGAGATATGTCAAAAATACAAACAAAAAAAGTAGTTTTTTTTATGATACCTATCCCCAAATTTATATTAAAAAAGTGTTTAAGACCTATACGATATTTAAAATTTAAAGCAATTTCATTGGCTAACACATGATGACATGGAATTTGAATAAAAGTTAAAAGGGCCATTTTGAGTTGAAATTTCCTCTAATGTGTATAACATCTCAATCTAGATATGTCCTTTCTAATGTTATCTTTATGGTGAAATTTCTTACCTTTGGAGTGATGAGAGTTTCTTCTACCTTTCTTGGAGTGAACTATGAGGGATTTATCTTCAATTCCCATCTTCTCTTCCCGAGCTACGATCTGAGCTTCTTCTTGAGAGAATTCTTCCTGTTAGCACCGAAAATGAGCCCAAGGTTGCAGAAAGGCCCGCCTCTGGGTAACAACAAAACTGCTTTAGCCGTGCCTCCAACCCTACGCAGTTAGAGAGGGATCTTTCGTTCATCACCAGAGTAGCTCCACATACGGTTGTCAGTCTTGTGTGTCACCAGAGTCTACTACGCATAGGATCTTCAAATAGTATGATCACGGGGCTAGGATCCTGAATGGGGCAATGTAGGTCGAGGTAGGTGCACGGTGGGGTTATCGGGGTTAAAGGACCATGGGAAAATGGAGTCTAAACCTATGCAAGAAACGATTATAGATGGAAATAATGATGAAAGGTAGAAAATAGAGGCAATGTAGCTGCTGATTTCCTAATCAGGATATTTTAGTGGGTGTTTTGAAGGACAAGAAAGAACAGTCCATCTCATGGAGCATCTACGAGATGAATTCCATGAGACTTTAGAAGAACCATTGTTAATGCCTGGAATAGCAGTCGGAGCGTAGCAAGTACGAATTCTGAACCACTATACCCTATGTTGCAGGCATGAAATCAATAAAAAAATGGAGTGAAAACAACAAAACACAATTTACACGTAAAGAAAGCACTTATTGGGAAAAACAACAACAGAGGAATCTCTGTTGTGAATGACAGTCTTCCACTACAATTTTATTCATACACAGGTATCAAGATTTTACAAATGAGATCCTCAACCCGGGATTGTTTCCTGATCCAATTCTCTGACTCCTTTCTCCCTCTATTGGGAGTGTTTTCATACAATCCTAATGCTGAGACTTCAGAATAAAAAAATGTTACAAGTCGCCATCCAGCATTAACAGTGCAATGCGTGGGCTATCGCCACGTTTTACAAAAATAAACATTATGGAGCTAGTGGCTTTATTTATCCTAGCTAACATTTCGACATGTTTGGCCGCCATGAGGAATGATGAGTATGATGCCTACTTCTATACTTTGAGCTGTGTACTTCCACCGTGTTCAAATGCAGCTTTTCACATGGGCACACACTTGTGAGGTATTTGGGATCCTTCTCCAGTATATTTACATCTTCCACCTCCTTCCCCACTAGGTAACATTGATATACATGGGCTCCAGAAGAAGTGTCGCATTACGTCTAGCTGATATAGGCCTGCGAGGTGGCTCATCATTCTTATACTCCTCACCTCTAGTGAGGTGAATTCTCCCGAAGGAAATAAGGTGTAGAAGATCTACACCATCCCCATCACCCTTGGAAAGTGGAATTCACAAATAGGGCTATTAGGGATTTAAAATCCTAACACTCCCATCCAAATGAACATATTCACAGAGAATAGCCAATGGCTGACCCTTTCTGCGGAGGCTTTGGTGGGAGCGATGGTATTAGGGGTATCTAGAAAAACACTTATGGGGAGTAAGTGTCCAGGTCTTGCGTCATTGGAGATGTGGATATCATGTCTAGGCCTAGATGGCCGGTGTCACCATAGGCATGCAAATTCCAAAGCTACAAGTGAGTGTGGAAGATGCTCACTAGCCATAAACACCCCCAGATGGACAAGCTTCTTGAACCAGATCTTCATCGTCAAGATCTATCAAGATTCTACAGCTTCATGGAGAAGTAGAACTTCGGCCTTGGAGATATATTGAACTGAAGGCAGTATTTATAGGGCGTCAATATTGATCTTCACCCAGGCTGGTCAACATTCCTGCACATTCTGTCATCAAGTATATCTAGTCTTAACATGTGTGAATCCGTGAGCGGAGCGATCTCTTGTTTTCTAGGGATTCTGGTTATTCAGCCTCATAGGTCATGGCGTCTCACTACCCACTATAGGAGGTGGCAATGAAATTCCTCTGGTACAGTGGATCCACACTGCATATTCCCTATGGTGTATGCTCTCACATTGCATTGGTTTCGTCCCATTTGAGAAATGGATTCACTGACTACTTTACTCATTTTCGTCAACTAGTCCACACAAAGCCACCTCACAGGGATGGCTTTCTCTGGAATGAACATGCACCAAACTTGTGAACCAAAAAAAATGTGCCACTACATGAGACTCCCACCTCAGGAATATCTTGAATGGCGTCGGAGGAATCGGTCAATCAGCGATGAGGCAGATTACACATGTGAATGCCCCCTACACTGTCATTTCCACACAGGATGGGAGATTTTCACTTTGGGAGTCTTCTTCAACCATTCGATCAAAGGAAGCTTTTGCATCCATCATCCACGTTCCACTTATCCCACCACCAACCTTTCTCTTCTGAACACCATGGGCAGTTTGGATCGTGACATGTCCTAAGCCATCGATCGAGATTGACCCTTCATACAGTCATCGATTAGAGTGGGTCCTATCATTTTTTGCAATGGGGAACTCAGATATTCATCTGTGTTATTTCTCTTTGCAAAATGAACCATAGTCGTAGATATTTCCTTGCGTTTATCATAGCCATTGATCTCTTTTGACCTCTACGCCTTTTCATGATTTGAGACTGTGGTTTTACCTGCACAAGTATCGAGTGTGAAATTATTGTAGGCCACAGATATGCCCTAGGCTTCATCTCAACCGTCGAAATTTGTCGGTCCTTAACATGTTTTGCACTTCGAGACAAAAACTTTGATCGTGCTTGTTCGCTTGCATGAAGTGGTTTAGAAACATTGATCCTCCTTCGATCAATTGCAACCCTTGAATAGGGATCGAGACCAATGCCACAATACACCTCCCATTTTTCCTCATTGAAGGATGGTCACATGAGATTCAAGGGGTTGGGACCCTAACTGATCCTCTGTTAAGCCCTCAAACAACTATTAAAAATAGTGTGTTAACAACCGGCTCCATGAGGGATGTTATCCTCCCAGTGAGGTAGCAAAGAACCCCCATAGACCAAGCACCAAATCCATTGGGCTGCCTTCATCTTTTCTTGGACACCTCGATTCTGTTTCATGCCACTCTTGCAAATCATGTTGGTGAATGTAAACCTATGTTGGTAACTGAAAATGGAAACAAACTAAAAATAGTAATGAAGGAAATGCTTGATAACAACTGAGCTTATTTTCTCCTACCTACTCTATCTAACTTTGTACACAAGTCCGGTCAAGTGAAATCAGACTTCCAGTGAAGCCAATCAAGCAACTTGCCTAATATTCTTGTTCTTGCATGGTGCTCAATGGAAAAAAATGAAACAAATAATGGGAGAAGGAAAAGATGAACAAACTGATCTTCAAAGCAGAGATGCGACCAATATTTGCCTTCACCCAGACCCTCCATGTATTTGGCCACGGGGTCATAAAAAACATGACAACCTTCGAAAAATTCTGTCATTAGCTGACCATGAGAAAGCTGCCCCAACTGTAAATTCCCTTGCACGCTATCAAATCGATTTTCAAAAGAACCATGCAAGGGAAACATGTGACAACTCCCAGGTGAAACATCCACCACTTCATTTAAACTTTATGATTCCAAAACTTCATATTCCTTATATGTTTCAGCAAAAACATCATTCATTTCTTCAATAGGATCGAGCAAATAGATTTCTTCTTGACCAAAAATTTCTGAATTTGAGAAACATAAAGAAACATCCATTTGAGAACCCCCATCTTCTTCTTCATTATTCAAGCCTTCATGGCATACTGCTGGTTTTTCTAAAGGATGGGATTGATTGAATAATTGTCCTCCTCGCTCATCATCCATTCCAAGGAAATTTATACATTCATCTACAATATCAAATCTCTGTTTGTGATCTTCAACCTGTCTAGTTTCCACTCTGTTTTCATACTTTTGATCTTGGATTGCAATGAAATTGTCTTCACTAATAGAAATTGTGATAGGCTGGTTGCATTCTTCAGAAAATGAACATGTGGAGGAATTACAAGACTAATATTCTCCAAAATTATCATCTTCTCTGTAATCAATCACACAAGCATTGTAACTTTCAAGAGATTGCTATTGTGAAAAAAAAAATCTGATTGGGAAGGGGAGACCTCTTCTTGTAACAAAAATTCAGAAGTTGAATAACATGAGGAAGGATTCGATTGATAGTCCCAACCTCTCTCCTGGTCACACATAGAATGGAAAGAATGCTGCAAATCATCATCATTTTCAGGAATAGAGATATAACTGGTTGAAATAGAGCTTTGGTCTATGTCAACTTCAGCTGAGGAAGACAATACTGACTGCTGGGAGTTTCCTTGAACATCATGGAAATTGGATTGTCTTTATTTTTGAGATGAATATTCATGTGAGATATCTAAACCCTATTAATCCAAAAACTGATCATCACCACACTCATCTTTCACATTTTCAATGAATTCTCTATCATGTGTGCAACAATCTTGAAGTAACAACAAAGAAGGATAATGCCTTTTGAAATGTTCATGAAATATTGTATGAAAGTATTTAAGGGAGGATAAACTCCCTACTAGCAATCCCTCATACCAAGACCTTCCATATCCTTATAAACTAAACATGAAAAGTTTCATTAAAGAATATTCATGCCATCCCACTCCCAACTTATGTATATGCTTATGAAATATAAATAAATGGATGGAAGCATAATCATCCTTTTCATCATTGAATCTTGGAAGACACGTTTGCCAATTTACCAGAGGTATTTTATTGGGATAACCATGAATGGCCGCAAGATTCATAGGAGCATACCTTGTAGCCCGAGAAGTCATCTTGAGGGTGGAGAAACTGAATCAGCTTTGCAACCCCATTTGATAGTGGAGCTACCATAGAACATTATGAAGAATGGATCCTTCGCAGATGGAGTCACCAGGTGAAAAGAGACATGACCTTCATGATGTCTGACCATTATTCACCATCAACAGTCAGATCTAAACCTTTGTTCAAATCTAGGGAAGATTTGAGATCTCTCCCCATCTCTTTCTTTCTGACCACTGGTCTCCTCAGTGGAGTCACCTTTTAGAATCTTTCAGTGGAGTCGCCAGGGCAAATGATACAACCTACTTTACATGTAAGACTCTCTGTTTGCCCACATAAACTCTTTATCCTTTGAATCTTTGTCATTCTTGCCAGGGATGATATTAAATCTCGTCCCCAGCAATGGTGCCAGTTTGTTAGCACTGGAAACGAGCCCAAGTTTGTGGAAAGGCCCGCCTCCGGGTAACAACAAAACTGCTTTAGCCGCGCCTCCAACCCTGCGCGGTCAAAGAGGGATCTCTCATTCTTCACTGGAGCATCTCCACATAAGGTTTTCAATATTGTGTGTCACTAGAGTCTACTCCAAATCAGATCTTCAATCGGTATGATCAGGGGGCTAGGATCCTGAATGCGGCAATGTGGATCAAAGTAGGTGCATGGCAGGGTTATTGGGGTTAAAGGACCATGGGAAAATGGAGTCAAAACCTATGTAAGAAATGATTATAGATGGAAAGAATGACAAAAGGTAGCGAACGGAGGCAAGATAGCTGCTAATTTCCCAATCAGGAGATTTTAGCGAGTGTTTTGGAGGACAAGAAAGAACAGTCCATCTCATGGAGCATCGATGAGATGAATTCCATGATACTTTAGAAGAACCATTGTCAATTCCTGGAACAATAGTTGGAGTGTAGCAAGTACAAATTTTGAACCACTATACCCTATGTTTTAGGCATGAAAGTAATAAACAAGATGAAGTGAAAACAAGAAAACATAATTTAGACATAAAGAAAGCACTTATTGGGAAAAACAACAACACAAGAATCTCTACTGTGAATGATAGTATTCGATTTCAATTTTATTTGTACACAGGTGTCAAGCTTTTACAAATGGGAGTTTCAACTCGTGATTGTTTCCCGATCCAATTCTCTAACTCCTTTCTCCCTCTATTGGGAGCATTTTTATACAATCCTAATGCTGAGACTTCAGAATAAAAAACTATTACAAGTTACCATCTGGCATTAACAGTGCAAAGAGTGGGCTATCACCACATTTTACAAAAGCAAACATTATGGAGCTAGTGGCTTTATTTGGCCCGGCTAACAGTTTCACATGTTCAGCTGCCACGACGGATGATGAGTATGATGCCTACTTCTATACTTTGAGGTGTGTTCTTTCACAGTGTTCAAATGTAGCTTTCTGCATGGGCACACATTGGTAAGGTATTCAACATCCTTCTCCAGTCTAGTCACCTCTACCACCTCCTTCCCCACTGGGTAAGATTGTTATACATGGGCTCCAGAATAAGTGTCACATTACGTCTGGCTGATATAGGCCTACAGGGTGGCTCATCATTCTTATACTCCTCTCCTCTAGTGAGGTGAATTCTCCCACGGGAAATAAGGTGTAGAAGATCTAAACCAGCCCCATCACCATTGGAAAGTGGACTTCACAAATAGGGTTGTTAGGGCTTTAAACTCCTGACACTCCCATCTAAACGAATATCTTCACAAAGAATAGCCAATGGCTTACCCTTTCTGTAGAGACTTTGGTGGGAGCTGTTACGGAGAGAAATTCCTATGGCTTGGGGTACCACAACAGACAGCTTTGACTCCAGAAATCAATCTTTCCCAATATGCAATAGAAATAAAATGTCTAACACTAAAGGATCATACCTCGTACCTTATTCCGGACGGTTGAAGTAGATCCCCATTGAGCTTTCCAATCTTCAGCTTGAATTGATATAATAATTCCTCAACAACAAGTAAACAATACAAGCATACTATATATCATGGTGTTAGATGTATTCTAGAATATATAATCAATAATGTAAAAGCATTTGACATATTCCAATGGATACAATATTCAATCAAATACAGATCATTGGACAGGAAAATATAGTTCTTATTAATATAAATCAGAGATTACAAGATAAATACAACCTCTGATGGCACGTCTGCGAACCGGAGAAACTGAATCCCCCACTTGGGCCTCCACCACCTCAATCCTCCATCACTTAGATAGCAAGCTCACTAGCAAAAGGAAATCTTGGGAAGAGCACAATAGTGCTCCAAAGGGACAAAGCGATGCAGACTCAAGCATAAATTCCGGCAACAATGGACTATAGTTTCGTTGCTTTCAATCTCTCTATATGCCTTCAATGTACCAAGGGGTTCCTTATATAGCTTCACAAGGGATAATGACGGGTCGAATCCGAGCGATCTCAAGGCATATGGAAGGCCAGGAGTCGAATGAGTCGGATCCATGTCAAGGAAAACTCCAAAAGGATTTGGACTATGCACACATCCCAATGTATGCGGCTATAGGGGTCAAACCCACGTATGTATGCGGTTATCGGGTAAAAATCCGCGTATATCATTTTTTATATAGTTTTAGGGATGATCAAGGAAACATCAAAGGATAAAATATGGTCCATGGGGTCTAAAGAGTCTGCAGCGGGACAGGGGAAGGCCATACAAAGTGTGATTCACCTAGAATGGTGAAATCCGCTATAACAAATGCCCCCTAATGTGTGAGGTCAGAGGGGTCATATGATGGCTGAAATACATTATAATTCCATCCCAAAATTAGAGTGATGAAGGATCCCAAATGGAATACCAAGCACCCAATCAACATAGTACAATGATACAACTCTGCATATAACTGCAAGTACATATAGCAGTCCCGGATACATAAGAGTACAATGGCCATGAATAGGCATAATACATGATATCACATATGTGGTCATCGCCACGTACAATATACATAGATCAGAATCTCCATGATGAAGATATACAAAGGACCATGATCTCCAAAATGGCTGAAGATATACAATAGATCAAGATCTCCATAGTGGCTGGAAATGTCTGACATACACTGGAGTCAAGTGACGAGAGCTGAAATCTCATGAACACTGGCATGATCAAGGAGGTAGCATATAAGAGATGCCACCATTCTGGAAGGTCTTCTACACAAACCGATACGAGTACATGTCCTACTATGCAAATAGAGGTGTCGAGGTCGAACATAGTAGTCCATTGTCTGATTACCGGTCATTGATGTATACCGTTAATAGATGCGAGATTACCCACCGATAATGATAATGGGAATCAAGGTACTAGAGTGCAAACTAATAAGTGTGAATAGATGTGTGTAGGTTGAACACTTGAGAGAATCCATGGATCAGGGGACATTGATGTATTCCCAAGAAAATGTCGATGGCGATAGAACCTTTATCGGGTAAAAAGCCACGTATATCATTTTTTATATAGTTTTAGGGATGATCAAGGAAACATCGGAGGATAAAATATGGTCCATGGGGTCTAAAGAGTCTGCAGTGGGATAGGGGAAGGCCATACAAAGTGTGATTCACCTAGAGTGGTGAAATATTCTATAACAGGGGCGATGGTATCAGGGGTTCCTGGAAAAACACTTACAGGTAGTAAGTGTCGAGGTCTCGCATCGTTGGAGATGCGGATATGACGTTTGGGCCCAGATGGCTGGTGTCACCAGAGGCATGCAAATTCCAAAGAGACAATTGAGTGTGGAACATGCTCACTAGCCATCAATACCCCTAGACAGACAAGCTTCTCGAACCAGATCTTCGTCGTGAAGCTCTATCAGGCTTTTAAAGCTTCGTGGAGAAGTAGAAATTCGGCCTCGTAGCTATGTTGAACTAAAGGCAGTATTTATAGGGCATCAAGATTGATCTTTGCACAGGCTAGTCATCATTCGTGCACATTCTGTCATTGAGTATATTTGGTCTTAACATGTGCGAAGGCACAAGCGGAGTGATCTCTTGTTTTCTAGGGATTCTGGTTATTTGGCCTCATAGGTCACGGCATCTCACTGCCTGCTATAGGAGGTGGCTATGAGCTTCCTCTGGTATAGTAGATCCATGCTTCATATTCCCTACATTGTACACTCCCATGTTGCATTGGTTTCGTCCCGTGTGGCCAATGGATTCAACGACTACTTTACTTATTTTCATCATTCATTCCACACAAAGCCACCTCACAGGGATGGCTTTCTTTCGAATGAACATGCGCCAAACTTGTGAATCAGGAAAATTGTGCCACTGGACGAAACTCCCACCTCAGGAGTATCTTGAATGGCACTGGAGGAATTGGACAATCTGCGATGAGGTAGATTACATGTGTGAATGCCCCCTCCACTGTCATTTCCACACAGGATGGGAGATTTTCACTTTGGGATTCTTCTTCAGCCGTTTGATCAAAGGAATCTTTTGCATCAATCATCCACGTTCCACTTATCTTGCTACCAACCTTTCTCTTTCGAACTCCATGGGTAGTTTGGATCATGACACGTCTTGAGCCATCGATCGAGATGGACCCTTCGTGTAGCCGTCGATTAGAGTGGGCCCTATCATTTTTTGCAATGGGAAACTCAGATATTCATCTGTGCTAGTTCGCCTTGCGAAATGAACCATAGATGTAGATCATTCCTTTCTTTTATCACAACCATTGATCTCTTTTGACCTCTACGCCTTTTCACGATTTGAGACTGCGGTTTTACCCACACAAGTATGGAGTGCAAAATTATTGTAGGCCATAGATCTACCCCATGATTCATATCAACCGTCGAAAGGCGTTGGTCCTTAACACATTTCGCACTTCGGGATGGAAACTTTGATTGTGCATGTTTGCTCGCATGAAGTGGTTCAGAACTGTCGATCCACCTCCGATCAATCACATCCCTTGAATAGGGATTGAGGCCAATGCTACAATACACCTTCCATTTTTCCTCTTTGAAGGATGGTCACATGAGATTCAGGGGGCTGGGACCCTTACCGAACCTCTGTCAGGCCCTCGAATCAACTGTTAAAAATAGAGTGTTAACATTTCCCATAGTCTGCTGAACTTGATTAACTTCTTTCTGGCACAGATTCCTTTGAAGAATGAATCCCATGACCTGGGGAGGCCATTCAGTGTTGTCATCACAATTTATGCATTCATCACACTTCTCCATTTACAGCTTCTAGTTATTCTTTGATCTAAGAGACCCTTGTGAAGTAAGACTGGATGGTCTCAGCATTCTGGATCTTTACATTCTTCAACTGATTCCTTAGAGTCATCTTTCAATTGATGTTCTTCCATTCAAATAGTTTGGTTAGGGCATCAAACATAGCTTTAGGTGTCTTGAGAGAGGACACCTGTGGCATGAGGTGATTGTTGGGATGCAGAAATGTCCCTTTTTCATCCACTTTATCTTCCGCTATTCCTCACATTTCATCATCCCATTAACCTTTTATCATACCATTTCCATACATATATGTGGGTTTCACCTTATTATTTCCACTTTATTTATTTTTAGTATTAGAAGTGAATTTATGATTAAATATTAGAAAATTAACATGTTTTTCACTAATATATCAAAGTATGGATGAGCTTTGTAATGTGTAGGAATATGTGAAGGATTAATTCAAAGAAAAAACTTCACGTAAATCTCCTCCATCATTTCAAGGAGATAGTTATGCAAAGAATATTCCAAGGAGAAGATCATGGGGATTTGGTTGAGAGACATGTTGAGAATTTGTGAAAGATATTTGAAGGATTTGAAGGGATCATATCTTCTAATAATAGGAAAGTATTTGAGTGGTTGAGTGAATAGTGGATCTCTCATTATGACATGGTTATCTTCTTCTCAAAGAAGTTCATGTATAAAAGAGAGTGCTCTCTCTTCATTTGTTATGGGATATTACCT
The DNA here is from genome assembly GCA_001517045.1 of Pseudotsuga menziesii. Taxonomy (NCBI): domain Eukaryota; kingdom Viridiplantae; phylum Streptophyta; class Pinopsida; order Pinales; family Pinaceae; genus Pseudotsuga; species Pseudotsuga menziesii. The sequence goes on from LPNX010921310.1 coordinate 356,091, forward strand.
TGGAATATTTTAGATCTTAGATTATCTTATAGAATAGTAGATTGTAGAAGTTAGTCTTCACTTTGTAGTATGGAGAACGGAATTCTTAGCTTTTGTTCATAATCTTGGTTCGATGCTTTCATGATTTATGTTTTATTCTTGTGGTGTAATTTAAGATTGCTTTATGTTTAATGTGAGCTCACATGTGTTGTCGTATTGCTCTTCATATGTTGTCTTTATTTTATGCAATTTACTTTCAGCCGTGTGTTTCATCTTCCAGCATTAGATTAGCAATTGCTTGTTTCAATTTAAGGGGGGTCAGATTAGCTTAATTTCACTTCAGTCTTGCATATACTTTGCAGATGCTTCGTAAGACTACTAACCTCAGAATGACAAATTAAATGGCTAGGAAATTACTACAATGGAATTAAAATGACATTAATTCGGCCCAACATTTTGGCATCGTTGCTGAGGAAGCACGATGGATTGAAGTGTATATTTCAATTACTGCAAGTGTGGTAGTTTAGATTCAATACATGCAAGTGTGGTAGTGTAAATTTCAATTTTTGCAAGAGTGTTTAATTTCTGTAACTGTGACGAGTTATTTATTTTTTAGAGTGTTTTTTTTAATGGTTTGTTTTTATTTAAGATTTTCAAATTTCAGTTTTGGGTGCTGTAAGAATCCATTTTTCAACATGGTTCAACAATGAGTATAAGTCTGGAAATACTCACTCATGCCTTGGAAAAAGTTGGATTTTCCTCTTCCCAGGAAGAGGAGGTCTTGGCAGCAATAAATTATTTAACTACTCCAGAATCAAATGAGGAATCATCATCCACAAACTCCTACGCATGTGAAGGCAAACAAGTATTTGAATAGGAGATCGATGAAGACGAACACGATATTGATGGAGATGAAGAGGAGTTACAGCATGATCTGAAGAGTGAAAACTATGCCTATGAGAGCCCTATCGAACGATTGTTTCAAGTGAGTATGAGGTTAGAACAATTTACTTTTTCTTTTTATTTAGTTAGATCACAACCAAAACAATTAAATTCATTCATCTTAATATATTCTCATTGTTCATTCACAAAATTGAAAGATAATATATTCCTATTACTGTTGCATGTATGGCTACACTGGATATTTGATTACACGTAACAATTTTCTAGTTCCCAATTAGCATAGACTAGGTAGGATTTTATTTTCAGTTCTTACTTTCACTTAAAATAAGTATGCTCTCCTCTGCACTTTTTGTGATCACAAGGATCAGAAAGTAGGATGTTTTCTAAATTTTTCAGGAATGAATAATTAATGTTTTGCAACATGCTTAATTGATTTCATCTTTTTTTTGCAATTCATTTTCTCCATTTGCTAATTTTTTTTTCAATTTGTAAAATAAAACTAGTCTGCAATTTCATATTTAAGCTGAACAAACGTTGAAAATATAATGCTGAAAAGTATCTGCAACGCAAATCTATTGCATTTTTTTGGCATTTTGGCTTGTTAAAATTCACTAAAACGTAGTCAGGACAGTCCTGTTTTTAGGGACCATAAGGGCTTAGTTTTAAATCCTGTTTCTATGCAAATTAGAAATTTAAGTCTAGTCTCCAATACAACTTGAATTCTTCAATTTGGTTCTCAAACGAAAAAGATATGGTCAAAATACTGACTGGGGGTGGAGTAGGCAGCTCAAGAACATAGTTGGGACAGTCACGTTTTGGGAGACCTAATGGATGAATTTTTAAAAAATGTTTCTAATGCATACTCTCTTATAAATATAGTTTACAATACAATTTGAATCATTCTATTTCAATATCGTATGAAGGAGATATGCCCAAGATACTGACTACCTCTCCTAAATCTGCACTCTAACAAAATCTGCTTTCTCAGTTGTTCATTGGCATATTTGACCCATCAATTCTTCTTGTATTAAAAACATGTTTATATTTGAGATACGTATGTGGATCTTTTTTCATCTCCAATTTGAATCACATCAATCCATCTTTTAATGAAAACGTTGTACTCAAAATAGTGACCGTTGGTCTTGGCTGAAACTCACAAACAACATTAGGATGCAGGCTGTTATTCAGATTATATGACATACCATACCATAGAATTTTTAAAACCTATTTCTATTGAAATTATTCCTATAAATCCAATTTCTTTTGTCTTTGGAATCATTCAAATTGGGTATGAAACAAAGAAGTTATTACCAAAACACTGCCAGGTAGTCTACGCCGGCCCAACATGCATCACAGATAAGAACACCTTGAATCGTGCCTCTATTTGTGGGCATATGGAAATGAATTTTGAAAATACAAGACATGATTTTTTGTGCATAAAATCCTCCTTTACTTGAATCTCAAGGAAATATCCAAACAAATCCATGATTTGCGATATACAACTGGTTCTTTAGCAGGATATTTTCCAGATTTATTGTTGCAGCCGGTTCCAAGCAGTTGAAACAAGAAATTCCATTGTTGTGGCAATAAAGGCTAAACATAGTTCTGTGAAGGCTGAACATAGTTTTGTGAAGGATGAACAAAGGATGAACAAGGGCTAAAAAAATATCAGAAAAAGGGCTAAACAAAGAAAAGGCTGAACATTCATTTGTGAAAGCTGAACATAGTTCTGAAAAGGCTGAACATAGTTTTGTGAAGGCTGAAAATAGTTATGAGAAGGCTGAACATAGTTTTGTGAAGGATGAACAAAGGATAAACAAGGCTCAGAAAAAGGGCTAAACAAAGAAAAGGTTGAACATTGTTTTGTGAAGGCTGAAAATAGTTTTGTGAGGGATGAACATAGTTCTATGAAGGATGAACAAAGAATAGAAAAAGGCTAAACAAAGCCCCTAAGCATCAATTGGAAATATTATAGTGGCAGCGGTAATTCGATCGATCTTAACACCACAAAAATGGGGAAGGATCAAAGCAAGGAATTGGACTATCGCCTACAAAGGACAAAATAACAGTAGGAGTTTCCATGGAGTTTTAATCTTCCAAAATGTGTTTGGAGATGGAAGCATAGCACATTCTCGAATCTCTCGACCATCGTAAGTTTTACATCATGCGATTTATACAGTCGACAAGATTGAATTATGGTGAGAAGGATAGAACAACAAAATAGATGGTTGATCAATGTGATCTCTGGATATACCCTGGTGATAGGTTTGTGAGCCAATAAACTTAATCGATCCAAATTTCTAACTCTTTCGACTCTAGCATGACTACGCAGTAGAGCTGAGCATGAAATAAAAGGGTATATTTTGATGAGGCTCGGCCTCTTTATGCGATTGATGAATATGCATCTTGAGTTTATACCATAATGACAGCGTATTCTTGTTTCATCTAATAAATTATCCTTGATGTTTTAATATATATTTTCCAGATCATGACACAATTGTTTTCTGTGCAATTGGTTCCTTAATAATTATGTTGCTAAAAGTAATTGTGATCGCAGAAGCAAGTATACCAGTCTTAAGACCACAAAAAGGAGGAAAGAAATCCCTGAGAGTTTCTTGAATGACAACACACAAAGATAAAGGTAAAAATGCACTTATTTCATGAATTTCAATTTGCTCGCCTTCGTACTAATTCCTGCATTTTACAATAATCTCACGAGTTTAATTGCAGGTTTAGTACTAACATTTTTCAGATCGTCAATTTTGTTGTTGAAATGATTTGTCATGAATCATGTAATTTTTAAAAAAGCATGCCTCATTGACAATGTTTCCAGGATATTTGATTTTTAAATCCATCAAAGTGCAGAATGAATTAATTTGCTCACAACGTAGAAATTTTCTTCGTTGTTGCAGTTGGCTTGTTGCAACTGAGTGTCATAGCTGGCTTATCACAACTGAGTGTCATAGCTGGCTTGTCCTAGCTGGGTGTTGCATCTAGTTGTCACGTATCTCACTGTCACAGCTATGTGGTGTTGCAACTAGTTGTCGCACAGCTGGCCATCATAGCTATAGTGGTGTTGCAGCCGAGTGTTACAGCTGGCTTGTTGCAGCTAGTTGTCGTGCAACTGGCTATCACATCTATGTGGTGTTGCATCTGGCTTGTTGCAGCTAGTTGTCACGTAGCTGGCTGTCACAGTTGGGCTGTCGCAGCTATTAAAATTTTTAAATTCTAAATGTTGAATGCCCATGAACGCAGATCAGATAAATTCAATTTTAAGTGTTTTTTCCATTATTTTTATTTTATTTTATTTTGGTGTGTTGTAAAAATAAAACAAAAACAAGAAAAATTTATAAAATTATAAAAATGATTTCTTTTACATTTTGCAAAAGAAAATAAAAAAAATAAAAAAATAATATATATATATAAATCACAAAAAGTTAAAAAATAAATAAATAAATAAAATAAGAACAACCAAAACAAAAATAAAATTGCAAATGGACGTTTTTCCTGAAATTGCTTTTATGATTAACGCTGAATTGTTTTTCTTAAAGTCACTTTAACAATAATCGCAAATAAAATCAGCATGGGAAATAGGTAATTTTCTTTGCAGCTTATGTACTTATTTCTGCATGATATATTTTCTTTTACGAACTTCTCACAATTTTTATGCTAGGTTGCATGAAGACATGCAACCAGATCAGTTGGGGAGGGAGAACTATATTCAATACATATTCACTAATGAGTTTTCGTGCAGGATTTTGTACTAAAGTTTTTTTTTTAGGTTTCAGAGATAGTTGCATTTTGTTGCTGAAGTGAGTTTTCAAATAAACACAAAACATAAGAAACATGCTTTGATAGATAGCTTGAAGTAGTTGTTAATCATGATGTTTGCTGATAAACATCATAACATTGGTTGTTACATTGAAACCATCCATAAAATCATTTGTGTCATGATTGTTTATCCATATTTATCCTTCAAAGCACCTTCACTATCCATGTCTTGAAGTCCACTTTCCATCGCTTTATCTGTCATGACTTCACACATGCCTATCTTTATAAGTTGCATGCATCCCTTTATCTTATTCAGTTCATTTTTCCATTCCATTTTTCCTTCTGAATAAAACCAGCTCCCTTTCCATGACTACATAGCCTTGCCATATCCAATGTTTGACTCTGAGATCTTTTCACTGATAGTCCTACCAATCTTTCTATACCACCTCGCGTTGAGTGATGTGGGATTCCTTAAGGCCCACCTTCAACAAGTCTTGCCTCATCGACCTTAGCAACTTATCTGGGATATAGAATAGATTTCATTATTGAGTACCTGGAGGCTTGCATTCCTTAATGGAAAGTTCTCTCGCTGACAATCATGAGAATTCATCAATGTCCCTTAATCGTCAGATCTTGCAAGTGGCTCGACATCAGCACATCTATTCACACTTCACAAGATGTACTTGAGTACCTTGGCACTCATTGACATCACTGGTGAGTTGCCTCACATTGGTTAATGACATTCATCAATGGCCGGTAATCCAATGATTTCTCTTCATGCTTGACCCTGACACATTTATTCGCATGACTAGAATTGTACCACTGGGTTTTGTAGCGGGTGAAGAATATAAATTATTTTTCATGACTCCATCAGTAGTTGCAGAAACATGACTTCAGATCCATGAGTGTACCAAAGTTCCACTTTCCGCCTTCCACATTTGCCATTATTTATTAGCAACAGTTCAGACTCCTCCACTTCACATTACAGCAACTCCAGCAGTTATAGCCATAGCAGCATTTATAGTTACATTTTTATCCAGTAGCCGTGACATATTCTCCATGATTCAGTAGCAACAGTTCCAAATCCTTTTCTTCCCATGACCTAGCAGTTACATCTGTTGTAGCAGTGACACATTCCATGATCCAGTAGCATCAGCTACATTGTTGTTGCATCATTCATCTACATTTTGGGTATGTGGGGGTATGTTGTTTTCTAAACTTTAATCATGCAATTCCTTACATGCTAGAAATGAATAATTTGGAAAATTCCCTCACCATGCTCCATTTTTTTCACAACCCATGCTAGGTTGCATGAGGACATGCAACCACATCAGTTGGGGAGGGGGAACTATATTCAATACATACTCACTACTACCATTCCATTCTTTTCACCACCATCACCCATTTTTCATCTCATTTACCATTCATGAGAAATTCTTTTCCGACAAATCCTCTATTGCACTTTGCTTCATACACATTGATATACACATTGTCATGATTCACAAAGAAAAGGCTTTCTTATGCACAATGATGCTTTCTATGCACATTAATAGCTTATCATTTTCAGTGATTGTATGGTTAAATTATTATGCAGCTAGAAAACATATGAAAAAATGAATGTTGTTAACACAAGAACCAAAATTATTTACATTCATGGTTGTCACACAAGAACCAACCATAAGGAAAATGTCAGTTGTTACTCATGCATTTCACATCATGAAATGAATGTTCTTAACACAAGAACCAACATTCTTTATATTCATGGTTGTCACACAAGAACCAGCCATGAGGAAATGCCAGTTGTTACTCATGTATTTCACACCCCAAAAATATTCATTGTTAAAAAGACATCATCAATAAAAGCAAAAGTTTAGATCCCAAAAGTTCTTGAGAAGAGCCATACACAGTTGCATGAGGACATGCAACAAGTTCAGTTGGGGAGTATGTTGGGACATAGAAATGTCCCTTTTTCATCCACTTTATCTTCCACTATTCCTCACATTTCATCCTCCCATTAACCTTTAATCATACCAGTTCCATACATATATATGGGTTTCACCTTATTATTTCCACTTTATTTATTTTTAGTATTATAAGTGAATTTATGATTAAATATTATAAAATTAACATGTTTTTCACTAATATCTGAAAGTATGGATGAGCTTTGTAATGTGTAGGAATATGTGAAGGAATAATTCAAAGAAAAGACTTCACGTATATCTCCTCCATCATTTCAGGGAGATAGTTATGCAAAGAATATTCCAAGGAGAAGATCATGGAGATTTGGTTGAGAGACATGTGGAGAATTTGTGAAAGATATGTGGAGGATTTGAAGGGATCATATCTTGTAATAATAGGAAAGTAGTTGAGTGGTTGAGTGAATAGTGGATCTCTCATTATGAGATGATTATCTTCTTCTCAAAGAAGTTCATGTATAAAAGAGAGTGCTCTCTCTTCATTTGCTATGGGATATTATCTTAGAATATTTTAGATCTTAGATTATCTTAGAGAATAGTAGATTGTAGAAGTTAGTATTGAATTTGTAATATGGAGAAGGGAATTTTTAGCTTTTGTTCATAATATTGGTTTGATGCTTTCATGATTTATGATTTATTCTTGTGATGTAATTTAAGATTGCTTTATGGTTAATGTGAGCTCACATGTGTTGTCTTGTTGCTCTTCATATGTTGTCTTTCTTTTTTGCAATTTACTTTCAGTCGTGTGCTTCATCTTCCAGCATTAGATTAGAAATTGCTTGTTTCAATTTAAGCGGGGTTAGATTAGCTTAAAGTTCACTTCAGTCTTGCATATACTTTGTAGGTTCTTTATAAGACTACGAACCTCGGATTGACAAATTAAATGGCTGAGCAATTACTACAATGGAATTAAAACGACATTAATTCGGTCCAACGGTGATCCTTGATAGAATCAGCAATGATTATCTTTGCCATAACCAACTTCTTCTTATGTAAGGATTTTTCCTCATCTCCCTCTGGAACTGGAACCTCCTGACTGATATAGGAGTCAAACTCATTTTCTTCTAGGACCAGGGAGATCCTATGCTTCCAAGCTCGGAAGTTATCAGCTCCCTCAAGCTTTTCATCAAGATTGGTATGAAGAGACATCTTAATTGAGAACCTCAAATGGAAATAGAAAATATTTAGATCTTACCAGGTCAAGATGTCGGATCTAGATTTGGAGTTGAAATCCCGTAGAGCTAGTTGAGGAGAAAATTAGGGTTTTTCTTTTCTGGAATTCTGTCCAACCAATTGCTTTGAATTTTATCCCTAACTTCGATTTTAGGGAGGAGATCAATTTAGGCCTGGGTTCACTGAAAAATTCCTCTTTTGTGAAAAGGCCTAATTTTCAACAGTAGTGTCGGGTCCAAAACTAAAAAACCTCAGAATTGGATTCTACTTCGACAGAAAGATGCTCCCTAGGGAGGACAGTTATTCCAACCTTCTTTTACTGAAAATCTATGGAGAGAGATGCACAAAGTAGGAAGCCCTAGTTCCTGCAGCTGCACAGTGTCTTCTTCTTAGGTTAGCCTTGATACCATGTTAGATTTTTAACATTAAGCTAGCATAAAATTAGGATCTTTAACTGAGAGAACAACAAGCACAGAAATGAAACACAAGAGACAATGAACACAGTGTTTTTCCTCAGGGAAACCATAAATGGAGAAAACCCCGCAACTTCCTCAGAGATAGAATCAAGACCAAAGTAAAACCCAAAACAGTAAGTGATCTCCTGACAGCAGTAACCTTCTTTCTATCTAGCCCTAGTGTCTTCTCCTTCCTCAACTATGTGCTAAACTTGAGTGTGTGTGAGATGTGTCCTAAATAGAGAGTCCAACTCTCTATTTATACTAATCTTGACATGACTAAAACCCTACTAGGGCTGACCTCTCTATTAGAGTCTAATAACCCTAGTGCCCCAGAACTGTGGGGACTTTAACCCTTAGACAATAGGAGGGTTACCCACAATTACTTTACATGACTTGTTTACAATATAGATCCTCCCGATAGGAGCATCGAGGCATGACATGACACAATTACATCCCCGAATAAACATCAGGTTACAACAGATAAGAAATACAAGTGACTACATTCTAAAGTTACAATTACATCAACACCTAGATCCCGAATGACTGAATCTACTTCATAATCCCCAATCTGAATGTTCATGCGCATCTCTTTGCCTGTATTTTTCTTATGCAAAGAGTTCATTGTAGAGTCCTTCCTCTCCTTACCCAGTCGAGGCAACATATTCTCCATCTCGACAAGAGCATCATTATCTCTTCCCAATGACAATAAACTCTCAAATAAGTTTTGCAAGGTACCATGCTCCCACGATGGTCCTTCCTCCAATGAAGAATCATACGCAAAGGGCATTTCGTAAATAGGTGGCTTACCAGGATTTGTTTTGATCGCATCCCACACTTTAAAGAATGCATGTCACTCATTAGTAATGTCAAATGGTACCTTCTTTTTTTCGACTAGTTGGACCTACAGCCGAGGGCTGTCCTCTTTGGTCATCACACCTCCACGGGTGATGATAGCAACATCGAAATCCTATGCTATGGGTTCTACTAAGATCACCGTAAGTGTCGACTCTTGATTTTGGTTTGTCAGTAGATTCTGGTTCATTGGTGGATTCTGATTCAATGGTAGATTCTTAGGATGATTCATGTTCTGATTTTGAAGTGGAATTTGATGCTAAGCTTAGTTCTGTAATAGAATCAAAACTAGCTCCAGAAGTAGAATCAGTTGCAGAACCAAGCTTAGCATCAAATTCCACTTCAAAATTATAACGTGAATCATCCTACGAATCTTCCATTGAATTAGAATCCACCAATGAACCAAAATATATCAACAAACCAGAATCAAGGGTCGACAGTTGTGGTGATCTCAGCAAAACCCATAGCAGAGGATTTCGATGTTGCTATCATCACCCGCAGAGGTGCGATGAATGAAGAGGATAGCCCTCTGCTACAGATCCAACTAGACAAAAATAATAAGGTACCATTTGACATTACTAACGAGCGAGATACGTTCTTTAAAGCGCACGATGTGATCGAAAGAAATCCTAGTAAGTCACCTATTTACGAAATGGCCTCTGCTTTTGATTCTTCATTGGGGGAAGGACCATTGTGGAAACATGGTACCTTGCAAAACTTCTTTGAGAGTTGCTTGTCGCTGGCAAGAGATCTTGATGCTCTTGTCAAGATGGATAATATGTTGCATCGACTAGGTAAGGAGAGGAAGGACTCTACAGTGAACTCTTTGCATAAGAAAAAGACGGGAAAAGAGATGCTCGTGAACATTCAGATTGGGGATTATGAAGTAGATTCAGTCATTCTGGATCTGGGTTGAGACGTCAATATCCTGACAAAGAAGACATGGTAGAAAATGGGGAGGCCAACATTGGGTTGGTCCCCTGTGCAGCTGCAATTGGCTAATTAGGACAAAGTACAACGAATCAAACATGTGTCAAACCTCGTCGTAGATGTTGAAGGTATGAAAACCTACATTGATTTCGATGTGACTGAAGTTTTTGATGGTGAAGGATCCTATCCTGCATTGCTTGGGATTGGATGGGACAATGATAGTATGGTAGTAATTAAATTTAAGAAGTGGATGATGAAATTTGAGAATCAAGACATAAGAGTCATCTCTCCTATGGATCCAAAGGAATGACGGATATATATTGAACTAGTGAAAGATGAATTTGTTAGGGGATGGGATCATGCTTACAACATTTCAATGTATGGGATCATGCTTGAAACATTTCATAGGATTTACTTCTACATCTTCTAATTTTGATGGTGCGTTAGAAAATTGGAAAAACCACATGCACGAGGTATCATTCAGGAAGTGTGGTTTGATCATGCATTCATTGTTCCATGTCGTGAGTAAGACTGTTGAATTTCCAATCTACTATGGGCTACCCGAGCTTTCTGAGTTCTTAATAGTGTTTGAATAAAAGGTATCAGAACTGCAGTGATTTTTGGTGCTGGAGGAAGCACTGAAGGCTACTCCAGCATGTTGTTGGGTGACTCATAAGAAGAAAATTAATGGATGGGAACAGTGTCGATGAATGGTGATAGCTCCTTTTAGTGATAGAGAAATATATCACACTGGAAAGTACAATGGGAAGAATGACCCCAATAGTCATTTGACACAATGTCAGACTCTATGGGCATCGTGATCGAAAGATGAATGTGTCCATGCCTTCATTCACACTCTAGACGAAATGTCAAGGTCTTGGTATGTATCGGCAGAGCTGCATAGAGAAATAACTATGTGGGAGGAGCTGATAGTTTGCTTTTCTAATACCTTTAGTTTCAAGGATGCCAATCCCGATGTCCATAATGCACTTCAGATCATCTGCAATGTGGTGTTGAAGATAGTGCCAGTTGCATATCTAGTGGACCCACATGTGCATTTCCACAACCAATCGATGATGGAATGTTATAATGTGTCTGGTGGACCTCAAGATGATGATTAGTTGTAGAATATCAATATTCCAGAAACAAAAGGGAGTAGTAATGTTACAACACCAAATATACTGACTAACCCCATGAATCAACTATTGAGTGTTAGAAAAGTCAACATTGGGATAGAGAAGAACCCAAACTTTACAAGTGTCGAGGACTATTGGGATGAAGAGACCCTAGAAAAAATCATGGATCTCTTGCATGAATTTCAAGATCTCTTTCCAAAAAAGTTCTTGGAAATGAAGGGGATACTGCATGATTTAGGGGAGACGAATATTTTGTTAAAGACAGACGCGAAACTAGTAAGACAGAGGCGGTATCGCTTGAATCCATGATACAAGGAAAGGTTTAAAACTGACCTGGATATAATGTTGGATGCATTAGTCCTATGGTGGTCTGAGACAAGAAAACGGGTGAAGTGTGGATCTGATTCGATCTGAGAAAATTGAATGATCCCTGTATGCATGATCCATTTCTGACACCATTCACAAATGAGGTGCTAGAAGGAGTAGGCAACCACGATATGTATTCTTTTATAGATGGATTTTTAGTTATCACCAAATAAGAATCGCAAAAGAAGATCGACATAAAATGACATTTGTTACGGAATAGGGATGCTTCCAATACACACTGATTCCTTTTGGGTTGAAAAAAGCACCTGCAATATTTTCTCGAGTGGTTCTCGCTGCATTAAAATATTTATTCAAATATTTATTCAATTTTACATGGATGATTGGACAGTGTATTGTCTGATTAGGGTCCACTTGGAAAACCTAAGACTAATGCTAGAAAGATGTCGATAGCATCAGATTGTGCTAAAATATAACAAAAAGTATCTTTTGTGCACCTTTTGGAATGTGGCTGGGACACATTGTTTGCAAGAAAGGATTGTTGGTTGAACCCATGAATATAGTGATCATTTTTATCTTGATGCCACCTACAAACATGAAAATTCTTACAGAGATGTTGGGGCACACTGGATATTATCTTAAATTCATTAGAGGTTATGATGCGATTACTGCCCCTATGGAGAAATCATCAAAGAAATATGTCACATTTTTCTATAGTCAAGAGTGTCAAGAATGCTTCGACACACTAAAGGCTAAGATGCCCTCAGTGGTGATACTTGTCTTCCCAAACTATAACAAGGAGTTCCATGTCAATGTGGATGCTTCATTTGTTGCACTGGGAGTGGTACTCATGTAACCAAGAGAAGGGGATCTAGATCACTTGATCGCTTTCTCTAGTTGAAAGTTGTCCTTTGTTGAGAAAAACTATACAACCACAAAAAGAGAAGGTCTGGCGATGGTATATGTGTTACACAAATTTAGGCATTACCTCCTAGGTGGTCATTTCAACATGTTTATAGACCATTATGCTTTGAAGTACCTAGTCAATAAGCATGTGTTGGGGGGGGAATCTGTCATTGGCTACTTATTTTCCAGGATTTTGATTTTGAGATAATTGTGAAGTTAGGTCACTTGAATCATGGTTGTTATCAACCCAAATGGCACTTCTCCATCTGAATGTCGACACTTCATATGTTGGCACACAAAAGGACACTTATGGATTGAAGGTTTCCTAAACACTATAGATGGGCATGACATGAGATACATTCAATGTCCACCCAGCTTGCCATTTTACCTTTTTATATGTTTATTTCTGTATGTGACTCTTTCCACAACAACTCGCATACATACATGACTATCTCCATAGCATATCACGTACAACACCGGGTACAATACGCGATATGTTGTGGAGATAGTCGTGTACGTACATGAGTTGCTGTGGAAAGAGTCGCGTACATGAATCAACATATAAAAAGGTAAAATGGAAAGCTGGGTGGATAGTGAATGCATCTCATGTCATGCCCATCTATAGTGTTCAGGAAACCTTCAATACATAAGTGTCCTTTTGTGTGCCAACATATGAAGTGTCAACACTCAGACGCAGAAGTGCCATTTGGTTGATAACAATGGCCCTAATCATTTGTCCCTAATTAAGATGGGAAAAGAACCCACCAATATCGAAGAAGGATTCCTCGATGCACAATTATTCAAAATCGAAAAGGAAGATGACTATTATGACCAAATAATCTAGTTTTTGGTGATGGGAGTCGCACCGGAACATTTCTCAACAAGCCAGAAGAAGTAGCTGGAAGTCAAGGTTTCATATTTCCAGTTGATTACTGGCAATTTATACAAACTTGGATGAGACAATATTTTGTGGCGCTATGTCCTACCGCATGACCAAGGGAATATTTTGGCAGAATCACGTTTGGTGGTCATAGGGGGACACGATGGAGGTCATGCAACTGCAAGGAAGGTTCTTCTATCAGGGATCTGGTGGTCCACTGTGCACAATGATGTGATGGATTATGCAAGGAGTTGTGATGTCTATCAATGCACTAGAAAACAATCGTGGCGCAATGAGATGCTGCCCATACCGCATGTAACTTTGCAGCGTTTTGATAAATGGGATGTGGACTTTGTGGGTCCAATCAACCCACCTAGGAAAAGAACTGGTGCATGGTACATAATCACAGCAATAGACTACTTGACGAGGTTGGCGGAGGTCGCACCAGTCATGGATTGCGCCGCTGCAACAGCTGCAATATTCCTATTTGACAATATTGTGACATGGTTTGGATGTCCAGGGATACCGATTAGGGACTAGAGAAGTCACTTAATGAACCACACAATAAGTGCACTAACGGAGGAGTTGCAAATACAGCATAAGAAAAGTACCTCATATCATCCACACGAGAATGGGATAGTAGAATATTTCAACAAGATCATGGAGCATGCATTTACCAAGGTATGTAATGCTAACCACGATGAGTGGGACTTGCATATTCCTGCAATATTGTGTGCATATCACACGACTTGCAAGATATTGACTGGGAAAACACCGTTCAAGTTGGTATTCAGGTAAGAGATAATCATGTCTATGGAGTACATTGTTTCGAGTCTACACATTGCAGTAGCAACGAGCATGGATGATGAAGCAGTGCTAGAGTAGCGCGTGACACATTTGCTACAGCTTGAAGAGGACTTCTTTGTAGCAGGCATCCATCATCATGTCAAGAAGGATCGATTGAAGGCTTGGCATAATCACCACATAAATAAATAACAGTTTCAGCAAGGATATTTGGTATTGATGTACCATCACCGTTTGTTTCCAGTAGCGTAACCTCGCTTTTGAGGGAAAACGATAAGGATAATTCACATTCCTTGAGGCAAGCGAGAAGGAATGCCTAGGGAAGGAGTAAAGAAGAGGGATAATAAGCCGAGGACTTTTCGTAGCTTCTCATGCTCCTATGTGTAAGTTCATGAAGCATCCATGTAAGTTACATATTCATTGGTTAGGTCCATATCTTGTTAATTCCATTACCTCAGCAGGCCCATTTCAGTTACAACAACTATCTAGCACGACACTACCAAATCTAGTTAATGGTAGTGGGTTAAAGCCCTATAGGACGGGCCTGGAACCACGCGATGTGTAAGGCACTGGGGAAAAAAAAAGGTAAATAGGATGATGGATAAATGGAACATGCACCAAGAGTAGGTGGTTGCACAAGAGTAGGAGTTAGTAGTGCAATTAGGATGTCATGTTGCGATAGCCACATGGCTACAAGAAGAAGTCACATCAGTCATAGAGGAAGAAGGTTAAAGTACTTAAACAACGGTGCTTATAGAAGTGATGTGTAATGATGGTGGATCCAACTGCTGGGTTGGAAGAATCGGTGGCATATTTGGGTAGTTAATGAATGATTATGTCATAATGATTGAATTGATTTCATAATGATAAAGTATGAGTCTATTTTGCGCTATAAGAGGAAGCGTGCTATGATCGGAAGACACCATTATGCAGAGTTGAATTACGTTGAGTTGTAGAGTTATCGAGTGGTCGAGAGAGTTGTTGTGAAAAGCCGAGAAGAGTAAGGAAGTTTCTAAGTCTAGAGAGGGTGTGAGCTTAGTAAGTCGAGAGGAGAATTTCTACGGTATGCAAAGAAACCCATACACCATTGAGATTTAGAGTGATTGAGATTCACCACTCAGACCAATTGCAATTGAAGAAGAATTCACAAGTATGCAATTTGGCTCATCAATGAAGAGGAAGGCATAGAATCCTATCTCTCAAGAATCACAGAAGCGATGAACTAGAACGACCACAAGGGCTCACACAGAAGGTACACCACAGATGGGGCCATCAAGCCCTAAAGTTATGGATCCTACTGCTAGAGCAGGGGTGTCTATAAAAGACATCCCTCCTAGTCGGCCCGGTGCGTAGGTTAGGAAACCTACAAAGAATCAAAGATACTAGATCAATATTCCACCAATACCACAAGGAATGGTATGTAGTTCTTATATTATGTCTACATTGATGCAGCTAAGGTACGAAGACCAAGACCTACTTGCATTAGAGGATGTCATGAAGGATCTATATTTGCCAATAGTCTCAGTATAATGAGCCTCGATAGAGTGTATTCGACAGGATTAGGAAAGAGGAATAGACAAAGATATATTACTCCAGTTCATCAATATACTACACTTTGGGTGGCCAACTGAGGCGAATTCATGTGTGAAACAATTTTTAGCATGTTTTCATTGGGGGTATTTATGGCTGTACGAGCCGATTGTAGTCACAGTGGAATTGATTTCAGCAATAACGGGGCTACCCAAAGATGGGCCAAATCCCTCACAGTATATATGAGGAAAATATAATGATAGAAAGTTGGAATTGACTCTCAAGAAGTGTTATGCTCTAAAGCACGACGGGAGAGCCTACCGCATTGATAGCATAAATGATCATGCAACCTATATTGGTGTGAGGATTTTGGCTAGTAAAGTAGTGAGGAAGAAGCACCCGGTTCAATGTAATTCTAGGGTGGTCGCATGTGATGAGTTATGTGTGCAAGGCACACATGAATTGGTCCCTTTTTCTAATGAACTAGCTAGTGGAGGATGCAGAGGTCACACAGGCGGGTGTAAGATCATTTACATATAGTTGGGTCCTCATCTTGATTATGCTAGTAGCTTGGATGGAACAAGAGGATTACCAAGGGATGGATGTCAAAGAAATAGAGGTGTGCAAGGGTGCTAAATATCAAAATTTATGGTGGGTTAAGGAAGAAAAGAGAATGGTAGATTTGTGAA
The DNA here is from genome assembly GCA_001517045.1 of Pseudotsuga menziesii. Classification (NCBI taxonomy): domain Eukaryota; kingdom Viridiplantae; phylum Streptophyta; class Pinopsida; order Pinales; family Pinaceae; genus Pseudotsuga; species Pseudotsuga menziesii. The sequence goes on from LPNX010921310.1 coordinate 372,402, forward strand.
TTGTTTATAATTTGTGAATTATTGCGCAGAAGTAGTATGAGAAGATGGGAGTTGATCTGAATTGTTGTTTCTTTTAAATTTTTTTCTTCCTATTTCTGTGATCTAATAGTGAATGCAAATTTAATGTGCGCTATGGATCTACGATGCAATATTTTCTTCTTTTAAATGATGTTATCTTTTTGGATCTATTTGTGCAATGGTATGGTTTTTTCGATTATGAATGAATGATGCAATATCTTAATAGTGATGATGAGTAACCCTATTGATGATTAAGTAGCTGGTAATATCTATTAGATAAGTTGGTGAATTTTCGATCCACATAGTCCTCTTCTATTCTACAGAAACTGGGTTCCGACAGCTCTCCCTCGAACATCTCGGGTGAGACTTCAACTGGTTGCGGGTGTTTCTAAGAAGGGTAAACCCTGTCTGGGTCGATGCTCTGGGAGATAATGGTGAGTTGAGAATTGATGGCGTAGGAACCTCTATCGACTGGTTTTTCTAGCTAGGCTTGCACCAACAATCACATTTACTCAATTTTCCATATAACTAGTGTTCTTTCAAAGTTTCAAAAACCTTCGTTAAATGTACTTCATGTTTTGCCTCACTCTTGGAATATACTAGGATATCATAAATAAATACCAACACAAATTTATCCAAAACTTTACTTAACACACTATTCATCATATTCGTAAATGTAGAAAGAGCATTTGTTAAACTGAATAGAATTAACACAAATTCATAATGTCCATATATTGTTCAGAATGTAGTTATATGAATTGCCTCATCTTTAACATATCCCTGATGGTACCCCCAATCTAAGATCAATTTTTGAAAATATGTTTTCTCCACCAATATGATAAAAAAGATCATCTATTCTTTGTAAAGGTTTTTTATTTTTAACTGTCATCCTTTTCAGTTATTGATAATCTATGCACATTCTGAATGTTTCATCTATATTTTTTACATACAACGTGGGCGCTCCCCATGGTGATACACTAGGCTGAATATATCCCTTGTCCAACAATTCATGTATATGCATTCTTAATTTCATTAGTTCTAGAGTAGTCGTACGATAGGGAACTTCTAATACTGATGTTGAACCTAGAATTAGGTATATTGTAAAATATAAATCTGTTTAGGTGGTAATCTAGGTATTTCCTCGGGAAATACAACTTGAAATTCCTTCAAAATAGGAAACTGTTCCACTATTGTTTTTTACTCTTCGGGTTCAATTTCTTTAAATTTGATGGCTTGAAGTTGACATCCTTTTCGAATGCATTTTTTTAATTGTACTATAGAAACTTGTCTCATAGTTGTAGGTCTATAAATTCCCTTTGCAGTATGATATTTACCCTCTTCATCCATGCAGTCAAAAATTTTATGTAGATAATCGATCATAAATTTATGATATTCTAACCAATCCATAACTATCAAGATATCATATGATCCTAGAGGAAGTACGTTTAAATTGACTGTAGTATCCATGACATTTAAACTTAATATGCAGTCCTTAACTAATTATGTAACCTTCATTTTCATTTTCATATCCAATTGAACTAACCATGCATTTTTTTGTTTTTCTTTACTAAGTTAACATTTTTGAAGTACTCTTTGTGCAATGTAACTTAAACTAGCTCCTCAATCAATAAGTATGGAAATAGATGTATTTGAAATATCACCTTCTACTTCTAACATAGTGGATTGATTTTTTGCATGTCTGTCCTCCATAGCTACATTAATTCTAGGTATATTCCTGGCAATATCATTGACAGTAGAAGCTTCCTGTATCATACTTATAGGAGCCATTTTCTTGCTAGGATTATGAGGACAATTCCTGTACAAATGAGCTTCATTACAACCCTAACATTTAACCTCTTTCAAAGTGTTATTCCATATGTCATTGGAAGTTCCAGTACCCTTTATAGCACTAATGGTAGTTATACCCAGTTTATTGTAATTATTATTAGTATGACTTTTTGTTCCTTTCTTGAAAGGAGAAGTTTTAAATTCCTTTTTACATTGATCCATATTCTACCTTTTTTAATTTTCCCAACTTCTAGTTAATTCGATCTTTTCTTGAACAAATGGTAACACAATTTGTCTTTTCCAATTTCCTCATCCATGGTGTTAGGCATCTCAAACTCATTATTTTCCTTATAAGATGAGGGTAAGCAACTGATAAAGTTATGAACCTTGGCTTTTTTGTCCCTTAAATAAGGTACATAGCATTGTAAATATACAAACATAGTTACAAATTCTTCCATAGTTAACATTCCTAGTTGCGGGTCATTGAATTCTTTGGCTTTCTCATCATAGTATTGTTCTGAAATATATTTATTTTTAAATAACCTTTTAAAAATGTTCCAACTCAACTCTTTATTGTGTATGTTATTTACACTTGTAGCCTCCTGCCACCATCAAGAAGTTTTTCCGCTCATTTGAAAGATTGATAAGCGTGCTCTTAAATTTCCATCATATCAATATACCTGAAAAATATCGTTTAATATTGAGTAACCAAGCTTCTATTGCCTCTTCCCATTATCTATCAAATGTTGGGGATCTTAACTTTATAAATTCTCCTTGCATCTATTGGATTTTCTTTTTGTTTTTCAACTTTTGTGTTCTTTTCTTTCTTTAGGTATTGTATGATTATAGGAATGTTTTCTGTAGTTTCTTCACTACTCTTACCTTGTGCTGCACCTTTCCTTTTTTTTCCATTACTACAAGAGTTTTGACCATTATTATTTTGTGGCAGTGTCAAACTTTTAATAATAAGTTCATTTATCTCTTCTTGATCTGATTTAGCATTGATTAGTTTAAGTTTATCTTCCTTAAGACTTTTCATATATGCTTTCAAACATCTCATCATTTCCAAAATTTCTTACTACATATATGCGTTAGGTTTTTCTCCAAGTTCCAAAAAGAAACTTGCATTCTCTAAAGATGACATATCTTTGGGTACCTCTTCTTCGCCCATAATCCATTTAGGTTCTCACATTGTTTTGTCTCCGTGTAAAAATAGTTATTATTTTATTATTTTATATATATTTATAATAAATGTTCTTAAGGGTATTATACACATTAAATACGCAGTGTCCCAATAGGTCACAGTTTTGTAATGTTGCTCTGATACCATTTTATAACAAACCAAAATTAATGTACAACATTACCATTAAATAAAAAGAAATTAATATACTAATGTTGGTTTTAAGCTTGAAATGTTACTATTCGTGCCAACTCTTGGCTTGAGAACTTAAACCCTTGCTTAAAGTATTTTTTTCTACACATCAAGGTCTAGTTTACGTAAAAACTCCCTAAAAGAAGCTCTAGAAATCATACTTTAGTTAAATATAAAACTTATTTAGTCATATGAATAAACTCTCTCTTTTTCTTGCAGGTACTTTGACCAACCTAGAACTAAACAAATAACATTGCCTCCTAGGTACTAAATACAAGTAGGGAAAGGAGGAATTACTGCACCCAAACTTAGCCAAAGCTAACCTGCAGATATTTAAAGGATAAATATATATTTTTCAATTTCGGTGTGGGAAATAGTTGGAAAGCACAATCATTGAGTTCACTTTTAATATGTTTTCGTGTATTATTTCCCTCTGTCGGATGATGAGCTCTTTTGGTCTTCTAGCCGTGATTCGGATCTGCTACGAAACTGTTGAGGAAATTGAGCTAGGTTTACCCCATAATATCATAGTTTTAGTGAATTGGAATGGAAAATTGATCATATCAACCATAGTTATCCATTGTTGATCTGGTTACCCTCTCGAACACCTAGATAAAGAAACTAGTTTACGCAATTGGTGATCCTATATCTCATTGAATCGTAGCACTCACACAGGTAAAGATCTTCCTTATTAGTTATTTTAATTAATACTTGGTTATTACAAATATTCACATATAAATTGACATCTCTTCCAATTTTTGGTCGCATGTTCGGTCATCAAGGTTAAGGACTTCAATATCAAATGTGAGTTTTATATTTAAACTTTGGTTCTCTTCGAGCCTATGTTTTTGAAGGAGATTTGTTTTGGGTTCTGTGTTCATTTTTTTAACTACATGTGCAATGTTGAATACCTTGTATAGCCGTGTTTTACTTTGGTTTGGTCACTTGGAAGACTTTCCACCTGGGATTTAATTTTTTTGTCCTTGCAGCTATTGCATTCATGGTAACCTCCAACATGCTTAATCTAAATATTTTAAAGGCCTTCGATGCCATTAAAGTTTGGATTTTTTGTTTAAATGCAAGTACTCTCTGAACTTTCTTATAAAATACGTGATGTTTTAAATTAGTTGTTTATTTGTTTGACTGGAATCTATATGCATTAAATCCATTTGTTTTGTTTTAATCTTTCTTTATTTAAAAAGGGTTTCCTCCCTTCTCATGAAATCTATCTTTGGTATTTTTAGTGATAGAAATGTGTGTTGGGTTTTGGGTTTACTGTACCCAATAACATTGTTAGGGTTTGCACTTGTAATTCTGTTAAATTCTATCTGTTTACTATAATTCATTCATCCACAGATTAGGGTTATGGTTTTTTATTACTTAGTTCAGTGATTAATGTGAAATAAATAACCTTAATGTGACCTAGGTTTTTATTTCATTCTAACCTACTTGTATTCGCAATTGCAATGAATCTTTATAGGTTTCTTGATAATACAAAATTACCGATTACTGTCTCTTTTACTATGCTAAAAACAATAGTTTTAAGTTAGTGTTGAGCGTAGAAGTAAAGATCCTGAGTTGGTTTCTGTAAATGTAAATACAGAACAAATTACCCTAAAAGAATATTCACTTTCAGTTCATAAACAAAAATAGAGATAAAATAAACACTACAAGAGATCAACTACAGTCGATGACTTTATATAGATATAAAACAAATAGTAATAACAATAATAAGGGTTTATCCAAAAATGAAACAAGATAAGGAAATAGACCCTTTCCACGACTGTATAGAAATATAACTAAATGATAGCAAGTATGATTTGATAGTTATAACTGAGAAGTAATAATTTGTGTAAGAAACATATCTGCACAATATAGAAATGATAGAATCAGCATCTGCACACCACCCTACAACTGGAACCTCATAACAAGCAAGTTTGTTTTGGTTCCACCCCATTTCCCAAACACTTGGGGTTTAAAATAGTTCTAATGCAGCTTTAATTTTCCACCAGTATCTAAAAAGAATAAATCATTCCAGAACCTAGCATTCTCTTATCCTTTACTACCAGTTCTATTACAAAGCCTAACATCTGCAAGATAGTCACTGGAAGCTTTGTGCTAATTCATGATTTCATTCTAGAGCTTTCAGCCATCGTGATCCCTAACAGATTTTTTTTGAATTTATTTCTTCATAATCCTTCTCTTTTCCTTTCCTAGGAATTTTTATAGAAAAATAACCAATTCCATTTAATACTGCCCACTTGTCCCCGTAAAGAATGTTGTAGGTTCGATAACTATATTTAAACCCATGTTTCTGTTAATTTATTGTGTAGCTGTTCAAAGTCCCAATTCCCAATTATATTCATATAAAATTTAATTTACTTGTTTCTTTAAAAGTAAATAACAATTAAATATCCAAAAGTAACTAGAGGGTATTACAAGAATGAATTTGATCAAAGAAGTGTTGGAAGTTCCAACATCTCAGTTAGGTGTTGGACATGAAACCATGTTGGTCAAATTGCAGCATATTGTCATATGATGAGATGTTATGGTTGCAGTGGATTTGGGAACAAAGCTTAAGACTATTGGAGTGCACAGAAACGATCCATGAGAATTTTCTCATACATCTCAACAAGGAACGCCAGTAAAGACGAGGGAACAAATTCCAAGAAGAAAGTATGGATGAAGAAGACCGAGCAGTTACATATAGGATTGGTTGATCAATGCAGGGAAAATGGGTTCCATATGGCAAGTGAAGATTAACATCTCTCAAATAATGTAATACCTTGGTTTTAACCCCGCTTACATTAAAAATACATGATATGTATATTGTAAATAATCTTGGTGCGGAGCTAAAGGCCAAGGCCCCACCATCGATTTGGTTATGTTGTGTTTCTGTTTTGAGAATGGTTACCGATGGATATCGGGACATACAACATATATTTAATTTTGGCATCATGTAAAAACGCATTTTAATTAAATAACCCAACCAGCTATGTTTGTGGCAACTAAATTGAGAAGGGGCATGATTCTGAAGGATAAGGAAGGGGGGGGGGAATGTTGAACTTTGAGTCATGGGGAAGAGCCATGTTTCACCTCTCTCTTTTACTCCCACCACCGTGGTTTTCTGTTGGTTAGTTGGGATAGCAAATTGGTTGGCAAAAAGACCACACCCACACCTGCTCACTCTCTCTCCACGATGCATCTGTTGGCCTGTCCACTACCCTGATTGTGAGCCTTTTTAGTTCCTTCACATGAGGGATTTAAAGAAATACACATTCCATTGTTGGGGGTTCTCCTTCTCTCTCAGGTTTTCTATTCGATGGGTATTCTTCCCTGTTCATGTAGCAAATAGTTCTCCTCTGCCTCACTAATTCGAGGGCTGGTGGATTATTTCTCTCCTCTGATCATGCAAAGAGTATGTCTTTTTCCACCATTGGTAGACTTATTAATGTTTTGTTCTTACCATAATTTAAATTGTGTTTGTAATCACATCCATAGTTCTGTGTGTTGCATTCTGTCTCTCACGCAGAGTTGGAAGTCGGAACCTATTCCATTCCTGGTCTGTACAAGTTTTCCCAGCAACTGCAGTGAGATTTGTGCGCTGTGGCCTCAGAGTTGATCATGGGACTTCATTGCCACAATTTGTTTGGTTGTGTTTTTCATTTTTATGATGGTATCGGATGAATATTGCTATGAGTACCTACGTTCTGGTCAACTGTATTTTCCCCCCTGTAAAAGCTTGAATAGTTGTTTGGTTGCTTGCATCCAGTGATTTTGTCATAGGACTGCATTGGAGTGGTGAATGAGGGCTTAAGATGCTTGAAAAACCTGGTGGACTAAGAACCACATAGATAGAGCCACTGAGTTGGCTTCCTTCTCCACAACTCCTAAATAGCACTAGAAGGGAGATCAAGGTCTAAGGGACTGCGTTACAGAGAAAGGGATGATTTCCTTGTGTTGGGTGTGTGTGGGTGTTCTAGATGCCAGACTGGTTCTGGTGTTGGTATCTGTAGCTCTTCAATGAGCTCACCAGCTTAGCATTATCCTTTCCCAGCTCCTGGATGGCCTGATAAACCCTACTTTGTTGGCTTGGCTGATCCATTGTTCACCTGATAAACCCAACTGTGTTGGCTTGGCTGAAATACGTACCCTTGTGGTGTTGTTATCCATGGCTATGTGTAAGTCTATTTAGTTCCTTATTTCTTGGGGAATCATTCCTGGCTCAGAGGTGGCAACGTTGCTGAGAGATTAAAGAGCATGCAAGCCTACAGTTGGGTGGAAGCCTACAGTTGGGTGGAACGTTGCAGCGACATAGCTGGTTGCGGAACAAGCTCTTTATAAGATAAGTATCCTGACCTAACTTGTGTGTGCAATCATATTTAATGTTAATGAATGCTGATATACATGTTAAATGCTCATCGGTATATGCATCAAGTTTTGATTGATATGTTTAGCTTCCATTGTGTATAATGAATGGTTATGCTTCGTGACATGTTTTATGATTTAAAGTATCATGCTTCATCATTATATGTATATGTATGTTCATGTTCATGGGGCTAGATCCCCAGATGATTTGATGGATAGTAGCGTCCTCTTCACCAGTCAGAGGATCAGGGACATTACAGTGTGGTATCAAAGCCCTGGTTGCAGCGTGGGCCTGAATGGGCCATGACAGATCAGATAGCAGAAGCAGGTTGCCTTCTATCTAGCAGCAATTAGAAAATTGTGGCAGGAAAACTCAGAAAATTTTCTAAGTGCCAGAACTATTGGCCCATCGGAAGACTCAGTGACAAGATCTTCCAATGCAGTGGGCACTTAGTGGAAAGGCCACCCGATGGACGGTAACTAGAAAAAATTTCAAAATTTTCCTAAGTCCAACCATCGACGATCGGTAGAAGATAGTTGTTCTCATCACCGATGGTTAGACGAGGAAACTACCGATGAACATCGGCAAGAGTTAGTTGAATGGGTTGCCATCATTGCAGCAATGGTGGGGACTAAAATGTCGATGTAGCAGTACTAGTGGTTCCGACCGCCGACAAAAGAAGAAAGTTTTGAAATTTTTGTTTAAGTGTTGAAATCATCGGCAGAGATTAGTTTATCGAGCACCCATCGTTGCGGATGGCTAGACCACTATGCCCTCGATGCATAGATCCTGCGACCACCAACGTCGAAAATTTTTGGAAAATTTGATGAATTAATGGGTGTGTCGACAATCGGTGATGATTAGTTGATCGCATCATCGATGCACAGCTGATCATGTTGTCGATGCGGAAAAAGTTGGTGACTATAGCAGAAGGAATTAGTGGAACAAAGTGCCACCATTGTGGAAGCCTAGTCAACTAAACCTCTGAGAGTTACAGATTCCACTTGCCGATGCCGCGGTGGTTGTTTGTTGATGCAGCAACGTAGAAGGGAAGATGAAGATAACGAAATCGACGAAAGATAAAGGAAGATCCTGTTGACAGACAGTTAACTGAATCAGCAAAAGAGAAAAAATTTCAAAATTTTTCTAAGTCATGGAACCATTGGCCATCAGCGATGGTTAGTTGATCCGATCGATGATGGTGCAGAAGTTCTGAAATTTCCTAAGTGTTGAATTTGTCGGCCATCAAATCATGTTAGTGGTATTCAGCACCGATGAACAGTGGAAGGGATCAAGGGATTGTAGACCCGTCGTTGCAGATATGTAGAGGACTATCCTTCTGACGGATAGAGCCTTTGACCACTGACACAGTAAAGAAAGTTCAAAAAATTTTCCAAGTGATGAAAACATTAGTCATCGGAAGAAGATAGTGGTTTGTGTGCCCGCCATTGCAGAAGCCTAGGGAGTTAGTCTTCTGACGAGAAGAGTTCTGACTACCGATGCCGAGCGGGTTATGCCTAAGTTTGTCGATTAGAAGTCTTTAGCAGGTTGGGTCGCCCATTGTAAAAATATCGAAGATGATAACATATAGTTGTGGCTACTGAATGAGCTATTTTGCTAACGAATAGGAGATAGTTGAGCTGATCAAAGCGGCGAAAAGGAAGACTAAAAAGAAAAATTGAAAATTTTTCTATGTCTCCAAATCATCAGCCATCGGTGACGGTTAGCTGATTGCATCACCCATACTAAGAGGATGCGGTCGCTGATGAGCTACGACAAGTGAAGTTTGTTGAAGCGTCCATTGTTGCGGAGATCAAAGAGACTAACCACCCAACGAGGAGTGCCTCCGAGCGCTGATGCCGTGGATTCTAGAGGCTCTGACCGCCGACAAATTCAGGAGTTGTGGAATATTTAGTTTGATCATGGATCATTGTTGCAGAAGGCTTGATGATTAACCGTCTAGTCCATAGAGCGCCCAGCCGTTGATGCAACAAGTTAACCCATGCTATCGCCGACGAAATTCGAAACTATAGATGATTAAGGACCGATCCAATGGAAGGGAATAGACCAACGAATCATCGACACACTGAGGAGTTAGCAGGGAAGAGAGCCGACTTGAGGAGTAAGAAGGCATTGTAAAATTGTTAATGATTGGATCACCGATCGGAAGCTTAGCCGGTTCGCCTGCAGAAATGATAGGAAGATCATTTTCCGTCATTGTGGCTACTCAGATGACTATGCAACCGATGCACAGTTGTTTTACTCGTCGATACAGAGCGGGAGTTTAGTCATTTTACTCATCAAAATTCTAGAAAGGAATAAACAACAAACCACTGATGAACAAACATTTTCTTCACTGATGCAGATCGGAAGCGTAGTTGTTTTAACCACCACAATGTTGGAGATTTACTTGGGAGGAGGTCCGATTGGACCTAAGAAGATTTGGGTTTTTCAGAAGAATTTATCAGTGAGTTTTCAAGTAGTTTTCAACTGCCTTTCAGTCAATTTTCACCATATTTCAGCAGACCTCCCATGGTCACAGATCTAAATATGAAATAGGAAAAATTCTGTGTTTTAGCATAATTGTTGTTTAATGAAATTTCTAGAAGAAAAAGGTAAGTAGTTTGATTTATATTAATGTATCCATCTAACAGTTTGCTACCAACACATTTGTAGAACTATAGATAATTTCCAAGAGCAGTACTACAGAAAAAACAGTGTGGTAAAGCAAGAGGTGGTTCAGTCATGAGAACCCATGATGGGTACAATGCTTAAGATTCTTACAAGCGAGTAGAATATTCCATGGGAGAAAATGTCCATAATGGAAATGAGGACATAGAGTCTATTGGAAGGATATTCCAGGGGACACGGTCCAAGGTTGTAGCCACCATGAGAATCTTGGTTAAATCCCAGGAAGAGAAGCATCAGTTGAATGTTACCATATTACAGAGTTTGACAGATTTACATAGAAAGATAGATTTTGGACAAGGTACATCAAGACCAGAAGGTAGTAAGAGCAGTACTAGGAGAAGAATAAGGACTTCCAGTGGATCATCTGACTATGAGGAATCCAGTGGAGATACAAGTTCATCTTCTCATAAAAGGAAAAGAAGAAGGCACCATAGGGATTGCTCTCGAGATGAATTTAGGAAAGATAAGCCTCCTACATTTGATGGTGAGATAAAGACGGGACAAGAAGCTGGAGCTTAGCTTCTTGGGATCAAGAAGTACTTTTAGGTGCAGGATTATTCAGGAAACATGAAGGTGCGAGTTTCCATATTCAATCTGAATGGAAGTGCATCCATTTGGTGGGAACACTTCAAGCAGGTAAAGAAGATCAGTGAAAGGAAACTGAAATGGAAATAGTTCAAGAAGTATTTCAGGCAAAAAAAACTTTCTGACAGGTATTATGATGACAAGATCAAGGGGTTCCATGAGCTAATATTTGGACAGCAAACCATAGATGAATTTGCAAATAAATTCTTGGAATTATTGAGGTATGTCTAGTACATCAGAGATGAAAAAGTAAAGATCCAACGGTTTCTAAGTGGATTTCCTCAATCCTACAAAGATAGAATTGAGTTCTATGAGCTGATAACTCTTGAAGAAGCAATAAGAAAGGATAAATATTGCTATGAGTAGAGAAAAGGTAAATCTGATCACCATAAGGCATGGAAGGATAAGAAGAATGAAAAGTTTGACCAAAGAAATAAAGGTTTCAAAACTTCTAGACTGAGGAATCAGTAGAAGTAGCCATCCCAAGCTGTAAATAATCCCATTGGAGTGACAAGTCGAAATCCTAAATAGCCACAATAGAATAAAGGTCCACTCAAATTTTGGAAATGTGAAGGACCTCACTTGCGCAAATATTGTCCTCTCAATAATGAAATTGCAAGGCCATCTCATAACATTCAGGGAGCAAAAATAGTGGGTCAGGTAGCCAGAGCAGTCCCTACAATTGATGCAGCACTGGAGGACCTCCAGGTAGATCATTAGTCAACTGTGGTTGAAGTTGTAGGTAAGATTGTTCAACAATCTGTTTCTATTTTGATTGACCTTGGTTCTACTCACAGTTATATCACTCCTAGGGTAGTGGAGAGTTGTGCTTTTAAGAAGGTAAAGCATAGAAAATCTTGGTTAGTTCAGCGAGCCATTGGGACTAAGAGAAAATTCAGTGACATGGTAGAGAAATTCCCATTGGTCATGAATGGATTGAACACTTATGTAGATCTGAATGTTCTACCGCTCGGTTCCTATGATGTTCTCATTGGAATGGATTGGTTGGAATCCCACAGAGTGAAGCTTGACTATTATAACAAGACTTTTGAATGCATAGATGAAGAAGGAAACCCGATAGTTTTGAAAGGTATTCCGAAAGTAATTTTAGTAAGGAAGGTTTCAGCAATGCAGTTGAAGAAGTTCTGTAGGAAAGGCTGCCAGTTGTATGCAGCTCATATTCTGAAACCAACGTGAGATTAAACTCCTAGGCTGGAGGACTATCAGGTGTTACAAGAATTCAAGGATGTGTTTCCTGGTGAGATTCTAGGGATTCCTCTATAGAGGGACATTGATTTCACCATTGAACTTGTGCTAGGAGCAGCACCAGTGTCCAAGACACCCTACAGAATGAGTACACTAGAGATGCTAGAATTGAAGATGCAACTGCAAGAGTTGTTGGAAAAGAAGTATATCCAACCGAGTGTCTCTTTGTGGGGAGCACCAGTTCTGTTAGTGAAAAATAAATATGGTACACTCAGGTTATGTATTGATTACAGATAGTTGAACAAGGTTACTGTGAAGAATAAATATCCTTTACCAAAAATTGATGACCTCTTTGATCAAATGAGAGGAGCAAAGGTATTTTCCAAGATTGACTTGAGGTCTGGTTACCATCAGGTGAGAATCAAGGATGAAGACATTCATAAGACAGCCTTCAGGACAAGGTATGGACATTATGAGTTTGTAGTGGTACCATTTGGTCTCACAAATGCCCTAGCTACATTTATGTGCCTTATGAACAGTGGCTTTAGTAAGTCTTTGGACATGTTTGTTCTTGTTTTCCTTGATGGCATTCTTGTTTATTCTAAGAACGAGGAAGAGCATGAGGAGCATTTGAGATTGACATTGCAAGTGCTCAGGGAACATCAGTTGTATGCAAAGCTGAGCAAGTGTGACTTCTACAGGGATAGAATTCAGTATTTGGGTCACATTATCTCAGAAGAGGGTATATCAGTAGACCCTGAGAATATTGAAGCCATTATGAATTGGCCTACTCCAAGAAATGTGGCGAATGTAAGATCTTTTATGGGACTTGCAGGATACTACAGGAAATTCATTGAAGGATTTTCCAGGGTGGCACATGCCATCACTTCTTTGCAAAAGAAGGGGATGAAGTTCGAATGGAATTCGAAGTGTGAAGAAAGCTTCCAACGGTTGAATAACCTTCTCACCAGTGCAGCATTATTGAAAGTTGCAGACCCAGAAAAATATTTTTTGGTATGCACCGATGCATGCAGACAAGGGCTTGGAGGAGTCCTTATGCAAGACAACCACATAATATGTTATGAGTTGAGAAAGCTGAAGGAGCATGAGAAGAACTATGCCACTCATGATCTAGAGCTTCCATCCATAGTACATGCTCTCAAGATGTGGAGACATTACCTTATGGGTAGAAGATTTGAGCTTAGAACGGACCATTGTGGTCTGAAGTACTTGTTTGATTAGCCTACTCTTAATGCTATGCAAGTGAGATCGCTGGAATTTCTATGTGAGGTTCATTTTCAAATCAAGCACATAAAAGGAAAATAAAACAAGCTAGCTGATGCACTCAGCTAGAACATAGAGGAAATGCATGTGGCATCTCTGAGTATTTGCCAATCAGATTTGAGGCAATAGATTGAAAATCATGTTGATGGAGATGAATTGTATGAGCAGGTAAAAGACAAATTGCAGCAACAAAGTCTTGAGAAGAGGTACGAGGGATATAAATTGGAAGAAGATGGAATTCTCACATTTAAAGCCAGAATTTATACTCCGAAAGTAGTATATTTGAGGAGAATTGTTATGGATGAAATCCATCAAGCTTTGTATTTTGGTCACCCAAGATATCAGAAGACAATTACTACAGCTAGAACGCAATACTTTTGGCCAGGTATGAAAAAGGACATGGCTCAATACATTTCAAGGTGCATGAAATTTCAACAGGTAAAGGTTGAGCATCAACATCCAGTAGGTTTGTTGCAGCCTTTGCCAGCTCTGGAATGGAAATGGGAAGTTATTTCGATGGATTTTATTACAGGATTGTCGATGACTTGGAGACAACATGATACCATCATGGTTGTAGTAGAAAAGTTGACAAAGGCAGCAAATTTTATACTAGTGAAGTCCACGCATAAGACTAATGACATTGCAAATATTTTCATGAGGAAGATTTTCAAATTGCATGAATTGCCAAAGGTAACAGTTTCTGACAAAGATGTAAAGTTCACTTCCAATTTTTGGAAGGGGTTGTTTGCAAATTTGGGTACAAAGTTAAACTTCAGCAATGCATACCATCCTCAAACAGATGGGCAGACAGAAAGAGTTAATTAGGTGCTTGAATATATGCTTTGCATGTATGTGATGGATGTCAAACCAACCAAGTGGGAAGATTACTTACACTTGGTAGAGTTTTCTTACAACAATGGACAGTGGGCATCCTTGGGGATGAGTCTGTATGAAGCTTTGTATGGTAGAAGGTGCAGAACACAAGTGACTTGGGACAACCTGGTGAACAAAGTGGTGCTTGGACTAGAATTTCTCAAGGAAATGGAGCAAGAGGTTGTAAATATAAGACAGAATATGAAAGCGGCACAGGACAAATAGAAAAGCTATGCAAATAAGCATAGGGTGAACAGAGAGTTTAGTGTTGGGGATCACTTTTACCTTAGATTGAAAGAAAAGAAAAGTTCCTTGAAGCTTGGAAGTTGTGCCAAGATGTCACCTAGATATTGTGCATTGTTTGAAGTGCTTGAAAGAATAGGGCATGTTGCATATAGAATTTCATTTCCTGCTATTACTAGAGCTCATAATGTTTTTCATGTTTCTTTGCTTGAGAAGTATGTACATGATCCTAACCATGTGATAAATTGGGATGTGATTCAGGTGGAACTCGAGGGAGAGTTCTAAATCGAGACAATGCGCATCCTCGATAGGAAGGTCACAATGCTCTGGAACTGAGCCATAGGGTGGGTAAAGGTGCAATGGGAGCATTACAGAAATAAATAAGCTACGTGGGAGATGGAGGATGCCATGTAATTGGCACATCCATTTTTGTTCAATTTTGCGGAACACTGAGGCAGTACCAGTGTAGCATTTTGTTCGCTTTTGTAAATCACTAAGGACAATGCTATTGAAGGGGGAGGGGAATGTAATACCCTAGTTTTAACCCTACTTACATTAAAAATACATGATACGTATATTGTAAATAATCTTGGTGTCGAGCTAAAGGCCAAGGCCCCACCATTGAAGGATAAGGAAGGGGGGGCGAATGTTGAACTTTAAATCATGGGGAAGAGCCATGTGTCACCTCTCTCTTTTACTCCCATCACCTTGGTTTTTTGTTGGTTAGTTGGGATAGAAAATTGGTTGGCAAAAATACCACGCCCATGCCTGCTCACTGTCTCTCCATGATGCATCTGTTGGCCTGTCCGCTAACCTGATCGTGAGCCTGTCCAGTTCCTTCATGTGAGGGAGTTAAAGGAATCCACATTCCATTATTGGGGGTTCACCTTCTCTCTTAGGATTTCCAATCGGTGGGGTTTCTTTCCTGTTCACATAGAAGATAGTTCTCCTCTGCCTCACGAATTCGAGGGCTGGTGCATTGTTTCTCTCCTCTGATCATGCAGAGAGTGTGTCCTTTTCCACCATTGGAAGATTTCTTAATTTTTTGTTCTTCCCATCATTGAAATTATGTTTGTAATTGCCTCCATAGTTTTGTGGGTTGTGTTATGTCTCTCACACAGAGTTGGAAGTCGAAACCTGTTCCATTCCTAGTCTGTACAAGTTTTCCCAATGACTGCAGTGAGATTTGTGTGCTGTGGGCTCAGAGTTGATTGTGGGATGTCATTGCCACAATTTTTTTGGTTGTTTCTTTCCTTTTTATGGTGGTATCGATTGAATATTGTTGTGAGTACCTGCAATATGGTGAACTATATTTTCCCCCCTGTAAAAGCTTGAATAGTTCTATGGCTTCTTGCATGCAGTGGTTTTGTCCTCGAACTACATTGGAGTTGTGAATGAGGGCCTAAGATGCTAGAGAAACCTGGTGGACTGAGAACCACACAGATAGATCCACTGAGCTAGATTCCTTCTCCACAACCCCTGAATAGCACTGGAAGGGAGATCAGGATCTGAGGGACTGCGTTGCAGAGAAAGGGTTGATTTCCTTGTGTTGGGTGTGTGTGGGTGTTCTAGAATCCAGATTGGTTCTAGTGTTGGTGTCTGTAGCTCTTCAATGAGCTCACTAGCATAGCATTAGCCTTTCACAGTTCCTAGATGGCCTAATATACCCAACTTTGTTGGCTTGGCTGATCCGTTGTTCGCCTAATAAACCTAACTGTGTTGACTTGGTGACCTATGTACCCCTGTGGTGTTTTTATCCATGGCTATGTGTAATTTTGTTGAGTTCCTTATTCGTTGGGGAATCATGCCTGTATCGGGGGTGGCAGGGTTGCTGAGAGATTAAAGAGCATGCAATCCTATGGTTGGGTGGAACGTTGTAGTGGCATAGCTGGTTCCGGAACAAGCTCTTTATAAGATAAGTATCCTTACCTAACTTGTGTCTGCAATCATATTTAATGTTAATGAATGCTGATATACATGTTAAATGTTCATCGGTATATGCATGAAGTGTTGATTGATATGTTTTTCTTCCATTGTGTATAATGAATGGTTATGCTTCGTGATATGTTTTATGATTTAAAGTATCATGCTTTAGCATTATATGTATATGTATGTTCATGTTCATGGGGCTAGATACCTAGATGATTTGATGTATAGTAGAATCCTCTTCGCCGGTAGGAGGGTCAGGGACGTTACAAATAAATTAGCACACCTTGAGTTCATAAGGCTGTAATATTAACTCAGAGAAGAAAGGATGGCTATTCCAAGCGTACAGACAGGTCCTAGGATCAGGCATGTTGATAGGGGGGGTAGTGATCAGAGATTTTAGATACATATATTTGGATATCCTTTTCTGTTTATTCCAAAGCGGGAGAGATTAATACAAAAGGGGAGCATGCTCATAGGGGGAGCGTGAGTTGTTTTCATTAATGACAAAAGGTGAGATTGTTGATTGAATTTTCATTGATGCCAACATGGCACTTGCAGTGGCCCCACAAGTAGTCATCGATACCACCAAGTCCCTCTTGCAGTGCACATGCATGGATGATCCCAGTACCCTCACATCTAGTGCCTTGTATCTCATACAAAGATGAGTTGTTCTTTAAAGCACCATGTGGAGCCTAACAAGGTTCTTGAACCCACAGGAATGAATCTTGGAGCCACCACCTTGTTGACGATGTTGAAGATCATATTGATGGATCTTGACCACTAGACATCCTCTTGTGTTGTTGAGGAGGTTGAAGAATCTGATGAAGAATATTTTGAGGAAGTCCTTGAACCCACAAATGGTGAATTAATGGTCCTTGTACCATTAAATGTGATGATGTGGTTATTGATGACTTGATGAAGTCTCAGAACCCTCAAAGATGGTACTTAAGCCCACAAGTTTCTTGAAGAATTCTTGGTTGACATGTTGAATCCCTTTGAACCATGAAGATGTTCTTAGGTGGAACCCTTGATGTAGGGTGCCCTTGTGTCATTCATTGAAAAGGTCATAAAGCCCATTGATTGCACATGATGAAGACTTCAATTCCTTGTAGATGGTCATTATGCATAAGAGGGTTTGGAATGGTGACTCTTGGATGTTATATAATTTGAATGTAATGTGATAGGGTTGAATATTCCTTGAAACTCCATCACGTGGTACCCTTAGGTATTAAACCCACACACACTTGGAACCTTGACGATGGAACCTATACACAATCCCATGTACAAGTAATCAAACATAACATGGTAACAAGTCAACACTCCAAAAATAATAAATAAAGGTGGACAAGGTAATGAACCCCCACCTTGTTGAATTAAAGATAGTCAACCAAAGTTATGACTAATTATTTTACCTTGACTTATTTGTGAAACAACAAAAGATGATTGTTTTGCTTGATGAAGAAGTCATCCAGCCTACAAAAATTTTAAATAAAATTTTGTTTATTTTAATTACAAGTTGTCCCAGTAAATATATATCAAATATATATAAATATAAATATAAATATAAATATATATATATANAAATCGTGAAGTTTAGTAGCTCTGAATTCATGGCAACAAAATTTGTGTATAATTTTTTTTGGTGACAAAGATACAACCAAGTAAAGAAATTCGTGGAATGAGGTGATCTTGGTGAGAGTTACAACAATCCTTCTTTTATTTCTTTTTGGGGTTTGTTGCACATGAAAATCTCACACTGCCTAGTCAGCCTTCAGAAGACTTTCTTGTTTCCTATCAACCTCCCAGAAAAACCTGATCTGGATCATCTTGGCCATTTTTTTCCCTGGCCTAGAAGGGACAACGCTCTTTTTCATTTCCCAAAAAGTGTCATTGACACCTCCTCCAGTTGAGAAAAAGGTACCACTACCTCTTTTTAGTGGAAAAAATCCCAGATCGATGCTTTGTCCAGTTTAGCAAAAAGCATTGATGGTCAGTTGAAAGGGAAAAAAAGAAGTTTCTAGAAGATTCTGTATGGAATCCTTCATGGAATTAGTTCCTATGTTCCTGGGTGAGGTGGAATTCACCTCCCTCACCTATAGGTATATCATTCTATACTTTTTCCAGGTCAGCCTATGGGTTCTTGGCCTATAAATGAAGCCTCCATGAAGAGAGTGGGGGAGGCCAGAAAAAATCATCCTTATGATGCTAGTTTGAAGTATGAATAGAGGCAAAGTAGAGGTAGCTTGTAGATGGAGAGTTCTTCCTAGTATATTGTAGACATTCTTGTTGACACAGAAGCCATAAAAATCAAGGC
The DNA here is from genome assembly GCA_001517045.1 of Pseudotsuga menziesii. Taxonomy (NCBI): domain Eukaryota; kingdom Viridiplantae; phylum Streptophyta; class Pinopsida; order Pinales; family Pinaceae; genus Pseudotsuga; species Pseudotsuga menziesii. The sequence continues at coordinate 391,074 of LPNX010921310.1, forward strand.
TTTTTCATTGTACTTCTTTCTCATCCATATATTAATACAAAGACATTTCCCTTTCCTATATTTGTTTGTTTTGTTTATGATTAAATATTATTAGATTCCTTGATCACTAATATGGATAGTTGATTATCATGATGCTCTCATTCTTTTGTTTGTCTTGTAATCCATCTTGCAGGTATTGAGCCATCTCAAGGACTTTCTGGAGAGAAGATAAGAAGATCTATGATTCACCTATATGGTGTGTTATGTTAATTGATTTAACTATTCAAGGGAAGGATATGTTGTTGTATCTTTTTGTTCTATAGTTGTGTTTTGAATTACAGAGGAACAAGCAGTGTCATTAATGGTTGAGAATTCCTATTAACAAAATTGGCTACTCTACTGAGGATCGATCCTAATCCAGTCAGATCCAAGGAAGATCTAGTCAGATCTAGTCTAGATCTAGTTAGATATACAAATCACGGTAACCACCCCTCTTATGAAGGTGATCTCTCTCTTTATTAGTTGTTTCAACTGTAAGGTAAGTTATCTAATTTATGCTCCTGGTCTTTTGCCTCTGTTCTGAGTAATTTTTACCCTCCTTTCATTTTGCTCAGCCTTTCTGGTTTCTCCTACATACTCTTAGATTTTTCAGTGCACTGTTGGACAACGCCTTTTACTTTGACTAACAGAGCATCAGTCTATCCCAGGACGCCTTTAATCCCTTTGGTAATGGCACCGATGGCAACTTTCTCCTTGGTTGACAGAGAGTTAGTGATGCCTTTCTGCAAAAGGATAGGAGCACCACAGTGCCCTGGAAAGCTCTGGTGCATTCCCTCTTAGCGTGCCGAGGTAGGTACTCAAAACTGGCTATCTGGAAAATTTTATTAAAAAATTTGAAAACTGTCCTTTTTCTCTGAAAATTTTGTTTTGTGTGGTTTTGATCACTTGATTGATCGTGTCTATTTTACTGGTTTTTGTGACTCTAATTCTCTCTTTGAGCTCAGATCCAAAAATTTCTACTTCTTTCATTGTCATAAACGAAATCAGAAATATACTTTGGTTTTGGTTTTTTATTAAAGTATCTAAAAAATATCATTGTCGAAAAGAGAACCTACGGCCTCTTCCTAGAAGATTAGTTTCCTTTGAAAAGACTTCTTTATGTGCCTCATTTTTTCTAGGAAAATACAAAAGGAATCATCTTACTTACCTCTTGTTTATGCTTGCAAAGGTTGTTTGTTTTTATTTCCATTTGCATGTGTGTTTCGGAAATATTAGTCTTTTTGACATTGTAGCAAAGTTAGTTTACATGCATGTTAGAGGCTTAATTTTATTTCCCTCCTTTTTCAGAAACTTTGGAATCCTTGTCTGAAAGAATTTTAGTGTTTGAAAGACTCCTTTTGCATCTCTTTTTTGGATCTTGTTCTATTGTTGAAAACAAATTTCTATTTGTATATTGTTGAAAAGAAAAGAAAATGTTCCTTCCTTGCCCTAGTTAGTTCTCATCGAAGTTGAAAAGTGCATTACATTTAGAATAATTTGCATCATTGGAGATAACATTCCACAAACATTCACCTAATCGTCCATATAAAATTAACGGTATCTATAGCTCTAAAAATTGTATAGAAATTTGAGTTATAGGCTAGTGACATGTTCGGATGTCATTGAGCGTAGAAGCTATCATTATTTTTCTACACTACATCTTCATAATCATGTGGTTCTTCCACATACCATCAGTATATCAAACGGCCTTTCATGTACCCTTTGTTAGATTTTTGTCATTCAAGCTAGCATTATGTTAGGATCTTTAATTGAGAGAATAACAAGCACAACAATAAAACACAATATACAATGAACACAGTGTTTTTCCTCGGGAAACCATAAATGGAGAAAACCCCGCAACTTCCTCAGAGATAGAATCAACACCAAAAATGAAACCCCAAAACAGTAAGATGATCTTTCGACAATAGTAGCCTCTTTATTTCTAGCCCTAGCAAGTTCTTCTCCCTCAGTTATGCTTTACAACTGAGTGTGAATGAGTGTATGATAAATAGAGAGGCTCACTCTCTATTTATACTAATTCTTGACTTGACAACAACTCACTAGGGCTGAATTCACTAGGAGATTATAATAAATCTAAGGTCGTGCAATTGCAGGGAATTTAACCCTTGAACAATAGGAGGGTTACCCACAATGACTTGACATGACTTGTTTACATTATAGAAACTCCTGATCAGAACATCAGGGCATGACATGACTCAATTACATTACAAACACTTCCTGGAATAAAGATCGGGGTACAATACATAAGATATACAAGTGAATACATTCCAAAGCTACAATTACAGCAACACTCCCTCTTAACTAGGGAGGTATTCTCTTGACACAATTTATTAGCACAACTTTTTTATTCTGTATCATCTGGATCATCATCGAGTCCTAGACATCTTCAATTCATCTTCATCTTCAAGTCATATTCATATAGATCTAGATCATCACTCAATCTGGATCATCTCTGGTTCTAGAACATCCCTGCTGGATCATCATCACAAGTGTTATCTCTTGATTCTTCTCATCACAGGAATTTCTACAGAGCCAACCCATTTTCATGTTGGTTGTAGGTCTAGCCTCCATTTAGGTATTTTTCCACACTTATATCTGACCCTAAGTCAGAATTGGCCTGCCCATCACTTACATCTGACCATGAGAAGAACACATCCAACACCATGTCAGAAAGGCATGCCCAACACTCACATCTGACCATGAGAGGAACCAATCTAGTCATCTATGTCAGAAAGGCTCAGCACTCACATCTGACCATGAGAGGAACCAATCTAGTCATCTCTGTCAGAAAGGCCCAATACTTACATTCGACCATGTGAGGAACCAATCCTACCTACATGTTGAAAGGGCTATGCATTTACATATGACCATGTAGGAACCAATCCTACAGTCACATTAGAATGGATCTGCACTTATATCTGATCATGTATGAACCAATTATATAGTCACATCAGAATGGCTCTACACTTATATCTGATCATGTAGGAACCAATCCTATAGTCACATTAGAATCACCCTCAATCCCAGATTGAGTATTCACAGTAACTAACCAGGTGCCTCCATTCCATGAATGGAATTCAGCACTTATATCTGATCATGTAGGAACCAATCCTACAGTCACATCAGAATGGATCATCACTCATATCTAACATGCAAGAAACCAATCCTCTCATCATGACAGAATGGATCAGCCCTTACATCTGACCATGGAAGGAACCAATCCTCTCACCATGTCAGAATGGCTCACAGACTCATCACTTCCCCTTGGATGGAACCTCGATCTAGAGAACACAAAGCTTCTCCCTAAAGTACTCAAACTTCACTCTGGATAATGGCTTAGTCAACACATCAACTATTTCTTTGTCTGTCGCATCATACAAGAGCTTCATTGCTCCTTTCTACACCATATCCCTAATATATTGATACTTTATCTCGATATGCTTTGACTTGTCATGGAACACTGGGTTCTACGACAAGTTCACACAACTCTGGTTGTTGCAATATATACAAGTAGCATCCAACTAGAGATCATATAAATCAGACACTAGCTTCCTCAACCATATTGCCTCACAACTAGCTGAACAAGATGCAACATACTCTACTTCAGCTATACTTAGTGCCACATAGGATTACTTCCTACTAAACCAAGAGATCACACCTAATACCATACTAAAGAAACACCCTGAAGTGCACTTCCTATCGATGGCACTTCCTGCCCAATCTAAATCAACATAACCCTCCAGGTTAATCTTCTAATTCACCTCATACTTGAGACCATAATCAATTGTACCCCTCAGGTACCTCAAAATATGCTTTGCATCAATCAAGTGAACATGTCTCCGATATGTCAGGAACTGGCTCAAGGTGTTCACAACAAAGCAAATATCTTATCTTATGTTCTTCAAGTACATCAAGGACCCAATCATCTGATGATGCATCATAGCATCAACCACTTTTAATGAAGCATCAATCAATAGCTTCAGCTTCAATTCCATAGGTGTGGGCATGGCCTTGTAGTCCATCATCCTGAATCTATTCAAGATCTCTAATGCATACTTCCCTTATCCAAGGGATATTCCATCCGCATTCTGCCACACATTCATGCCTAGAAAATAGTGCATCATACCCAAGTCCTTCATTTCAAACTCGGTAGCAAAATTCCTCTTCGTAGCATCAATCAACCCATCCATTCCTTTGACAAAAAAATCATCTACATATAGTAGGAGTATCACTGGGTTACCATATTCAACCTTGTAGTAAAGGTTGGAATCTACTTTACTTTTGGTAAAGCCCAAACTGGATAGAAATCCATCAATTCTTCCATACCATGTCCTGGGTGCCTGTTTCAAACCGTATAGGGATTTCTTCAATCTACACACATGAGACTCCCTATCATGTGTCTCAAAACCAAGTGCTTGTTCTACATACACTTATTCTTCCACTACACCATTCAAGAAAGTAGTCTTGACATCCATTTGGTGTATCTTCCATTTCATCATTGCAGTGAGACAAAGTACTGATCTAATGGAAGTGTATCTGGCTACAGGTGCAAAATTTTCTTCATAATCTATTCCTTCTTTCTATGAGAAACCACGAGCCATGAATCTTTCTTTATATTTATCTATGCTGCCATCTGCAACATGTTTCATCTTGTAGATCCATTTGGAAGTTGCAATAGACTTCCCTTCTAGTCTTGGGACAATATCCCAAACATCACTATTCATGATCTATTGATACTCTTCGATCATACCATCCTTTATCGATGAAATCACATAATAAGGCTACATACCTGGAGCAGGACCTAGCCCTCTTTCTTTCTCCATGATTCCCTTCTAGAGCCCAATATATTTCAGCACCTTGGATAGCTTCTCACACCCAAGCAAGTTTCCTCTTGTGAGGATTCTTCTCCTAAGGTGGATCTACATGTTCTTGAGGTTCTCCTAATTCTCGATCTTCTTCTTGAATTTCTTCATTCATGGTTGTGTCATGAATTCTAGGTGTTTCTGTTTCTTCAGGATCTTTAGCAGGTCTCTTTCTGTATTTTTTATGAGCTGAGTCTTCATCAAATGTTATGTCCCTACTGATGTCGATCTTCTTGAATCCTAGGAATTATATTCTGTAAGCCTTCAATCTTTTAGATTATCTCACAAATATACCCTTCTTTTTTGAAGGATCTAACTTTGTCCTCCTTTCTTTTGGAATGTGTATGTACACTGGACAGCTGAATACTCTGATATGGCTAACTTCTAGTTTCTTGCAGAAAAAGACTTCTTCTAGTGCCTTGTTCTTGAGTACTCTATGTGGAATACGGTTATGTACATACACCACTATTCTGGCAGCTTCTTCCCATAGATGCATGGGAAGATATTGATCATGAAGCATTGATCTTGCAGCTTCCATGATCGTTCTATTCTTCCTTTTTGAAACCCCATTTTGTTGTGGATTATATGCAGTGGATAAATCCCTCTTAATCCCTGAATCTTTGCATAAATATTTGAATTCATTTGATGAATTATTCGCCATTATCTGATCAAAAGGTCTTGATCTTCTTTTCATTGTGGTTCTTGATCAAAGCTCTGAATTCCTTGAATTTGCTAAATACTTCATCTTTTTTATTCATAAAGTATATCCATGTCTTTCTAGAAAAATCATCAATAAAAGAAACATAGTAAACATACCTGCTTAAAGAACTGGATGAAATTGGACCACATACATTGGAGTGCATGATTTCCAAGATTCCTTTCTCTTTTCTCTTGCTACTTGGAAATGCCTTCTTTGTGTTCTTTCCTTTCGCACATCCTTTGAAGACTCCATCATGTTTTGCCTGAATTTCAGGAAGACCTTCAACAACTTTGCTTGCAACTGGTAGTGCTCTGTAATGTACATGTGCAAGCCTTCTATGCCAAAGTTCATTTGGCTCTACTGTGTCATGGGCCAAAGCTTGTTCTGGATGGCCCTTCAATTTGTATAATCCTCCTTCTTGTTTTCCAAATACTATTGCACCATCAATAGTCTTTCCTCTTGGCCACATGAGGACTTGGCCATCTACAAATGCAACCCTCATGTCGTTTGCATCTAGTGCGAATATGGAGAGAAGATTCTTCTTTAGTCCAGGTACAAACAAGACATCCTTCATTTTCATAGACTTTCAAGAGTCTATATTATAGGAGGATTCCCCACTACCTTTTATGGGATATTGGTAGTCATCCCCAAGTTTCACCTTATCGGGTGAATTATGTTCGGATAGTTTCTCAAAGGATTCCTTGAATCTTGTTGTGCGTTTGGAAACCCCACTATCAATAAGCCAATATTTGCTTCCATGTGTGATAGTTCCCGTGAGAGCGGAGATGAGAACATATTCCTCATTACTTGAAGAGTCTTCACTTTCTTGTTTTTCTCTCTTTCTGGGAGGATCATCATCCTTAGCAGTGCGAGCATGATGTCTTATTTTGGAGTTCCTCTTCTTGTTAGATCCATTCTTATTCATGGGACAATTTCTAGCAAAGTGTCCTCATTCATCACATGTATAGAATCTGAGTTTGGATGGATCCTTGTTTGTTTTTAAAAAATTATCGTTCTGATGAGAATTCTTACCTTGGTGATGATGATTTTCCCTTATACCTTTCTTGGAGTGTATTGTGAGAGCTTGATATTCATTTCCCATATTTTATTCTCAAGCTACTATTCAAGCTTCTTCTTGTGAGAATTTTTCCCACAGTCTACTAAACTTGATTAGCTTCTTTCCAGCATAGATTCCTTGGATGAAAGAATCCCATGATCCAGGGAGAACATTCAAGGTTGTCATCATAATTTCTGTATTCTCCACTTCTTCATACACTACTTCGAGTTGTTCTTTGATATGGGAGACCCTTTTAAAGTATGACTGTATGGTCTCCTCATTCTTTATCTTTAGATTCTTCAACTAGTTCCTCAAATTCATCTTCTGGTTTATGTTCTTCCCTTCAAACAGTTTGGTTAGGGCATCAAACATGGATTTAGGTGTCTTTAGGGAGGACACCTATGGTATGAGGTGATCCTTGATTGAATCAGCAATAATCCTCTTAGCCATAACCAACTTCTTCTTGTGTAAGGCCTTAGCCTCATATTCCTCTGGAACTGGAACCTCCTCATTGATGTAGGATTCGAACTCATTTTCTTCTAGGACCAGGGGGATCCTATACTTCTAGGCTCAAAATTTATCATCTCCCTCAAGATTTTCATCAAACTTGGTATGATGAGACATCTTAACTGAGAACCTTAAATGGAAATACAAAAGATTTAGATTTTACCAGGTCAAAATGTCGTAATTGGATCTGAAGCTAAATTTCTAAAATGTTGGTTCAGGAGCAGATTAGGGTTTGAATTTCCTAGAGTTCTATCCAACCAAATGCTTTGATATTGATCTCTAAACTTCGATTTTGAGGAGGATCTCAATCCATTCCTAGGCTCACTAAAAAATTCCACTTCTATTGAAAGCCCTAATTTCTGGCAGTAGTGTCGAGTCAAAAACTAAAAATGCTCAGAATCAGATTCTGCTTTGACAGAGAGATGCACCCTAGGGAGGAGAGTCATCCCAAACTTCTTTTGCTGAAAATTTGTGGAGAGAGATCCAAAAAGTAGGAATCCCTAGTTTCTGTAGCTGCACAGTGTCTTCTTCTTAGGTTAGCTCTAATACCATGTTAGATTTTTGTCATTCAAGCTAGCATTATATTAAGATATTTAACTGAGATGATAAAAAACACAATAATCAAACACAAGAGACAATGAACACAGTGTTTTTCCTTAGGGAAACCATAAATGGAGAAAACCCTACAACGTCCTCAGAGATAGAATCAACACCAAAAGTAAAATCCCAAAATAGTAATATGATCTTCCAACGGCATTAGCCTCTTTCTTTCTATCCCCAACAACTTCTTCTCCCTCAGCTATGAGTTACAATGGAGTGTGAGTGAGTCTATGATAAATAGAGAGGCTCACTATCTATTTATACTAATTCTTGACTTGACAGTAAACCACTAAGGCCAACTTCACTAGGAGAGTCTAATAACCCTAGGGTCGTGCAACTGCGAGGACTTTAACCCTTGAACAATAGGAGGGTTACCCACAATGACTTGACATGGCTTGTTTACATTATAGAAACTTATGATCAAAACATCGGGGCATGACATGACTCAATTACATTAAAAACACTTCCCAGAAGAAACATCGGGGTACAATAAATAATATATACAAGTGAATACATTCTGAAGTTACAATTACATCAACACCCTTGAGGTATATAGAAAGGTACTTCACATACTTGATTGTATATTCGAAGGCCCCTTGTGAACAGTTGTGCATTAGACAACACTACTATTGATTTGAGCTCCCATGTACATTGAGTATATCGAGAGGCCCCACTAGGATACCCTAACCATCTGAGAAAATCCCTTTGGTCATCTTGTGTGGAGAAATACACTAAAAATAGCATCCAGGGAGACTACTACTCACATACCCCTGAGGTATATCATGAGTTGCACTTACTTGACAATCCTGGTGAGAGACCGACTATTCTGAACCCATCCTATCACTTAAGTTTGCTTGTGACCTTTAGCTCTGTCTAGGTTTTGTTTGTGTGTTTTTACTCCCTTTTTGACCTATATTAGGTAACTTCAGCCACCACCATGGCTGAGAAACTTGCAAGAAGACAATCTCATAGATTGTAGGGTTTATCTCCTGACTCTCCTCCTACCGTGGAAGGACAAGAAGGAGTAACCATGAAACAACTAGCTTTTGATAATGTTCCCATAGGAACTACCTTAGCTAGTTAAACCAGAGAAGATTTCATTGTTTACATGAATCCTTTGGTTCAATTTCCTCCTACAACTGATGTTTCTATACATCCATCGTTGGAAGGCCATGGTGATACTCTTGCCCCACGATATTATGGCCTAGATGCTCCTTTTTGGAGGACTTCTATGGGCCAAGCTATTATTGAATCTGGGGTTATTAGACCTTCACCAGGGAACCCTCATTTAGAGGAGGAAGAATAGAGAATAATTAATGCATCTCTTGATCAAGCTCATAACATTTTAGAGAGAGTAGAAAGAATTATCCCCCCACCTACGCCTCATTATGAAAATTTACCAGCACGATTATCCCGTAATATAGACCCTTGGCCTGAAGCTAAAATTAAACCTTCTTATGATGGCCATTCGACTTATGGTGAGACTTCTTGTAATCCATGGCCTGAAGGATATTATTCACTAGATCAAGTGCTAGGACCTGTTGAAGAAATTCCATTTCAAGGTAATCCAGGTCTAAACCACAATCCTATAGTGTCACATATTGGACCCATTACTAGACCTTCCATACCTGTCACGGTTGGGGGTCAATACTCGAATCAAGCAATGTCAGTAAACTCTCATGCTGAGGGGTAACCTCCGACACAAGTTACATCATCTGTGAGTGGAATTACTACCAGTTCAGGACAAGTTGCGGCTGTAGCATAACTTGCAATAGTTATCCCTCCTACTAATACCAATTCCCCCCCCCCCCCTCATCTAGTACAGGGCAACCCTTAGGGCCACAACTTGTCAATAATACAACTTCTTGGGGATATACTTATCTAAGAACTCAACCACCTATGGTTAATCAAGTTTACCAACAACCACCATCGACGACTATGTACCCTGGAATTCCTTACCCATGAAATGTTTTTGTTCCTTGGGGACAACCAAATTGGTCAAATATCCCATCATATCAAGGATATTTTGTTAATTCTTCCATAGGATATTGTGGACGTCCCCCCAGAGTACCACCGCAAGGACCTGGATGTCTTGGAGGCCCTAGAGGACCTGGAGGTGGAGGACCATCCCCACCACGTAGAGAAGGAGGCCCACCACCACCACCTAGAGGAGCAGGACCACCACCACCACCTAGAGGAGTACCCCCCCACTCGGGGGCCCACCTACCCATGCAAATCCTGGAAACCAACAAGCTTTTCAACAAGCTTCAGGGGGATCATCTATATCCATCTATCAATATCCATACGGTCCTACTGGTCACCAAATTCCCTATCAGTATTACCAGCATCCGCAACCAAACCAACAAATACCATTTCTAGCCACTTTATATTTGCCATATTTGTTAAGATTGATAAATTACCCAATTCATCATGACCCCTCTTAGCCTGCCATTCCTGTAAAGCTGCCTTCTGATATACCTGATTTTGATGGTAAACCCAGTGAAGACCCAAAAAACCATGTGATGACGTTTCACTTGTGGTGTTCATCAAATTATTTGATGGATGGTTCAATTCGTCTACGCCTTTTTCAAATAACCCTCACTGGTATTTCCGTAAAATGGTACATCGAGTTACCATAGCACTGTTTTGGGGATTTTAATGCCCTAGCAATGGCCTTTTTGACACACTTTCAACTTCCAATCTAATATGAAACAGGTACAGACATTTTAACCTCACTTCACTAAACCACATCTACTCATATATCCAATCATATTCATGAATGGAGAAGAAGACTAAGGTTGATTAAGGCTCCTATTCCTAATCAATTGTCAGCTGATTGGTTTACAATGTCTTTACTACCACCTATTGCTAGAGATGTCACCATGGGAGGCGTTGTGACTGAGGATCAAGCTATTAGCCATGCTGAATACCTAGACTTGGTTTATTCCCAATCAAGTACTTTGTATGACCTAATTCCACATGCTCCTCGACCTACAACTGATCAATCTGCACCTGCAACTGATCCACCTGCCGATGGCATACTTGGTTCAGTTTAGACACAAACAGTGGCTAAATCTTCTAAGAAACAAACCTCCACTCCATCCAATCAAGAAGCACCACCTGTCAAAACTGCATCCTCTTGTGTTACTTCCGTTACTTCCGCTGAAGTAAACGTGGTTCAATCCACTGAATCTTCAAGAGGGAAGAAAAAGGGAAAAATAAACCTAAAAATACTGACAGCCAAGAGGAAGGAAATAAACAACAGAATCCAAATAATGATTCAAAAGGAAAGAGAAAAGTGAAGTATCCTTGTTTAATTTGCAGAGGTGACCATTTTACAAAATAATATCCTCATCATGAGGAAGTTAGTAAATTTTTAAAACTTTCAAGCACCCCAGCTGTTTTAAAAGATCCTTTCCCTTCCCAACAATAGTTAATTGATCATAAGTATTTGAACGAAACTTCTTCATCCACTGATGAATCTCGTATGATGTCTAGTGAAACGGTGAACTTGAATAAAAGAGTACACAGTTATGACCCTCCTTTAGAAAAAAAACCTAATGATATTCCATCTGAAAAACCCTCAACTTCCACACCTCCTACTAATAATGGTCTTCATATTGAAAAACCTATACCTGAAGCAATTTTCCATCCACCAAAGGGAACTCTACGTAAGTCCATAATCTCAATCCTAATGCTCATGCCGCCCAACATTAAAAATATTGTTGAATATTTGGCCCAGGAACCCTGTGCTATGTCGGCTTTAGAGTTTTTCCAAACTTTCCCAACTCAATGCAAAAATTTGCTTACCACCCTTGGAGCTATGGATCGTGAAAATAGTAATATCATCACTTTCAAACTGGATGATTTCAAGATGAGACTTTCACATCAGTTAGCTTTCTAGACCGCTACCAAGATTGCTGAAAAGAATATCCATCATACCATTTTGGATGAGGGTGCCTCTACATCATTTTTGTATTTATCTTCCTGGAGAGCCATTGGATCTTTGAAAATCAACCATTCACCTACCACTCTTACGGCTTTTAATGGTCGCGGATTTCAACCCTATGGATTACTACCTTCCATCCATGTTGAACTGGGGGGAAAGTCTGTCTCCACTCATATAGAAGTCATTAAGGCTCCTTTGGATTACAACTTACTCCTAGGTCGTAACTGTTTTTATGCTATGCAAGCTGTAGCATTGACCTTTTTTCAGATCGTCCAGTTCCCATTCCAAGGAAATATTGTTACTGTTGACCACTTAGATTTCATCACACCTAGTGCCATTACAAATGATGCAAACAAAATTCCTCTCTTGAACACCCCACAGTATAAATACATTGGAGTAGGTCTTGTCAAATACTCTTCACTTATGGGAGTCTTTCCCTCCTCTGACCCTCCCCTTGCTTCGTGGACTACATCCATTAATATGATTTCTAGCTCTCATACAGACAAAGGAAAATCCATTAGACAAATTTTGGGGTCTAAAATGGGCCTTATAAGAAAACATTCCAACAATAAGTTCTTGTGAGTTGGAGTTCAAGAACCAATATAATTCCAATAAAATAAGTCAACCATAATGGTTGAATTGACATATTTGTCATAAAAAAACACTACTTTTTTTCTTCGTATTTTCGACATATCTCCATGTGTTTTTACTCAAGTTTCGATCAGAAGAACTTGTTGGATGCGTAATTTGATTCCACATCTAATGAGTACCCACACTACATACTTTTGTTGGACCTTGCTACCCCGAAAACAAGAAATACCTGAAAAAAATGTGATGATGACATCATCATCATGTTTTTTTCAGATATTTCTTGTTTTTGGGGTAGCAAGGTCCAACAAAAGTATGCAATGTGGGTACTCATTGGATGTGTAATCAAATTATACATCCAATGAGCTTTCCTTATCAAAATTTGAGTAAAAACACAGGGAGATATGTCAAAAATACGAACACAAAAAGTAGTTTTTTTCTTTTTTCCTCCAAAATTAATAAATATTATTTTATTATTTTAACTATTATTTTATTATTTTCCTTAGGAGGACCATTTTAGACCTCAAAATTCCTCTAATGAATTGCTGATGAATCATCATCCTTTTCCCCTTTTGAATAAATTTACAATGTAATTCAAGCTACCAGTGATCCCACCATCAAAGATCATTTCTTGGTGGCCTCAGACCGTTATCACATGCCATATTGGCTCGAACACCCTTCCCCATATATGGATTATCATTCACACACACTTCCTACAAATGAGTCTATCATGGAAGTTATGTCATTGGATGAGATGCCTTGGGAATATTATCATCACAGACTATACCTGTCGTATATCCATGAAGTCGGTTGTTTCCGAGAACATTTCCATAGGACAAAACTCTTCCCCTGAAGAAATCCAAACATATACAACTCTTTTGGAAAAGAATTTCGAGATGTCTTTGCATGGAAATATGAATAAATTCATGGGATTGATCCCTATATCGTTGTCCATGAAATCAAAACTTATCCTAATCCCAGTCTTGTACACTACAAACTATGACAAGTTCATCCACGAAAATCAGTCGCTATTAAATAAGAAGTTGAAAAACTTCTGAAGGCTTGTTTCATTTACCCCGTACCACTAACTAAATGGGTGTTCAATATAGTCCCTGTGAACAAAAAGTAGGGTACTATTAGGGTTTGTATCGATTTTAGGGGCCTAAATCGATCTTGTCCAAAAGACAACTTTCCCACTCCCTATATCGATCAAATAATCGATAACTATGGATAAATAATTATTTTCTCCTTTATGGGTGGATTTTTTGGCTATAATTAGATCGAGATTCTCCCATTAGATCAACACAAGACAGCATTCATTTTCCCTTGGGGGACTTTTGCTTATTGTAAATTGCCTTTTGGTTTAAAGAACGTTGGCAAAGCATTCCAACATGCCATTTCATATGCTTTTCATGACATTAAACATGTTGTGGAACCCTATTTAGAGGACCTACCTACCCATTCTAAGTAGCAGGATATTCATGTCGATCATCTAAGAGATGTGTTTCTTCGATGTCATCATTTTAACATTCATCTAAACCCCCATAAATGTGTTTTTTGTGTCAAATTTGGTTGGCTTGTTGGTTTTATTGTTTCCAAATATGGAATCCATCCTTTGAAAATTAAAGCTATCTTGGCCCTGCCTGCTACCATGAATGTTACTGAACTCCAAAGTTTGCAAGGGAAGGAAAACTTTCTACATCGTTTCGTCTGAAATTATGCATAAAGGACACATGGTTTCATGAGGTTGCTCAAGAAAGATACCCCTTTTTCTGGGATGATTTTGTGCAATGCACATTTGATAATATTAAATGTGCACTTACCCATGCACCATTGTTGCAACCACCAAATTATGCCAACGACTATTCCTTATATGTGGCTGCATCCTTGTCGACTATAGGCATGGCCCTCGTTCAAACAGATGAACATGACTAAGAACATGTGATTTATTACAATAGTAAGAGTCTTTTGGACTCTAAAACTCGATACTCACATGTGGAGAAACTTTCTCTGGCCACAGTCCTTGCGGTCTACAAGTTTCATCATTATATTTTTCTCTGCACCACTACTGTTTACACGGATTCCAACCCCATGTACTACGTCCTAACATGTCAAGTGCTTGGGGGGGAATACTCACATTGGATCATGATCCTCCCAGAGTTTGACCCAAAATTTTCCAAAAGTACTTCCAACAAGTCCTTCATCTTTGCAGATCTCATATGTGACCTTCCCCGTACTACAGAGAATCTAGAGTGCTCTGATTCCTTACCCGATGAAACGCTGTTTCTCATTGGTACGATCGATCCATGGTATGGAGACATCATTTTGTACCTCAAGACCTTACAATACTAGCCTACTCACTCTCGAGATGAGCATCATCGCATTCACTACCAGGCTAAATACTATCTTATCCTAAATTATAGCTTATGTAATGTCCCCTACCCTCCAACCGACAAAGAGGATGCTACTAACACTAATCAAACGGGAAAACATCCCCATGAACACAAACAAGGATAAATGCTGATATTAAAAATCTTAACCTAATACATACTAAGATGCATATAACAAACAAGGTTACATAGTTACTCAACATTCAGCAGAAGAAAACATATACATTCCAGCATTCAACATGTTCATCATTTCTCATGAAATAGTTGATATAATTGCAGAGATGAAATAGTCAGTAGTACTTATCCTTTGATGAAGAACTTTCCCCACAACCAGCTACATCGCTGCAACATTCCACCCAACCATAGGCCAGCATGCTCATCAATCTCTCAGCAACACTGCCACCCCGAGCTGGCAACCACTACATACCACAGCAAAACAATCCATTCACAGCTCTGTGAAGAAGGAAAAGACAACCGAGTGACGATCCCAAACAAAAGGTGAACACGGCTCAAGTACACATGACAACTCATGGTTGTTCTTGGCCCTAGCATGGCCAAAACAACTCAGTAGCAACCCAACACCAAGGTACATCAACAGCCCAAACTCACAATGAAAACTATGGCAACCTTACATAGTCTCAAAACGTATCAGTAAACGCAGCTCACAACATGGGGAAAACAACAGTCCATCCTGAGCAATGAAGCCACCGGAAAGACTTACAGAGTCCAAAAATGGAAGAGAGAATCCAAGTTCTCAGCTAAGTAAGGGAAAAACATATGCACGAGCCACAAATTGGTAGGAATACTTACACACAGTCCCTGAGCATAAAAATGGCCCTCCACAGGAAAAATCATGGGTGATAGTGACTGAATGACCCCCAGCTTGCTGCGTGAGTGACAACAACATAGAACCTAGTTCTTGAGGGAATATTTACACCAAATCCTGAAATACGGATCAAAACACACCAGATTCCTCTCTGTGAATAATGTGAATGACAGTGGAGATGGCTCTTCCTTCCTGGCTGCGTGAGACCAAAACAAGAAAGAAGCATGCACATGAGAAAAAATGAATAGACAATGGAGAGAATGGCCTCATCGGGAGTGCATGAGTGTTTCAGCATCGTCATGGAGAGAGTGGAGAGTCCCCTAGAGTGATGGCGGTGGTCAGTTTTTTCCTTCCAACATGAGGGTCAACTCGGTGGTGGAGTGTGCGTGTGGGAAAGGACTGACAGTCCTGCCACACTCCACTCCCAGCCATAACTGCCTCAACTACTCCACAAAACATTAAAATGGTTGGATGAGACAAGGGAAGATGGAAAATCAAATAGGGTGGTAACACATGGATTTCCCCCCCATAGTCCAAGGTTTGACATCCCCCACCCTTATCCTTTGGAATCATGCCCTTTAAATTTTAACGTTGCACCGTCATAGCTAGATGTAGGTTTATTTTAATTGATGTGTGTATTTACATGATTCCAAACTATAATGTGTCAGATAGCATGATATACCATCAGCAACTATCCCTATTGCTGAAACATACACAACCAAATCAATGGTGGGGATTTTTCCTTTAGCTCCTCACCACGATTAATTACATTATTTACATCATGCAAACGAGGTCAAAACTGGGGTGTTACATTCCCCTCCCCCTTGGAATAACACTGTCCTCAGTGTTCCAATACATAGGAATACATATACAATTTGCACATCCAAAATTTCAAAATTTTGCAGATCTGTCCCACGTTCAATTATTTACTTGAACTTTCAGGACCAAGCCCCTCAGCTTCCACAAACTTCTCCTGCTGATTCTCAGCTTTCAGCTTATCCTAAATCCTAGGAACTTTGTGGCTGCTTCCCTCTTTATGTTCCCTCATTGGGCAGTCCTAGCATAAATGATGTCCCTCGCATCCCCAACATTTCACTGGCTACTTCATCTTTACCTGCTCAATTTATTTTGAGTTCATTCCTATACCGTTTCTTATCAGGTCACTTGGACGAATGTCCCATCACTAATCCACCTTCCTTTCCTTTATCAATTGCTCCCAGAAGGCTTTTCACCTCCCTTTGCAAACAAATAGAGTCTTGCAAAATCTGGTGGTTCATTTCATTCTACCTTTTCTGTATCTTGAGCATCTCCCCAAGATTTTCTTGGTTCTTGGCAATCATTTGAAAGAGACTTCTAGACAAGTCCAGCAACTTTTGATCTACTACAATGATCAATGTGCACCACTGGGTTTCACTTTTCTCACCTGTGAAATGTACCATTGAAATTATGTTAGACCAAGCATAATATAAACATTAAAATCAGTCAGTCAATTACCCAATTCGCATGACAGTCCAAGTCTCATCAAGGAAACTTTCATATTTTTCATGCCTTCGCAACAGGCACACAAGCTCATTCATTTCCATTCTTGGGTAGGGAATTAACTATTCCAGCATTCATAATTTACTTTAAGAAAATACACACATTCCATTTCCAGTCATACATGCATTCAACAATCTTTTGTTTTCACAATGCATATATATATATATATATATATATATAATCAAAAGGCAAGAGAGAGCAGCAAGAGTTTTTCCCCTCTATGTTCTATTCCATCCTAGAAGCCACACCACCGCTGTGGCTTTTCATGCTCTCGGCCTCTTTCACTTCACCGTTAATGTTGGAACAATCCCTCTTGATCATGACACTTAGTGTCTCTAGTATATTCTAGACCTATAAACCATGAAGTCTCTCCACATGGTTTTTCTCAGCTGCTAGGACCTCCACAGTATTATTAGCACCTTTTTCATTACTGCTCAATCCAAGCTTTCTAGGACAGTCACATGTCCACATGCACCCCTAGGATGCTCTCATAGTCCTCACTCCCAGTGATACTGTAGAAATAATAGATCAATGCTATGTGCTATGATGCTAAGAAGAAGCACAGGAAATAGATCTTGCTACTAAGAATTCTCACAAGCATACACAGGAAAATAAGAGAGAAGAAAAGAGACTGAATCACATAAATGAGGAGATGAATATTGGTATGTATCCTTCCATTGAATAATTATGAATAATAGTGTACATAAATAGTTCTTCCCTCATGGGAAAGTCGAATTGTATGGAAACAACTCACAAAGCTCAAAAAGGCTAACTTACCAAAATATAGCAAACCCCCATAGGTGGATAAAGCACTTGCTAAATCTATCAAGGACCTCACGAGTTGGAAAAAGAATGAGTGAGTTGTTAAGGAGATGGAAATAAAATGATAATCCTAGAAAATGGAGAAAAAGTAATGGAGGATGGGTTGGAAACAAAAGATCCCAGTTTCCTAGTTGACTAGCTTTTATCTTATCCATAGAAAAGCAGGAAAAAGCAGAAAAAAGCAGAAAAAGCAGAAAAAGTAGAAAAAAGCAGAATCTGCTATAAGGTCCTGTATACTAATTCTAGATGAACCCATAATCAGAAATAAATCATTCCTAGGATATGGATGGCATGCATTGACTTTAAGGTGCAAGTGGATGCCAACTAATTAAGCTAGTGGGTGAATAATTAATCAAATAATGATTAATTATTTTATCCTAAGTTGTGAGTGGGTTTAATATATTCCAACACCCCCCTATAATTCTAACTTTATGATGGTATGACAAAAAATATGGATGTATATGGATGCATATAGGGCCCAACAACAAGGCTATGGTCACCCTTTAACAATTATTATGTCCAGAAAAGTGAGAAAAGAGGCAAAACCACATGGGGAAAATCCTCCCTCAAGATAGGACAAGGCACAAAATTTGAAATATTTCTTCAACATATCTTCATCTTAACTTTAATTAGCTAATTGAACTGCTTCTGAATGAAGGGATTGCTGAAGAAATCATGAACTCCATGATCATGCACTGGAGTGTAGAACCTTCAAGAAGGAAGAGGATAGACTCCTTGTATCTCATCAACTGATGAAGTAGGAGCATTATATGAATGCTTCTTTCTGCTGTCAAACTCTGATCTGCAAACATAATCTGAAATGGAAAAGAGATCTGTGCATACTCCTTTACAAAGAGTACAAAAAATAAGACAATTTATTTCACACCCAATTCCCTGAATAGCTGCAAAATTGTGATGTGAATCACATGTCAATCTTCCAATCTGATGTAGCACCTGTATAGATCTGATATGAGGCTGATAAAACTCTGATATATCAAAAATATTAACATATGGAACAGCAAGGACAAAGTCTTCAATGGCTCCATGAGGATATAGGGCTAGACTAGGAAAATTATGAGCAACTGGGAAAAACTGATAAGTGTAAAAATCTGAATGATGGATGGGCAGAATAAGATGTTCACAATCTTCAAGAAGGCTCTGAGTATTGATGCCAAGAACAAAGAAGGATATGTTGAAGCACATGAGATCAAGTAAGGTAAGTGGTATGACACAAATAAATCTTGATGTGGCTAAGGAAATATCATGTAAGTCACTAGGTTGCGCACCATCAATGAGAGAGGCATGCAAGAAGTGTAAAGAATCTGGCACATAGATCTTAGAATCTAAGATAGGAGATTGAGAGAACAATGAATGGGTTATAGGATCATAATCAATATCAGCAACAGCTCCATATGTTACTTCTTTCATCAATAGTATCACAAGAATAAAAATCACCTTCAAGAGACACAAAAAAAGATGGCTCTTCAATATTTGCTTCTTCATTGAAGGAGGAAGCATTCAAATGAAAGAGGGCAGCAGCAACATGAACTGTATGTGAAACTTATTCATCATTATCAACTTCATCAAATAATGTAGAGGCCAAGAAATCTTGAGAAAGAGAACAAGAGGAGATGCTAGGTTCGCTCCATGCTTCATCTTCAATTTCCTGCAAACCAAAAGCTTTGTCCAAAATTTTCCAAAGCTCATATGGAAATTCAGCAGAATCTATGAGATGATATATATTTGGAGACATTCCCAAACACATAATTCCATAAGCTCTATCACAATTATTTATCCAATCAATCTTCTCTTCATAAGACTCAGGTTCACTCAATGCACCAATGGAGACATCAAAGAGACATTACCTCTTCAAGTATGCACTCATCTTCTGCTTCCAATCAGCATAGTTGAAAGGAGATAGTAGAGGAAATTTTGAATCCATATTGAAGTTGTTGATATGCTCTAAGAGATACTCTCTGCAACCTGTAAAACAAACTAGGAGAAAAACTTGTAAGCTAGACAAGCTCTTCTTCAAAGAGGGATAGGAGACTAGAAGTGCTCCTCAACTCTGTAGAACTTGATCAACCTTGTAGCTCTGATACCATGTAGAAATAATAGATCAATTCTATGTGCTATGATTCTAAGAAGAAGCACATGAAATAGATCTTGTTACTAAGAATTCTCACAAGCATACACAGGAAAATAAGAGAGAAGAAAAGAGACTGAATCACATGAATGAGGAGATGAATATTGGTGTGTATCCTTCCATTGAATAATTATGAATAATAGTGTACATAAATAGTGCTTCCCTCATGGGAAAGTCGAATTGTATGGAAACAACTCATAAAGCTCAAAAAGGATGACTTACCAAAATATAGCAAACCCCCATAGGTGGATAAAGCACTTGCTAAATCTATCAAGGACCTCACGAGTTGGAAAAAGCATGAGTGAGTTGTTAAGGAGATGGAAATAACATGCTAATCCTAGAAAATGGAGAAAAACTAATGGAGGATGGGTTGGAAACAAAAGATCCCAGTTTCCTAGTTTACTAGCTTTTATCTTATCCATAGAAAAGCAGGAAAAAGAAGAAGAAGCAGAAAAAGAAGAAAAAAGTAGAATCTACTATAAGGTCATGCATACTAATTCTAGATGAACCCAGAAATAAATCATTCCTAGGATATGGATGGCATGCATTGAATTTAAGGTGCAAGTGGATGCCAACTAATTAAGCTAGTGGGTGAATAATTAATCAAATAATGATTAATTATTTTATCCTAAGTTGTGAGTGGTTTTAATATATTCCAACAGATACCTATATCCAAACATTGAATAGATTCACATGTTTAGTTTATTCTCATCAGTATCATCTCTAGAACAAGAGCTTAAAACATCATAACCAAATCATATACAAATGTATATTCATAAGCAAAATAATCCAATAATTATCTGTATTGTGTGTTTCCTCGTTGGTCCACGGGATCCTGCTTTGCTTTGCAAGCCTTGGGATCGCTTATGGACTTGGATGTTAGGTCAACACGCACGCTACTCCACAACATTAAATAATTAATGTCCAACCAATACACCATCATGTTGACTGGGCTTGGAACTTTACCACGACCATTTCCAAGTCCAGGATCTACTATGGATCCCTAGGCATATAATATCCCAACATACACTTATACCAACAATAATACATACACTTATATCAACAATACACTTATGCCAACATACACTTATATCAACAATAATGCACACTTATATCAACAATACACTTATACCAACATACACTTATATCAACAATAATGCACACTCATATAAACAATAACCCTTACTCTACAACCCCTCACAACAATCGTTTTCCTTTTCTCTTTAGGGTGCAACACCCAACTGCATCTATTTAGCCTATCAACACAAGCAATATAAGCAAACTCATCAACGTTATTGCTCTAAAACTGTAATCATATTTCATATCATTCACTATCAAGTATTGAAACACTAGGAGTGCATCCACTCCCTAGGGTGTAGTCAATATTTAAAACCCTTTCATGACTCGACATTGGAAAAGTGTGCACCCTTTCCCGATGTGTGAGATGTAGGCCCTATTCATACTCAAGCAATCAGTCATAATGGAAATAAAATCAAAATAGTTTCTGGATATGGAATTTTAATAATTTAACATGCATATTCTTAGCAAGGGTCACAGAACACTTATCCATTTGCCGACATAGTATTCCTTCGTTAAGGAGGAATGGGGCTCCCTTCTCTTAGTTGACAGTCCCTCGGTTAGCCATCCCAACTCCTTTTTACCTTTCATATTCACACATGTCTTACCGACATACTCTATACCATCTCACTCATGTTGCTTACCAAACATGTAGTGTAGATGAGACATTTCCAAAATGTCCAATGGAGTCTCACCCGAAACCCATTTCCAAGATAAGGGAAAACCTTCCCATGAATTTTGACTCCTGCAAGCCATCACACATGATGTTCCTATAGTGTGTACCTCTGGAACATTCATCAAATAGCCAAACAGTCAATCATTATCTTATAATACAATCCAAATTGATTGTTCCATAACCAAGCAATGATATTAGTAATCAAATTCAATAGGAATTTGCAATTCTGTCTACTACAAAAATTAGTTTGCTTGGAAACAAGGTGATCTTCAATTGTGGGTCTCTTGTAAGCAGCACCACTATGCCATTATTGTTTTATGCTTACTAGCATAATATGAATACCCACTTACAATGCGTCCTCCTGACACAATCTTATGCAAGCCAACAGTGATTAGTAGTTTTCAGCAATTTCTTAAATCCAAAATTCCCAACTCAAATTTAACAACCCATTATGCATACCAACTATTTTCACAGCCATGAGACTCTTCTCATAATGTTTGGTTCTTTCACATGGTAGATTTCGGCATTTGTCATGATCTTACTCTCATTGCCATGCTCTAAATAATCTACCTGAAACTTGAGCTTCAATCAACCAAACACTTGGTAAGTTTGTATGCATGTAGCCTTTTCATTGCTGCAACCATCACTGAAGCATTTTCAGAATTTATAAAATTCAAATACTTCCAGCTATTAATCACATCAATATTACCAAAACTCATTTACTTCATGCAATCATTATCATACTAACATTTGCAAGGTATAGTCACATCATTCATGTAAATAAATGAAATGTTTAGATACTCCTTACTTCACAAGCGTATCATTTGTACCACCTTGCTCTTCCATAGAGCATTCCCGGCAACCAATTGATCATGACTATCCTCTTTATGCACTTACTATCTTGCATTCATAAAAGCCTTTGAAATGGTTCCTGAATTGTCATCACTTCATAATTTCATCCATTAGTTATCCATAATATCACATGCACTCATCTCAATTCATTCATGCAATGCATCACAACATTTGCACGTTTACTTATGCAATCATTCACTCACACCCTTCATATGCATCCATCCAATGCATAACTACAAGATTCATAAAATCTTTTTAATGCATGTCCATTCAATGCTACCTTGCATTGATTAAGGAATACTATGCATTCAACACACCATGCATGGCCTAACCATCACTACTTCATATAGGTTGCATGACTATAATCAAGATCATCAGTACTTACTTTCCTTGGGCTACTAAGCTCAATCAATATATACAGGCATGACACATTTCTATATGAACGTAGTATAACATTCAAATATCCACATGGTATGAGGTCTCTTACCTTTACCACTCCTTTAAATTTGTCATAATTAAACCATTACCTGCATGGATCCTACTTACACCTTCGACATTACCAGTTTAGTAGGTATCTTGTAGAGGATTGCAGAATTTGCTCACCAACTTTTGATTATGGACTGGTTGACTTATCCCTTCCTCTAGAGGGTTGCTAGTCACATTTGTTAGCATCATCAACATATTCATCCAAGCCCATGTTGTCGTGGTTTTTCCACTAATGCCAACACCAATGCAATAACTATCATTAGTGGTTCATTATAGATGTATAATCCTCAATATCCTATGTATGCAAAGCATATCCTNTTTAGGAAATGTAATTATAATTAGCAAGATAGGGTTTAGGGAAACTTCCTTTTTCAAGTCCCACATCCTTGCATAGAACTCCTGTTCCACACAACAGCTGGTTTGACTTCATAGTCTTGCTACCTCTAGGCATGCATTTTCCCAGATTTGTCCATTTCACAGCAGCACCATCATTAGCACTTTGCTGCTCCATACTCAGATCCTAGTGACTTTCCCTTATTCCCTACTGGATAAGCTTTCCAACACCTATCCCCAGCTTCATTTTGACCTTGGGTGTGAAAACCACACCATTTCAAAAATGATGGCAAACTGCACCACTGAATTTTGGTCTAGAATGCGAACTTCAACCACCTAGAATTCTTTTCCCTTTTTATCCCTGTAATCCACTGGCAGTCTGTTGAAAATCCACTGAAAAACAGTTGGAATTTGCTGAGAGAAATTCCACTTTGAAAAACCCAAAATTTCTTGAATAGTATCGGGTCTCATCCCAACTATCATTCCAACGTTTTGGTAGTCAGAACGACTAATTTCCTCCACTGCTCATCGGTGGCCATACAACTAACCCTTTTCGTTGTTCATCCACGCTTCTAGACTTCATCGGTGATGCCAAAGGCTATCCCTCAGTGGTTAAATAGCTAACATCTTCCATCGTTTCAGATCCCCATCTGGCTAAGCTTTCGAGTCCTTTATCAGCACTGCAAAGGCCATCATCCACGATCGAATCCTCTACCTGTCAAATGGCTAGTTCTCTAAGCTTTTGACACTTCGGTGGTTTGATATTCATCTTTCATCTGACGTGTCAGAAATCCAATCCTCTAAAGTTTTCTGATTTTTTCTATACCTAGAAAAAGTTTCAAATTTTTCTTCTTCCTTCCACCATCGTATTGGTTGCTCGATCATCTAACCTTCACCGACGTTTCGGCGATCTTCGGGAGATCTCCGCCAAAACTGCGGCTCTGCCCTCAACTAATTTCCACCAAAACCGTCTCTTCTCTTCTGCTACTGCATTGGAAAACTCAACCTCTAATTATCAACGATACAATCTTCTATTTTTCTTCGACGCTTGCCACCGCATCGGCTGCTCAAACAGCTAACTTTCGTTGACGGTTTCCATACTTAGAGGAATTTTCAAATTTTCAAAATTTTTCTCTTTTTACTTTCTTCCACTAATGTATCGGCACCCTCAACATCTATTTTTTGCCGACGTCTTGGCGTCCTTCGAGAGATCCCCACCGCAAATGCGGCTCTTCCTTCCACTATCCTCCGCTGAAAGCTGACGAGTACTTAGAAGATTTTTCTGCAATTTCTTCCTCCGTCATCATATCATTGGTGGTTCCCCCAACTATACTTCACCAACATTTCAGTGGTCTTTGGCTGATTCCCTCCGCAACTGTAGCTTCGGCTTCCACTATTTTCCACCGATGATTTCAACACTTAATTTTTTTTTTGAATTTTCACCCACGTCGGCTCAATCATGTACTTTCTGTCACCGCCGTTGCGGCTCAATCCTGCCAACCCAGCTGATGTATCAGCACCTTTATCCTCTTTCTTCCACTTCCATCGTGATGCCTTCGTGCTTTTCCATCCTCTTCGTTGGCTCATAATTCTTCTATCTCTCGCTGCCGTCGGGATCTGTATTGGAGGAGCTTCCAACTAAGTTCTCTGACAATCTGATAGTCTCAACACTTAGAAAATTTTTCAAAGGATTTCCTCTTTGTCGGCTTATTTCTCCCATTGGCATCGGCTCTCAATACCTCTTCTTTTCCGCTATTGTATCTCTCTTCCAACGAGCCTCCCCTCTCTTTTGTCACTGCTGCTGCATTGGATTACTTCTCATGACGCTTCCCACCATTGCAGCCCCATCTCAAGGTTCTATCCGTGTGCATCGGGCGGACTTCCTCCTAGCTTATCCAATGATTTTCGGACTTAGAAAATTTTTTGGAATTTTCTTCTTAGTCTTCCATCACATCGGCTCCCTAAAGAACTAAATTTCACCGATCAATCTACTAATCTCCATCGAAACTGCAGGTACTCCATCCACTAAATCATGTTCCTGTTTTGGCAGTCTTCTGTTGATGGCTTCCGATGGAAGTTTCCTCTCTGCCGCTTTGTTGGCTCTTTATTCATCTATCCATCGCCGACAAGCCAACACTTATAAGAATGTTTTCCAATTAGTGCTTCCATGAGTAATGTTTTCCATAAGAGAGAAAATCAAAACATATTCATCTTCACTAGATGAATCTTCACTTTCATATCTGGTTTTCTTCTTGGAAGGTTCATCATCCTCTGCAGCATGAGCATAATGTCTTCTCTTATTTCTCTTCTTCTTATGAGAGTTAATATTGTTTCTAGGAAATTCTTTTGCAAAGTGTCGTCTTTCATCACATGTATTACATCTCAATCTAGATACGTCCTTTCTAATGTTATCTTTATGGTGAAATTTCTTACCTTTGGAGTGATAAGAATTTCTTCTGCCTTTCTTGGAGTGAACTATGAGGGCTTGATCTTCACTTCCCATCTTCTCTTCTCAAGCTATGATCCAAGCTTCTTCTTGAGAGAATTCTTCCTGTTAGCATTGAAAATGAGCCCAAGGTTACAGAAAGGCCCACCTCTGGGTAATAGCAAAACCACTTTAGCCGCGCCTCCAGACCTGCATGGTTAGAGAGGGATCTCTCGTTTGTCACCAGAGCAGCTCCACATACGACTGTCAGTCTTGTGTGTCACCAAAGTCTACTCTACATAGGATCTTCAAATAGTATGATCAGGGGGATAGGATCCTAAATGGGGCAATGTGGGTCAAGGTAGGTGCATGGCGGGGTTATCGAGGTTAAAGGACCATGGGAAAATGGAGTCTAAACCTACGCAAGAAATGATTATAGATGGAAAGAATTATGAAAGGTAGCAAACAAAGGCAAGATAGCTGCTGATTTCCTAATCATGAGATTTTAGCGGGTGTTTTGGAGGACAAGAAAGAACAGTCCATCTCATGGAGCATCGACGAGATGAATTCCATGAGAATTTAGAAGAACCATTGTTAATGCCTAGAACAACAGTTGGAGCGTAGCAAGTATGAATTCCGAACCACTATACCCTATGTTGCAGGCATGAAATCAATAAACAAAATCGAGTGAAAACAAGGAAACACAATTTACACATAAAGAAAGCACTTATTGGGAAAAACAACAACACAGGAATCTCTGTTGTGAATGACATTCTTCCACTACAATTTTATTCATACATAGGTATCAAGATTTTACATATGGGAGCCTCAAATCGGGATTGTTTCCCGATCCAATTCTCTGACTCCTTTTTCCCTCTATCGGGAGTGTTTTCATACAATCCTAATGCTAAGACTTCAGAATAAAAAAACTGTTACAAGTCGCCATCCAGTGGTAACAGTGCAAAGCGTGGGATATCACCACGTTTTACAGAAACAAACATTATGGATCTAGTGGCTTTATTCATCCTGGCTAATAGTTCGACATGTTCAGCAGCCATGACGAATGATGAGTATGATGCCTACTTCTATACTTTGAGGTGTGTACTTCCACCGTGTTCAAATGCAGCTTTTCACATGGGCACACACTGGCGAGGCGTTCATCATCCTTCTCCAGTCTAGTCACATCTTCCACCTCCTTCCCCACTAGGTAACATTGCTACACATGGGCTACAGAAGAAGTGCCGCATTACATCTAGCTGATATAGGCCTGCGGGGTGGCTCATCATTCTTATACTCCTCACCTCTAGTGAGGTGAATTCTCCCGAAGAAAATAAGGTGTAGAAGATCTACACCAGCCCCATCACCCTTGGAAAGTGGACTTCATAAATAGGGTTGTTAGGGATTTAAACTCCTAACACTCCCATCCAAATGAATATCTTCATAGAGAATAGCCAATGGATGACCCTTTCTGCGGAGGCTTTTGTGGGAGCAATGGTATTAGGGGTTTCTAGAAAAACACTTATGGGGAGTAAGTGTCTAGGTCTTGCGTCATTGGAGACGCAAATATCACATCTGGGCCCAAATGGTTGGTGTCACCATAGGCATGCAAATGCCAAAGCTACAAGTGAGTGTGGAAGATGCTCACTAGCCATAAACACCCCCAGATGGACAAGCTTCTCGAACCAAATATTCATTGTCAAGATCTATCAAGCTTCTACATCTTCGTAGAGAAGTAGAACTTTGGCCTTAGAGTTATATTGAACTGAAGGTAGTATTTATAGGGCATCGATATTGATCTTCGTTCAGGCTGGTCAACATTCCTGCACCTTCTGTCATTGAGTATATCTAGTCTTAACATGTGCGAAGCCATGAGCGGAGTGATCTCTTGTTTTCTGGGGATTCTGGTTATTTAGCCTCATAGGTCACAGCGTCTCACTACCCACTATAGGAGGTGGCAATGAACTTCCTCTGGTACAGTGGATCCATGCTGCATATTCCCTATGGTGTACGCTCTCACATTGCATTGGTTTCGTCCCATGTGAGCAATGGATTCGCTAACTACTTTACTCATTTTCATCAGCTAGTCCACACAAATCCACCTCACAGGGATGGCCTTCTCTGGAATGAACATGCACCAAACTTGTGAACCGGGAAAAATGTGCCACTACATGAGACTCCCACCTCAGGCATATCTTGAATTGTGTCGGAGGAATCTGCCAATCAGTGATGAGGCAGATTACACATGTGAATGCCCCCTCCACTATCATTTCCACACAGGATGGGATATTTGCACTTCGAGAGTCTTCTTCAACCATTCGATCAAAGGAAGCTTTTGCATCCACCATCCACGTTCCACTTATCCCACCGCCACCCTTTCTCTTCCGAACACCATGGGCAGTTTGGATCGTGACACGTCCTGAGCCGTCGATCGAGATTGACCCTTCACGCAATCGTCGATTAGAGTGGGCCCTATCATTTTTCGCAATGCGGAACTCAGATATCCGTCTGTGCTAGTTCTCCTTGCAAAATGAACCATAGCCGTAGATATTTCCTTGCTTTTATCATAGCCGTTGATCTCTTTTGACCTCTATGCCTTTTTGTGATTTAAGACTGCGGTTTTACCCGCACAAGTATGGAGTGTGAAATTATTGTAGGACATAGATCTGCCCTAGGCTTCATCTCAATCATCACAATTTGTTGGTCCTTAACACGTTTCACACTTTGAGACAAAAACTTTAATTGCACATGTTCACTTGCGCGAAGTGGTTTAGAACCGTTGATCCTCCTTCGATCAATCGCAACCCTTGAATAGGAATTGGGCCCAATGCCACAATACACCTCCCATTTTTCCTCATTGAAGGATGGTCATATGAGATTCAAGGGGTTGGGTCCCTTACCGATCCTCTGTTAAGCCCTCGAATCAACTGTTACAATAGAGTGTTAACAACAGGCTCCATGAGGGATGTTATTCTCCCAATGAGGTAGCAAAGAAACCCCATAGACCAAGTGTTGAATCCATTGGGATGCCTTCAAATTTTCTTGGACACCTTGATTCTGTTTCATGCCACTGCTCCAGCGAATTTGTGCCACTTTTGCAAATCATGTTGGCGACTGTAAATCTATGCTGGTAACTGAAAATGGAAACAAACTGAAAACAATAATGAAGGAAATGCTCGATATCAGCTGAGCTTATTTTCTCCTACCTACTATATCTAACTTTGTACACAAGTCCGGTCAAGTGAAATCAGAATTCCAGTGAATCCAATCAAGCAACTTGCCTAATATTCTTGTTCTTGCATGGTGCTCGATGGACAAAAATGAAACAAATAATGGGTGAAGGAAAAGATGAACAAATTGATATTCAAAGTATAGATGCGACCAATCTTTTCCTTCACCCAAACCCTCCATGTATTTAGCCACGGGGTCATAAAAAACATGATAACCTTTTAAAAATTCTATCATTAGCTGACCACGAGAAAGCTGCCCCAACTATAAATTCCCTTGCACGTTGTCAAATCGACCTTTAAAAGAACCATGCAAGGGAAACATGTGAAAACTCCCAAGAGAAACATCCACCACTTCATTTAAACTTTCTAATTCCAAAACTTCATATTCCTTATATGTTCCAGCAGAAACATCATTCATTTCTTCAATAGGATCGAGCAAATATATTTCTTCTTGACACAAAATTTCTAAATTTGAGAAACATAAAGAAACATCCATTTGAGAACCCCCATATTCTTCTTCATTATTCAAGTATTCATGGCATACTGCTGGTTTTCTAAAGGATGGGATTGATTGAATAACTATCCTCCTTGCTCATCATCCATTCCAAGGAAATTTATACATTCATCTACAATATCAAATCTATGTTTGTGATCTTCAACCTGTCTAGTTTCCACTATGTTTTCATACTTTTGATCTTGGATTGCAATGAAATTGTCTTCACTAACAAAAATTGTGATAGGATGGTTGCATTCTTCAGAAAATGAACATGTGGAGGGATTACAAGATTGAGATTCTCCAAAATTATCATCTTCTCTGTAATCAATCACACAAGCATTGTAACTTTCAAGAGATTCCTATTGTGAAAAAACAATTTCTGATTGGGAAAGGGAGACCTCTTCTTGTAACAAAAATTTAGAAGTTGAATAACATAAGGAAGGATTCGATTGACAGTACCAACCTCTCTCCTAGTCACACATAAAATGGAAAGAATGCTGCAAATCATCATCAGTTTCAGGAAGAGAGATATAACTGGTTGAAACAGAGCTTTGGTCTATGTCAACTTCAGCCGAGGAAGACAATACTGACTGCTGGGAGTTTCCTTGAATATCATGGAAATTGGATTGTCTTTCATTTTGAGTTGAATATTCATGTAAGATATCTAAAACCTATTCATCCAAACACTGATCATCACCACACTCATCTTTCACATTTTAAATGAATTCTCTTTCGTGTGTGCAACAATCTTGAAGTAACAACAAATAAGGATAATGCCTTTTGAAATGTTCATGAAATATTGTATGAAATTTTTTAAGGGAGGATAAAATTCCTACTGGCAATCCCTCATACCAAGACCTTGCATATCCTTATAAACTAAACATGAACAGTTTCATTAAAGAATCTTCATGCCATCCCACTCCCAACTTATGTATATGCTTATGAAATCTAACTAAATGGATGGAAGCATCATCACCCTTTTCATCATTGAATCTTGGAAGATACATTTGCCAATTTACCAGAGGTATTTTATTTTACCAAAGGTCATTATCCGCGATTGAATCCTCTACCTGTCAAATGGCTAGTTCTCTAAGCTTTCGACACTTCGGCAGTCTAATCTTCATCTTTCATCTGACGTGTCAGCGGTCCAATACTCTAAAGTTTTCTAATGTTTTCTATACCTAGAAAAATTTTCAAATTTCTCTTCTTCCTTCCACCGCCGCATCGGCTGCTCGATCATCTAACCTTCACTGACGTTTCAGCGATCTTCAGGAGATCTATGCCGAAACTGCGGCTCTGCCCTCAACTAATTTCCACCGAAACCTTCTCTTCTCATCCACCGCTGCATTGGAAAACTCATCCTCTAATGATCGACAATACAATCTTCTATTTTTCTTCGACGCTTGCTATAGCATCGGCTACTCAAACAGCTAACTTTCGTCGACGGTTTCCATACTCAAAGGAATTTTCAAATTTTCAAAATTTTTCTCTTTTTACTTTCTTCCACCGATGTATCGGCACCCTCAACATCTATTTTTTGCCGATGTCTTGGCATCCTTCGAGAGATCCCTACCGCAACTGCGGCTCTTCCTTCCACTAGCCTTCGCCAATAGCTGATGAATACTTAGAATATTTTTCTGCAATTTCTTCCTCCGCCCTCCTATCATTGGCAGTTCCCCCAACTATACTTCGCCGACGTTTTGGCGGTCTTTAGCTGATTCCCTCCGCAACTACAGCTTCGTCTTCCACTATTTTCCACCAATGATTTCAACACTTAATTTTTTTTTTTGAATTTTCACCCACGTCGGCTCAATCATGTACTTTCTTCCACAGCCGTTGTGGCTCAATCCTTCCAACCCAGCCGACGTATCATTTCCTTTGTCCTCTTTATTCCACTGCCATTGTGGCACCTTCATGCTTTTCCATCCGCTTCGTCGGCTCAGAATTCTTCTATCTCCCTCCACCGCCAAGGTCTGTATTGGAGGAGCTTCCAACTAAGTTCTCCGACAATCTGACAGTCTCAACACTTAGAAAATTTTTCAAAGGATTTCCTCTTTGTCGACTTATTTCACCCGTTGGCATCGGCTCTCAATACCTCTTATTTTCCGTTGTTGTGGCTCTCTTTCGACGAGCCTCCCGTTTCTTTTGTCACCGCTGCTGCATCGGAAGACTTCTCATGAAGCTTCCCACCATTGTGGCCCCATCTCAAG
The DNA here is from genome assembly GCA_001517045.1 of Pseudotsuga menziesii. Lineage (NCBI taxonomy): Eukaryota > Viridiplantae > Streptophyta > Pinopsida > Pinales > Pinaceae > Pseudotsuga > Pseudotsuga menziesii. The sequence continues at coordinate 422,881 of LPNX010921310.1, forward strand.
TTTCTGTCCGTGTGCATCGGGCGGAATTCCACCTAGCTTATTCGATGATTTTTGGACTTAGAAATTTTTTTGGAATCTTCTTCTTAGTATTCCATCACATCGGCTCCCAAAAGAACTAAATTTCGTCGATCAATCTACTAATCTCCGCCGAAACTACAGGTACTCCATCCACTAAATCACATTGCCATTTTGGCAGTCTTCTGCTGATGGCTTCTGATGGAATTTTCCTCTCCGCCGCTTTGTTGGCTCTTTCTTCATCTATCCGTCACCGACAAGCCAACACTTTCCAATGATTTCTATACTTAGAAAATTTTGGAACTCTTTTTTCTACTTCTTTTCTGCTGGACATAGAAGGTAATTCTACCCTCTGTCAGTTGCTCCTTCTTCGCCCATAGAGGCCCACTGTTGCAACCTTGAGCTTTGTCACTGCATCTTTATGACCCATTTAGGCCAATGCTACAAATTTTGCTCTGATACCACTCTGTAACATCCCCAACCCTCCAACCGGTGAAGAGGATGCCACTAACACCAATCGAATGGGCAAATAGCCCCATGAACACGAACAGGGATAAATGATGATATTAAAAAGCTTAACCTAATACATACTAAGATGCATATAACATACAAGGTTATATAGTTACTAAAAATTCAGCAGAATCAAACATATACATTCCAACATTGAACATGTTCATCATTTCTCATGAAATAGTAGATATAATTGCAGAGATGAAACAGTCAGTTGTACTTATCTTTTGATGAAGAACTCATCCCGCAACCATCTACGTCACTGCAATGTTCCACCCAACCATAGGCCAGCGTGCTCATCAATCTCTCAGCAACACTGCCACCCCCGAGTTGGGCATGATTCCTAAAGGAATAAGGGTCAATGCAGGCTTACACATAGCCAAGGTTTGCCAATCAGCTAAGCCCACACAAAAGGGCTTACCAGGTCGTCAAGGAGCTAGGAAATGCCAAATACTAAGCTAGTGGCCTCAACACCAGCTTCTCAAGCATACCCAGCCTCTAATCCCACTCTCAACATTCCGAATACCAAACACTGCATACCGCAGCAAAACAATCCATTCACAGCTCTGTGAAGGCAAAGAAAATTGGGTGACGATCTCAAACAAAAGGTGAAGATAGCTCAAGTCCACAAGACAACTCAGATTTGTTCTTGGCCCTAGCATGGCCAAAACAACTCAGTAGCAACCCAACACCGGGGTACATCAACAACCCAAACTCACAATGAAAACTATGGCAACCTTACATAGTCTCAAAATGTATCAGTAAACGCAGCTGACAACATGGGGAAAACAATAGTCCGTCCTGGGAAATGAAGCCACCGAAAAGACTTATAGAGTCCAAAAATGGAAGAGAGAATCCAAGTTCTCAGCTGAGTAAAGGAAAAACATATGCACAAGCCACAAATCGGTAGGAAGACTTAAACATAGTCCTTGAGCGTAAAAATGGCTCTCCAAAGGAAAAATCATGGGTGATAGTGACCAAACGACCCCCAGCTTGCTACGTGAGTAACAAAAACACAGAACCCAATGCGTGAGAGAATATTTACACCAAATCCCCAACTACGGATCGAAACACACTAGATTCCTCTTTGTGAATAATGTGAATGACAGTGGAGATGGATCCTCCTTCCTGGCTATGTGAGACCAAAACAGGAAAGAAGCCTGCGCGTGAGAAAAAATGAACAGACAATGGAGAGAATGGCCTTGTTGGTAGTGCGTGAGTTTTTCAGCACCATCATGGAGAGAGTGGAGAGTCCCCTGGAGTGATGGAAGTGGTCAGTTTTTTCCTTCCAACGCGAGGGTTAACCTGCTGGTGGAGTGTGTGTGTGGACGAGGACTGACAGTCCTGCCACACTCCACTCCTAGCCATAACTTCCTCAACTACTCCACAAAACATTAAAGTGGTTGGATCAAACAAGGGAATATGGAAAATCAAATAGGGTGGTAACACATGGATTTCCCCCCCATAGTCCAAGGTTTGACATCCCCCACCCTTATCCTTTGGAATCATTCCCTTTTCATTTCAATGTTGCACCGTCATATCTAGCTGTAGGTTTATTTTAATTAATGTGCATATTTACATGATGCCAAACTATAATGTGTCGGATAGCATGATATACCATTGGCAACTATCCCTATTGACAAAACATACACAACCAAATCGATGGTGGGGATTTTTCCTTTAGCTCCTCACCACGATTAATTACATTATTTACATCATGCAAACGAGGTCAAAACTGGGGTGTTACACATTATATCATCGTGGTGTTGACTCTATCCTACGATGTTTCCTTACATATGAAGAGGCTGAGAACGTTCTGAATGATTTCCATGCTAGAACTTGTGGTGGACATCTCTCTAGGTTGGCTACTGCCCATAAAATCTCATGTGCCGGGTATTTCTAGCCTTCTATTTTCAAAGATTGTATTGAAACAGTCAAGAAATGCTCACTATGTCAAATGTTCACTCCTAAGAAACCCACACATCCAGCTCTGCTTCATCCCATTGTAGCAGTTTGCCCCTTTGCAAAATGGGGCATAGACTTCGTGCACTGTAGACCTACCTCAGCTAAGGGGCATGGATACATCATCGTGGCTATGGGATATTTTACAAAATTGGCTGAGGCAATGCCCACATATGCTGAAGACGACAAAACTACTACACTATTCCTATTGAATCATATCACTGCTAGATTCTGGATTCCTAGGGCCATTTTGACTAATCATGGGTCGCATTTTCAAAACAAGATGATGGAAAAACTTAGTGTAAAATTAGGGTTTCATCATGATAACTCTACACCATACTATCCTTAGGCCAATTCTTAGGTTGAGGCTATAAATAAAGTATTAAAAACAATTCTTCAATGGATGGTAGGGAAATCCAAGTCAAACTAGCATTTATGACTTTTTTCTGCACTCTGGGCCTATAGGACTACTGTCAAAACTTCCATTAGTTTTACACCTATCGAATTAGTATACGGACTGGAAGCTACCCTCCCAATAGAATGTGAAATCCCTTCTTTAAAACTGGTTGTGGAACTATTACCCAACACTACCATAGACGAAGAAATACTCCTGTACCTAAATAAACTTGATGAAACCCGACGTGATGCTGCCTTAGCTAACAAGGTGCATAAACAAAGAATGAAAGTCCAATATGACAGGAGTGTTCAACCCTATTCCTTCAATGAAAGAGATCTGGTCTTGACCTATGACCAGAAGAATGACAAGCTGGGGGCAGGTAAACTCGAGTCTATGTGGCATGGGCCCTATATAGTCAGTCGTGTTTTAGAAAAGGGGGCATATGAATTGGTTGATTATGAAGGGATACCTTTGGGAGAGCCCCAGAATGGGCTCTACCTCAAAAGATACTATGCCTTAGTCATCTAGCATAGGATCTTTGTACATACTATTTATAGTTTTCTGTGTGTCTCAAGCTTTGAGAGGTGTGTCTTTTGTGTGATTTGAAATGTGTTTTTCATAAAACCCTACTTATGCATGTCTTTTGTCTGATGGACAGATGACCTCTTACATTGGTTTTACCAATGGTGCTCATTGATATACACTTAATATTTCATTAGTAGCCTAGGTACTGTACTCTCCTACAAGTGAGCTGGTGAGTTTAGGGGGTGTTCTTTTAGGTCCCTCCACCAATAATCTAGCGGAATACCAAGCCATGGTTGGATTATTGACAGAATCCCTAGCTTTTGATGTAAGAGAAATTAGGGTTTATCTAGATCCTAAATTGGTTGTCCAACAACTCAATTGAGTCTACACCATTGGGAATCCCTCACTTCTTCATACTTTCTGAAGAGTTAGGTTGTTAGAAAGGAATTTTGATCAAGTCACGTATCATCACATTCTGAGACAATTAAATGTTGTGGCAGATTCCCTAGATAACTATGTCTTGGATTGGCATATCGCTCATACTTAAAAAAAATCCATTGGAAACATAAAAAACATGTGTAAATTCATAAGTAGATAAGTCATTCCACACATCACTTTTTCCACACAAGACTATAAATATGAAAGTCTGTCATATATATGTATATAAGTTGTAGCACTAAGATACAAAATTTGGGTTGAAGCATCTCTAGCTTTCAGTACCTGTTCAAGGCCATAAAAAGTTCAAAATACATATACATAGGGAAAAATCTGAAGCTTCGAAGATTTCAATAATACATATACAAAAAATGATAGTCAAAGAAGACTAATCCTCATGGTGCTCATGGTAGCACACAATGGCCTGGGCCACTCTATGAAGTAGTCTGGAAAACTATCTAGAGAAACCTATGGTATGGCACTGATAATGCATGGGAACCTCATTAGTGGTCATATCAGGGATACCCACAGTCATCTGTTGTAGGATCTCCTCAAGATCTCCAAGCTCTTCCTCAACTTCAGAGCGGTAAGCCATCATATCTCGAGTACCTGCTCGCCTAGCAATAGGAGACATCCCAACTGGGTGGATAGACCTGATGTCTACATGAAAAGCATTTTTATCTCAGTACTAAAGAAAACATAAAAATAAAATAAACATAAAATTTCAAAAAACATAAGTGGATAATGTCTCCTTACCATGATCATCCCACACTTCACCTTCAGGCAAGACTAGCTCTGGTCATTTCATAAATCTGCCCCCTTATAGGCATATTCTTCCACCATGAGTAGCTGGTTCCTCAACTAGTGAAAGAACCCAGAACCATAAGTGACATTGGGTCCTCCACCTCCAAGGTGAGGCATAGCTGTCACCCATGCAAGCATCCTCGGATCTTTGGGATCCATTATAGTAATAGTCACCTAGGGCCTAGTGTGAGGTAACTGTTGTAAGATGAAAGACACCACTGCGGATCTGTAACCGAACTGATTCAATGTTCGTCTTTCGCATTTGTTGAGTTGACTATTCAAAAAATCCAACATACCCTCACACCAGTTGAACACAATAGGCTCCATACACTGTAAGGCATATAACATATGAGATCTACCAGTGAGGTGGGAAATCCTAGTGCTCGCCACTCTGTCAATGGTGTATACTACTATCCTCAGGGGGAGATCCACTAGATATTTGATTGCTATATTTCTCTATTGGGACTGTGTACCAAATGAGCAATACTGATCAATGATATCATCCAAAGATCCTTCTCCCTTCCGTGCTCTTGACAGAACTATGGGTTTCCCCGCATAGACAAACCGGTGAGGAAATAAATGTCCTCAATCTCTATAGGCAGGATGTAAACTCCTACCAAAAAGTGCTCTTGATAAGGATCCCACATGTCAATAATGTATTCTAATAGGTGGACATGTGCTTTCATCCCTGGAATCTAGAAATACTCGAGAAGGCCGCAGTTCCGTAGAGCATCAATGGTAGCTGGATCATTTGCAGCTTGGTTGTCTGGGACTTTGTGCTTCCTTTCTTTCCATATCACCATGCTGCACCTGCAAAATAACAATTTTGAAATCATACATCACATCATGACAACAAGAAAGAAAAAAAATGGCATCGTAAATTGCATAGCAAGGACAGAAAGATAAAAAAAAATTCATTTATAGGTGATTTAGGGTTTTTTTTTCCCTTTTTCTTTATCGAGCGACGCTGCTGGCCTTTGTGCACAGAGCACCGCAATGCTCTCTCCTTTGGTGTGAGAGGAATCAGGTGTCTGTCTGCTGTGGACAGATCATCATCGATGCTCATGTCCCAGCAAGACAGAGTGTTGTCGGGGACGCATATTGACGGCTAAAAACCCCCAAAAAACAAAAAAAATTCCTCCTATTCTAGTTAAAAACTTCTATGGAGGTAGGAAATGCCCTATCTTACCTTCGAAAAAATAAATATACCCTATTATTTGTATTTTAAATCATTTAGAAACATTTAGGGAACTTTCAATTTAACAATGTAAAAGAAGAAATTGAAAACTATTGAACATGACAAGAGGAGAAGACCAAGTGTTTACCTCTTCTATGGATTGTGAAGCAACAAAGAAGTGGAATGCCCTTGCCAAATATCCGGAGGAACTCTTGCTACAAAATCTACTTTCCAAAACCTACCCAATGGTAAAACAACAAGTGGTAAAAATAGAATTACCATCCCTTCTATTTATAGAATGTTTTGGGATTTTCAAAGTTATATTGTAATTTATTTTATTTTGGAATCCAAATCATTTTGTTGAAAGTGGGTTTTTATTTTACTTTCTATAGTTTTGAGAAAATCACTTTTGATAGCATTTTTTGAGTTTTTTCAGGTAATTGAAGGGTCGTGGTTAAATTTCAAGCTATTTTTGTCTTTTTCGAGCTTATAGCTAAATGGAAAAAGTACTGAGCGTCGTTTACACTTTTTACATGCTCATTAAAAATCCAGTAGAAAGGTGTCAAGTATACTTTTTCTCTTTTTTAGACTCGTAAAAAATGGATTACAAAAAAGGAACCTGGTCCAGGATTTATATTTAAGCTCTTTTGAGTCTCCTCAAAACACAAAAATATTTCCAAGTGAACTTGTTGCATTGATGCTTGTAAAAAAAATCAAAACAGTGAACTAGTCGAGGGTAGGTTATCTCTTTTTAGGACTGACTGGCCTTATTTCTGAAAAAGGAATAGTTTTTGGAGCCTTCTTAGTCATCTTAGACTCTCTAAAAATGAAACAAAAAATGAGTTTTATTTCATCAGACTCATAAAACACACAATGTAAGACCCTATTTTGGGAACGAAGCCCTCCTTTCTCAGGTTCATGAAAAAAATGAGAATGGACTTATCACCTGATGAGCTTCAACGAGTGTTTGTTACCCTCTTTGGACTCGTAAAAATGAAAAGAGGTACTCGCCTTTCAAGGTGGGGAAATTAAAGGAAAGGGGAATGATTTTCATTTGTTTATATGGTAGTACTCTCCAGTCCACCTTTGAACATGGAACCTATCTACATTTGCATATCTGAACAATTTGGGTTTTCAGTTTTTCTTCGAGTCGATCAATTTTTGTGAGTCACCTGACTCCTTTGAGTCAATTCAAAGAATGCTTTCTCATACTCCTTGCATTACATTTGGTTCTATTCTCGCAAGTCAATACTTCCAAGTCATGTGTCATTCCACCAAATTGTTCAAAGTTTATCTCTCCTAGAAACATAATTCATTAGTAACTTCACTTGTCCTTAAAATTCAGTCGTGTCTGAGTCGGTTCTATCATTCCAAATCAAATTTTTCTCCCAATTTCGTGTCACTGATGTGGTAATCATCATGGCCCTCCTGTGACAGATTCTATTCATATCGACTTCATATCATTATCCAGGGGTTATACCTAGAAACCTAGATAGTACCTTGGGCCTGCATTCCTCAATGGTAGGTTACCTCACTTTCAACATGAGTTTACATCATTGGCTCTTGATTGAAAGATCTCATTAGATGTTCGACATCAAGTTCTTTATTCACATTCGATGATATGTACTAAGATATCTTAGGAGTCATTGACATCAATGGTGATTTCCCTCGCACTTGTTAACAGTTGACATCAATGGCTGCTAATCAAGTGGTTTCTACCATGTTCGACATCAAGGCATTGTAATCACATGGTTAGATTTGTATCATCCGGAGATCGGGATGAAGAACCTGAGAGGTTAGGATTTCTCATCATCATTTCCTATGCTTAGGTTGCATTTGGAGATCATTTAGAGTCATGACAAAGATCCACATTGTATGTTTGGTGGCTGTGTTCTATATCTGAAATTGAGAGACATATATCTACTTTGTATATCGCATAGCTATGTTCTACCTCTTATAGTAGTCATTCATGGATCTATGGTGTATTATTGGTAGCCATGACATGGTCATCATCATATATCTGCAGTGTATTGGTCTGCAACTATGATTGAGTTTAATGAAGTCGGTTACTAGTACTCTATAATTCTATCTCTCAGTGCCTTTGTATCAGATGGAAAACCTGCAAAGTATTTCACCTATCACTTCCTTCTAGCTTCATACTTTCGGGGGCATTCTTTTGCACATGAAAATATCACACTGCCTAGTTAGCCTTCAGAAGACTTTCTTGTTTCCTGTCAACCTCCCAAAAAATATTGATCTGGATAATATTGGCCATTTTTTTACCTGACCTAGAAGGGACGACACTCTTTTTCATTTGCAACAAAGCTTCATTGATGCCTCCTCCAGTCGAGAAAAAGGTGTCGCTGCCTCTTTCTAGTAGAAAAAATCCTAGATCAGCGCTCTGTCTAGTTTAGAAAAAAATCAGTGATGGTCAGTAGAAAGGGAAAAAAACAAGTTTCTAGAAGATTCTGCATGGAATCCTTCATGGAATTAGTTCATATGTTCCTGGGAGAGGTGGCATTCGCCTCCCTCACCTATAGGGATCTCATTTTATCCTTTTGTCAAGTCATCCTATGAGTTCTTGGCCTATAAATGAAGCCTCCATGTAGAGAGTGGGGAAGGCCAATAAAAAGCATCCTTATTATGCTAGTTTGAAATCTGAATAGAGGCAAAGTAGAGGTATCTTGTAGCTAGAGAGGTCTTCCTAGGAGATAGTAGACATTCTTGTTGAGATAGAAGTCATCAACATCAAGGATTTTTGGTTGTACTTCTTTCTCATCCTGTTGTAGCTGCAACTATTTCCCAAATTTTTTAAATTTTGGACCCTCCTTTTAAATTTTGTCTTGCTTGGATTTGTTTTGAATTGCTGAACTATGTTGTCTTCTACTACAGTTTGAATCTTTAGTTTGAGTTGGGGTAAATTGCTTACCATTTTCATAAATTTGAATGACTATATTTTGTTTGACTTGAACTTGAAGTTTTGTTTTTTCATTGTCAGAAGTATTTTGAACAGTGCATCACATCCATAGTTCTCTATGCAACCACCCTTGCAGAGGCTAAACAATGAATGACCTGATGGATAGTTTTATTTTATGTCGATTCCTTTGTTTTATTGATCAACTTTTTAATTTGCAATGTTTTGTTTTAACACTATCGGAAGATAGTTGAAGTTTGTTTTGGAACTGTAGTCATCTGTGCACCTGCTATTTCAAAGGATCAATAATAAACGTTTCAATAGATTAAGGTTTACCCATGCCGATTTCATGTTTTACTTTTTTTCTTTTCACTATCAGAAAGTTTTAGGACTTTGATCGAAAGCTGTAGTCTGATTGCTTTCCACCATTGCAGCTTCGGAGTGGACTAACCATCCAACTTATAGAGTTGTCATCTTCCAATGTTTTATGTTGACTATGGAACCCTCAGCCGATGCAGTATCCACCTCTGCGGTGTTTTAGTGAACTAATCACCCGACGTTTATGTCGTTCCCTTCATCGACGAGGATATTTTTCTGCCCGATGTTATAGTATTTAGTCTTTTCGATGCCGATAGATTTAGTTGCCTTGCAGAACTCGTTTTCTATCTGAAGCCCACTGTTGTGCCTATGAATAAGACTATCCTACCAATGCTTTAGTGATTTTTCCCACCGGTGAGGGTTTTCTCGCCTGTTCTGTGTGTGTTTTTACCCTATTTTTTGGGCAGTGGTGGTTTCTAATTCTTGTTTGTGGTTTTTTGTGATGAGAACATAGCGCAGGGTCGCATGTTTGATGCTTAGTCTCATTAATGGTGTGGTTTATGTTTTATTGAATTCTCTCCATATTAATGATGATTTTTTCGTTTAACTGCAGACAAACTTAGAAGATTTTTCAGATCAAGTTTCATGATTGCTACTGTGAAGAAGATATCTCTAAAAGAAAAGTCAGAAGCAGAGATGTTGCTCATAGAGGAAGATAGTGAAAGGTTGAGATCAACATATTATTGAACAAAATTGATAGCAGCAGAGGCCCAGGCTTGGAAATGACTCATTAGTTACCAAGCCAGTCCCTTTTTACAAAGTGCTTGTAAATATTAATCTAAAATGCAACGTCTTGTATGAATCATGAGCACTCACGAAGGACAAAATTGTGAGATTAAATAGTTGGGGAAGCCCAAAGGTCTTCCGTGGGGGAATCCCAAAGGTTTTGTTGTTTGTATAAATATAGGAGAATTAGAGAGAGTAGAGAATTTTTCCCAAACAGATTTGTGAGAATCTGATGTAAGAAGAACTATTTCCTTTTACATAAAGAAATTACAAGTTTCCTGTTGGAGAAAGCTTTGTGGAATTTTTCAAATACTGTGCCATGGATTTGCTGAATGTGAACTATTTCATTTTCAATCTTGTGTCCAGGAACTATGAGATCATTCTGACTCTTCGAACCTATGTTCTTGTATGAATGCTCTCTAGTTTATTCTATGAATTTTCCACTATGAGTAATGAATGTTGTTCATAAACAATTGGCTATCTGGTTGTTCANATGAGCTATCTGTGATTTTTCTTAATTCATGCACAAAACGCATTACTCATTAATGAATGATAATCTTGCTCCCTAGGGATAAGTTAGATAGTTAGTTTTAGTTTTCTTGTTGTGTGTGATTTAGATGTGAGAGAGTTTAAGACGAGAGGTAAGAACCTACACATCACATTATGACTGCTCCTCGTATTCTCTATCAATCTGCATTCTTAGATAGGCATTTGCATCTCATACTTTAATATAAAAACTAAAACATACACAGTGGACCGGGCCGCAACCAGTAAAAAACCTTTTTATTTTGATACTTGACCTACGGTAGCCAGATCGTAAATCAGATAGATTCCCCATACCAAACAACAACAGGCTAGTTGGGAACGTTTACTGGGGAGAATCCCTTTCTGTTGTTGCTTGCGATTTTCTAGGCCTCAATAGTTTTTGGTGCTAGAAGGAGGGCCACCAGTGCATGGCTAGCCGAGGAAACTTATTTTCTCAATATTATTCCACCGGTAACAGTTCTGAAATCAATTTGTTTCCCGATCCAATTCCTGAAGAGAAGAGTAAAGAGCATTTGTAATATGTTGATAACAAAGTAGTGAATGATTTGAAAAGACATACTAGGGCATATGTGAAGAAGATTGGATGATTACCAATTATCTCTGACTTTCCCAGAAGAGAATATAAAAAGAAAGACCATCCTATATTGGAAGACTCAGTGTTGGTTGGAGATTTGGAAGAACTTGTAGAGATAGCGTTACAGGAAGTTGTACAACCTTTGAATCAAGTAGGCCTAGATACACCTTATGGTTCACCTGTTAACACTCCTATTCATTCACCACCTCACTCTCTACCTAGACTCATGGTAGGTGTAAATGCAAACCAGCCACCAAACCCACCAAATCCACCACCTGCTTGGAAGGCTAGGTCACCTCTAAAACTGGCACCTCCTTTGCATGAATTACCTTAGGCTTTTGAAAAAAATATGCCTAAGTTTGATCCCAGTGAAAATATTTTAGTACATGATCATTTGCAAAGCTTGTACTTGGCTATAGAAGGGCTAAAGGCTGGAGAACATGAATATGTAGTCTACATATTATTCCCACATACACTAAAAGGAGCAGCTGCTTCATGGTATTTCACTCTTCCTGTAAACTCAATCCTAGACTGGGACACATTTGAAAGTATATTAAAAATAAATATGCAGCCCAAAAAACTCAGGCAACTCTAATGAAATGGTTATGCGCTTTGAAAAAAGAAAGAAAAGAAAAAGTGCATAATTTCACGCAAAGGTTTGTTGCTTATCTTAAGAATTTTTCTGCAGCTGATAAGCTCTCTGATAAAGTTCTGATTGAGTATTATACTTAGGGCCTGAATTGGCCATGTTTGCAAAGATGCAAGTCAAACCTATGCTTTCAGAAACATATGAAGAGGCGGAGAGAGTAGAAGCTAAAAAATAGAACATAGAATATTATCCTGAACAGTCGAGAGAAAAAAAATTTGGTAAGAAATCCTTATTACTGTCTAAGCCTAAGGAGGAGCAGTCACATGATTTTGAAGGAATGTTGAAAATGATGCAGAAACTATCTAACAGAATAATAGATTTGGAAAATGAAAGAGAGGCCCAGAAATCTTATAATCCTTACTATAAAAAGAGAGAGGACAACTCTCAATCTAAACCTCCTCCACACATTCCTGCATCAATGAAATTAACGAAGGTGGGTATGGATAATTTTTGCACCTTTCATTAGCAGCCCCATTTTGAAAAATATTTCCCTCAATGGATCAATTCGTTGACATTAGTGATTAATCAGCTATTGGATTCTAAACTGACAGAAGCTGATGAGGACGAGGAAAAGGATAGTAAACCCACATAAAAACAAGAGGATGATGCTCTGCTTTTATGGGACTGTGTCTCAGTTTTTGATACAGAAGATGAAGAAACAATAGAAACAAATGTGACAAAAAGAAGTCAAGGCTTGTTAAGTAAAGACAGATCAGTAATCCCAAAAATTAAGAGACTTCAAGAGAACATAATTAAAATGCAGAAAAGCACCATGGTTGATAAAATACCTAAATTCATCATTACGAGTCAGGATCCAAAGCAAATCAACATGCCTATCAACCCCATTGAAGAGAAGACTGATGATGTAAAAAATAATCTCAAAGAGCATAAGATAGAGTATGACATTGTGGAATATATTAAAAGGGATAAGGAAAATATCTCCCCTTACGAAATGTGTAATATGCCTCAGCAGAAAGAGAGATTGTTAAAAGCACTTGAGATACCTGAAGAAAGGCTTCCCACTAACAATCAACCGGAAGTAGAGGAAATTAGTGAAGCAAGTGTGGGAGGTAAGCCTAAATGCAAAACCCTGCCATTTCTCCTGACTTTTGAAATTTTCAACCATAACGTACACAACTGTTTAGTGGACTCGGGGGCATCAATAAATTTTATTCCACTTTCAGTCTGCAAAAAGATAAATGGATAGCCTAAACCATCTACCTGGCAGGTTATTCAGTTAGACAAAACAAATGTGAAGGTAATTGGGGAAATGGAGGATGTTTTGATTCGACTATAATTAAATGAAAAGGTATGTTAGTGCATAGATATTGTAGTAGCAGACATACTTGAAGTTTATGGAATTGTTTTGAGTCGGGATTGGTTAGCAAAGCTAAATGGGTATTTTGCTTCAGATTTGTCACATCTTTGGTTGTCTTATAAGGGAAGTCTTAATCAAATTAAAGTATTAAGAAAACTCCACATGAAGAACAATGTTACTCAGCTAGAGGGTAAGAATGAACCAGTGAATTCTGTATTGGGGAATTACTTCATTGAACTAGAACCGGGAAACTACCAAGCAGAAGAAGTCAGCGGCACACCAGACACACAGCCTGATCTCCTTCGGTTTTCACGGGCTGATGAATTTGACTGTAAAATAGTAGAATTAGTTTCAGATGTAGTTGTTGATTCAAGTACAATAGAAGTAGATAGTTTTTGGACACTTTTTTTATGGATCTAAAACTTTGGAAGGATCAGGAGTTGGTTGTGTCCTGATTGATCCAAAGAAGAATAAATATTTTCTTTCATGTAGATTGTAGTTTGAATGTACCAATAACACAACCGAATATGAAGCATTAGTTCAAGGACTAAGAAAATAAATTGAATTAAAAGTAGAAAATATGAAAGTATATGGGGATTCTGAAATAATTGTAAAATAGATTCAGAAACAAATACATTGCATCTCACCTCATTTAAAAGCTTATCAGAATGAAGTATGGGATTCGCTAACAAAGTTCTATGCATTTAATATTTTATCCATTCCTAGACTTAAGAATGTAGCAGCTGACTAGTTAGCTTCCTTGGTTGCAAGGCTTGTGCCTTGAAATAACAAGTGTTCTATTGAATTACTTTTCAGGCCTTCAGTTCTAGACATGGTTACTAATCTACAAATTTTTGATGATGATCAACAAATATTGGAATGTTTAACGAATGATGAAACTTTCAAAGGGGAAATTATTGATGATGAAGAACACCAAGCTGAGTTAAAATTTGACAACTTCATTCCTAAAGGGGTTCGAACTTTAGAGAGGATGTTTGATTTAGATAGCAAGTTCAGAATACTAGCAAATGTCAAGACTCACAACTTGTCTTTGCAATTCAAGCTGATAAATTTGGGAACTAAAGTTAAACCCAAATATGTAAATTTGGGAAAGTGTTGCTCCCCGGGTGAAAGAAATAAGTTCATTAGTTTTTTTAAACAGTACAAATATGTATTTGCCTGGACATATGAAGAACTTAAAACATATGATACCAAGATTATACACCACATCATTCCTATTAGATCTGGAGTCAAGCCTTATCAACAACCTTTGAGGAAGATGAATCCAAAATTGGAGCCGTTAATTCAGAGTGAAGTGAATAAATTATTGCATGCCAAAATTATATTCAAAGTTAGACACTCAGAATGGGTTTCAAATTTGGTACCAGTAAGGAATAAATCTGGATAAATCAAACTATGTGTGGATTTCAGAAACCTAAATCGTGCTTTAGATAAAGACAACTATCCAGTCCAGCCCATGGAACAAATATTGCAGATGGTTTCAGGTTATGAGTTATTTCCATCATTAGATGGATTCTCTAGCTACAATCAAGTGTTGGTAGCTGTCACGTCCCTGACCCTCACACTGGCAAAGAGGGTGCGATTAAAACCACAATACAAAAGGGCAACAACCCCATGAACATGAACAAGGATAAATGCTAAAATTAAAAACTTAATCATAATGCATACAGGATGCATAATCCCTCAACCAAATATGCATAACTCCTCAATGCAAATGCATACTGAGATCCATATATCATGCAAGAATACACATTTATTCAACATCATGCAAGGATGTATAATTCTTCAATCATACAGTGGAAGCAAACATATACAATCTAGCATTCACATGTTCATCATAATTCATTTGACGTCATTATAATTACAGAGATAGAATAGCAGCAGTTCTTATCTTTTGATGAAGAATTCAACCCGCAACCAACTACGTCGCTGCAATGTTCCACCCAACCATAGACTAGCGTGCTCATCAATCTCTCAGCAACACTGCCACCCCCAAGCTGGGCATGATTCCTCAAGGAATAAGGGTCAAGGCAGGCTTACACATAGCCAAGTTTTACAAAGCAACAACCAACATAGTTGGGATTTAACAGGTCATCAAAGAGCTAGGAAATTCTAATGCTAAGCTGATGGCCACAACACCAACCTTCTCAAGCATACCCAGCCTCTAATCCTACTCACAACAGTCCAAAGACCACCCAGTGCATACCGGAGCAACACAATCCGACCGGTTGACAATCCCATCCCAACGATGAACATGGCTCAAGCCACAAGACAACTCAGAGTTCTTCTTGGCCCTAGCATGGCCAAAACAACTCAACAGCAACCCAAAACCAGGGTACTTCAACAGCCAAACTCACAATGAATGATGGCAGCAATCCACAGCCCACAATGGATAATAAAAATCACTCCCAGAATAGCCATGGAAACTCAAATACAGACCATAGAAGAAAATGGCTCACTACAAATACACAGTGGCCCAAAATGCAATTAGACACCGATTCCACTCTGTGGAAAAACGTGAATGACCACCGATAAGTGGCTCCCTTCCTGGCTGTGTGAGATCCAGCAGGACAATTTCCTGTGCATGAGGATGCACCAAACTTCCGCTCCTGTGTGAGGGTCAACAGCTCCACTTATGCACACAGATGAACAGAAAAACATGAGGGACAAATAGACCACAGAGATCGTGCATAGTGGAGAGTGCATGAGGGAAAACAGACAGTCGTGAGGCATGAACCAACCATGGTTGTAACTCGTAGTGGAGAGATTGTAAGGGAATGGAACATCACCCCTCTTCCCCAGTGACGTGAAGAGGAAGAATCCGTTGGTGGAGTGGGCACATGGGCAAGGATGGATAGTCCTGCCACACCCACCACCACTCAGCAATAACTGCCCCAACTAACTCAACAAGCATTGAAGAGGTTGGATGATATAATGGAAGATGGCAAATCAAAACAAGGTGGCAACACATGGGTTTTCCCCCCATAGACCAAGGTTTGACATCCCCCCGCCCCTTATCCTTTGGAATCATGCCCTTTTCATTTTTAAAGTTGCATTGTCGTAGCTGGTTTTGGTTTATGTTATTTGATGTGCATATTTACATGATGCCATACCATAATGTGCTTGATAGCACAATATACCATCGGCAACTACCCCTATTGCCAAAAAATACACAACCAAATCGATGGTGGGGATTTTTCCTTTAGCTCCTCACCACGATTAATTACAGTATATACATCACACAAACGGGGTCAAAACCAGGGTGTTACATTCCCCTCCCCCTTGGAATAACACCGTCCTCGGTATTCCAATACCTAGGAATACATATACAATATATATATACAATTGCACATCAAAATTTCAAAATTTTGCAGATCTGTCCCACGTTCAATTATTCACTTTGAATGTTTAGGACCATGCCCCTCGGCTTCCATGGACTTCTCCTGCTGGTTCTCAGCTTTCATCTTATCCCAAATATTAGGAACTTTGCGGCTATTGCCCTCATCATGTTCCCTCATTGGGCAGTCCCGACGTAAATGATGTCCTCCGCATTCCCAGCATTTCACTAGTTGCTTCATCTTTACCTACTCAATTTCCTCTGAGCCTTCATGCTTGGACCGTTTCCCAATGTGTCGCTTGGATGAATGTCCCATCACTGATCCACCTTCCTTTCCATTGCCAATTTCTCCCAGAAGGCTTTTCACCTCCCTTTACAAACCAATAGAGTCTTGCAAAATCTAGTGGTTCATTTCATTCTTCCTTCTCTGTATCTTGAGCATCTCCCCAAGATTTCCTTGGGTCTTGGCAATCATTTGAAGGAGACTTCCAGCTAAATCCAACAACTTTTCATCTGCTGCCATGATCAATGTGCACCACTAGGTTCCACTTTTCTCACCTATGAAATGCACCATTGAAATTCTATCAGACCAAGCATAATGTAGACATTAAAATCAGTCAGTTAATTACCCAATTGGCATCACAGTCCAAGTCTCACCAAGGAGACTTTCATATTTTTCATGCCTTCCCAACAGGCACATGAGCTCATTCATGTCCATTCTTGGGCAGGGAATTAACCTTTCCAGCATTCACAATTTACCTTCAGCAAAAACACACATTCCATTTCAGTCATACATGTATTCAACAATCTTTTGTTTTCACAATGCATAAATATATATGTATATATAATCAAAAGGCAAGAGAGAGCAGCAATAAATTTTTATTTTTTTTCCCCTCTTTGTTTCATTCCATTGTGGAACCCACACCACTACTATGGATTTTCAATCTCTCAGCCTCTTTCACTTCACCATGAATGCTGGACCAATCCGTCTTGGTCATGACACTTAGTGTCTTCGGTCTATTCCAGACCTCTAAACCGTGGAGTCTCTCCACATGGTTTTTCTCAACTGCTAGGAACCTCACGGTCTCACTAGCACCTTTTTCATTGCCTGCTCATTGCAAGCTTTCCAGGATGGTCACATGTCCACATGCACCCCTATGATGCTCTCATAGTCCTCGCTTCCAGCGATACCTATATCCAAACATTGAATATATTCACATGTTTAGTTTATTCTCATCGGTTTTATCTCTATAACAAAAGCTTAAAACATCATAACCAAATCATATACACATGTATATTCATAATAAAAATAATCCAAGACTTATCTATATTGTGCATTTCCTCGTTTGTCCATAGGATCCTGCTTTGCTTTGCAAGCCTTGGGATCACCTATGGACTTAGATGTTAGGTCAGCATCCAGGCTACTCCACAACATCAAATAATCAATGTCTAGCCAGTACATTCTCATGTCAACTGGGCTTGTAACTTTACCACGACAATTTCCAGGTCTAGGGTCTACTATGGATCCCCAGGCATATCACATCCCAACCAACATTTATACCAACAATAACACTTACTCCGTAACCCCTCACAACAACCATTTACCTTTTACCTTTTACCTTTTACCTTTTACCTTTAGGGTGCAACACCCAACTGCATCTATTTAGCCTGTCAACACAAGCAATACAAGTAGACTCATCAGCGTTATTGCTCTAAAACTGTAATCACATTTCATATCATTCACTATCAAGCATTGAGACACCAGGACTGCATCCACTCCCTAGGGTGTAATCAATATTGAAAACCCTTTCATGACTCAACATCAGAAAAGTGTGCACCCTTTCCTGGTGTGTGCCATGTAGGCCCTATTCATACTCAAGCAATTGGTCATCATGGATGTTAACATCAAAACATGTTCTGCATATGGAATTTTAATAACGATTAAACATGCATATTCTTAGCAAGGGTCACAGAACACTTATCCATTTTCCGTCACAGTATGCCTTCATTAAGGAGGAATGGGGGCTCCTTCCCTGAGTTAACGGTCCCTCAGTTAGCCATCCCAACTCCTTTTACATTTCATATCCACACATGTCTTATGGACATAATTTATACCATCTCACTCATGTTACTACCAGACATGCAGTGCAGATGAGACATTTTCAAAATGTCCAATGGTGTTTCACTCGAAACCCATTTGCAAGGGAAAACCTTCCCATGAAGTTTGGCTCTTGTAGGCCATCACACATGATCTTCTTGCAGTGTGTACCCCATGCGTCCTCCTGACACAATCTTATACAAGCCAAAAGTGATTAGTAGTCATCAGCAATTTCTTAAATCCGAAGTTCACAATTCAAATTTAGCCACCCATTATACATACTAACTATTTTCACAACCATGAGACTCTTCTCATAAGGTTTGGATCTTTCACATGGTAGATTCCGGCATTGGTCAGGGTCTTACCTCTCACTGCCATGCTTGAAATAATCTACCTAAAACCTGAGCTTCAATCATCCAACACTTGGTAAGTCTGGATGCATATAACCTTTTCATTGCTACAACCATCACCGAAGCATTTTCAGAATTTACAAAATTCAAATACTTCTAGCTGTTAGTCACATCAGTATTATCAAAACTCATTTACTTCACGTAATCATCATCCTACTAACATTTTCAAGGTATATTCACATCATTCATGTAATTTAAATGAAATGTTTAGATACTCCTTGCTTCACAAGCGTATCATTCATACCACCTTGCTCTCCCATAGACCATTTCTGGCAGCCAATTGATCATGACTATCTTGCATTCATAACAACCTCTGAAATGGTTCTTGAATTGTCATCAATTCATCATTTCAGCCATTATCTAGTCCGCATATCACATGCACTCATCTCAATGCATTCATGCAATACATCACAACATTTTCCCTATACTTATGCAATCAGTCACTCACACCCTTCATATGCATATGTTCAATGGATGACTACAAGATTCATAAAATCTTTTTGATTTATATCCACTCAATGCTACCTTCCACTGATTCAGGAATACTATGCATTCAACATACCATGTAGGGCCTAACCATGACTACTTCATATAGGATGCATTACTGTAATCAATATCATCAGCACATATAGGCATGGCACCTATCTATATTCAAATATCCACATGGTACATACCTTTACCACTCCATGGAATTTGTCATAATCAAACTCTTACCTGCATGGGTTCTACTTACACCCTTGACATGACCAATTTGGTTGGTCCTTGCAAGAGATTGCAGAATTTGCTCACCAAATTTTGTCATGGTATTGTTGCCTTATCTCTTCCTCCAAAGGTTGCTAGTCACATTCATCAACATCAGCAACATATTCAGCTAGGTCCATGTCATCGCTGCTTTTTCCACTAATGCCAACATCAAAGCAATGATTATCATTAGTGGTTCATTATAAATGTATAATCCTCAATATCCTATGCACAAAAAACATACCCCATGCATTTCATGCATAAAACTTAGAAAATGTAGTTATAATCAGCAAGTTAGAGTTTAAGGAAACCTCCCTTTTCAAGTCTTTCATCCTTGCATGGAATTCCTCTTCCACACAACAGCTGATTTGACTTCATAGTCCTTTCTACCTCTGGGCATACAACTTCCCAGATTTTTCCATTTGATAGAAGTGGCCATCATTAGCACCTTGCTACTCCATGCTCAGATTTTGGTGACTTACCCTTGTTCCTTACTGGATAAGCTTTCCAACACCTATCCACATGCTTCATTCCGACCTCGGGTGTGAAAACCACACCACTTTTAAGAATGAATACTTTCACCAAATCTCGACATTTTTACACACAACTATATTTTGGACTGGGTGCCAACTTCAGCCACCTATAAACCCCACTGAAAAATAGCTGAATATCCCACTAGAAACAGCTAAAAAATCCTGTTGAAAAACAGTTGAAATCTACTGAAAATCCCACTTGGAAAACTCAACATTTCCTTATGCAAAATCGGATCTCATTCCAACTATCCATCTGATGTCTCGGCTATCAAAACAACTAGCCTCTCCACTGTTCATAAGAAATCGGATCCTCTAACCTGTCAGACAGCTAATTCTCTAAGCTTCTGACACTCCAGCAATCCGATCTTCATCTTTCATCTGACTTCATTGATGGTCCAATCAACTAAATGTTTCCAACGTGTCGAGCCGATCTTCCTTTGGCTTCTGGCGTATTGGTAGACTGATCCTCTAATTTTCTCCGATGTGTCGGCTGTCTGATCTTCTAAAGTTTTTCGACGTTTTCTATACTTAGAAAAATATTCAATTTTTTTCTTCTTCTTCTTGTCGCCACATCGGATGCTCAAACAACAATCTTTTTCCAACGTTTCGGCGATCTTTGGAAGATCTCTGCTGAAACTGTGGCTCTGACTTCAACTTTTTCCTTCGAAACTTCTCTTTCTTCGGCGTCGGCAACTTCATCTTCTATTTTTGTCCTATTCTTGCTACCGCATCGGCTACTCAAATAGCTAAATTTTTCCGATGGTTTCCATACTTAGTCGAATTTTCAAAATTTCGTCTTCCGTCGATGGCATCGAAAGTCCAAACCACTAACTGAGCCGACGTATTGGCTGCTCAAACCACTAACGTCTTCCGATGATCAGCTCCATTTCCTTCCTTCTATCAGCCAAATTGTTCCTTCCACAACCGCAATGGCAAAACACAATCCTGGATCTTCTCTCGATCGGTGGCCCAATCTGCTATGGCATGACCCAATCGGCATGGATGGTCTCTTCACATCAGAAGTCTAGTGCCCTAGACTTCCACAATGGCAGGTGCATGAAGAACTTTCTTCTTCCGATAGTTGACGATCTTCCATACTTAGAAAATTTTTGAACTTAATTTTCCTGTGGCGTCGGCGGTCGGAGGTCTTTCTCGTCGGACGCGTAACTATTTCTCCATCCGCAACGGCGGGTGTTCGATCGAATAAATTATTTCCTGCGGTGTTGGTGGTCGGAGGTATTTCTCGTCGGATGTGTAACTATTTCTCCATCCGCAATGGTAGGTGTTCGATCAACTAAATTCTTTCGATGAATTTTGAACACTTAGGCGATTTTCCTTCCAACCGCTCTCAGTCACCTTCCGCTACGTCGGAAGTCAACTCCGCTAACTCTCTCGCTACATCGGAAATCAATTCCGCTAAGCGTTCCAATGGCCCAAACACTTACAAAAAAATTTCAAAAATTCTTTTCCAATGCTGCGCCTTGTTGGATGGCCTTCCGACGTATCGGAGGAGCTTTTCACTAGCTCTTCCGACTGTTCAACACTTAGGTAAAAAACATTTTTTGGAGTTTTGTTGTCATCCAATTCTAATCTCTGCTGGGCAAAAGGCAATTCTGCTTCTGTCACTACACCCTGGTGGTCCCTTTAGGCCCATGCTGCAACATGAGCTCTAATACCACTCTGTCACATCCCCGACCCTCACACCGGCGAAGAGGGCGCGACGAACACCACAATACAAAAGGGCAACAGCCCCAGGAACATGAACAAGGATAAATGCTGAAATTAGAAACTTAATCATAATGCATATAGGATGCATAATCCCTCTACCAAATATGCATAACTCCTCAATGCAAATGCATACTGAGATCCATAGATCATGCAAGAATACACAGTTATTCAACATCATACAAGGATGTATAATTCTTCAATCACATAGTGGAAGCAAACATATACAATCCAGCATTCACATGTTCATCGTAATTCTTTTGACATCATTATAATTGCAGAGATGGAATAGCAACAGTACTTATCTTTTGATGAAGAATTCACCCCGCAACCAGCTACGTCGTTGCAACATTCCACCCAACCATAGACCAGCATGCTCATCAATCTCTCAGCAACACTACCACCCCTGAGCTGGGCATGATTCCTCAAGGAATAAGGGTCAAGGAAAGCTTACACATATCCAAGGTTTACAAAGCAGCAACCAACACAGTTGGGATTTACCAGGTCATCAAAGAGATAGGAAAGGCTAATGCTAAGCTGATGGCCACAACACCAGCCTTCTCAAGCATACCCAGCCTCTAATCCTACTCACAACAGTCTAAAGACCACCCACTACATACCACAGCAACACAATCCCTTCACATCCCTGTGAAGAAAGAAAGACAACCGGTTGACAATCCCCGCCAAACGGTGAACACGGCTCAAGCCACAAGACAACTCAGAGTTGTTCTTGGCCCTAGCGTGGTGAAAACAACTCAACAGCACCCCAAAACCAGGGTACTTCAACAGCCAAACTCACGATGAATGATGGCAGCAATCCACAGCCCACAATGGATAATAAACAGCACTCCCAGCATAGACATGGAAACTCAAATGCATACCACAGTAGAAAATGGCTCACTACGAATACACAATGGCCCAAAACGCAATTAGACACCGATTCCACTCTATAGAAAAACGTGAATGACCACCGATAAGCGGCTCCCTTCTTGGTTGCATGAGATCTAGCAGTACAACTTCCTGTGTGTGAGGATGCACCAGAATTCTGCTCCTGGGTGAGGGTCAACAGCTCCGCTTATGCACGTGGATGAACAGCAAAACGCGAGGGACGAACAAACCACAGAGATCCTGCATAGTGGAGAGTGCGTGAGGGAAAACAGATGGTAGTGAGGCATGAACCAACCATGGAGGTAACACGTAGTGGAGAGAGTGGAAGGGAATGGAAGGTCGCCCCTCTGCCCCAGCGACGTGAAGAGGAAGAATCCGGTGGTGGAGTGGGCACATGGCAATGATGGACAGTCCTGCCACACCCACCACCACTCAGCAATAACCACCCCAACTAACTCAACAAAGCATTGAAGAGGTTGGATGATATAAGGGAAGATGGCAAATCAAAACAAGGTGGCAACACATGGGTTTTCCCCCATAGACCAAGGTTTGACATCCCCCCACCCCTTATCCTTTGGAATCATTCCCTTTTCATTTTTAAGGTTCCACTACCGTAGCTGGTTCTGGTTTATTTTATTTGATGTGTGTATTTACATGATGCCATACCATAATGTGCCTGATAGCACGATATACCATCGGCAACTACACCTATTGCCGAAACATACACAACCAAATTGATGGTGGGGCTTTTGCCTTTAGCTCCTCACCATGATTAATTACATTATATACATCACGCAAACGGGGTCAAAACCAGGGTGTTACAGTAGCTGAAGAAGACATACTTAAGACTGCATTCGGAATAAAATGGGAAACTTTTGCTTACAGAAGGATGCCCTTTGGACTCATTAATGCTGGAGCTACTTTCTAGAGGGCTATGGATATAGCTTTCCAAAGTCTAATTGGTCATAGTGTTGTAGTGTATCTCAATGATGTGATGATATTTTCAAAGAAGAGAGAAGAACATGCATTCCATTTAAAACAAATTTTCAAGTGTTGTCAAAAATATGTCATCTCACTAAATCCAAGGAAATGTGTGTTTGTTGTTACAGAAGGAAAGCTACTGGATCACGTGGTTTCTAAAAATGGGATCTCCATAGACCCAAAAAGGATCAAATATATTGAATAGATCCCCTTACCCCGTAACAAAAAAGGGATGCAATCATTCATGGGGACAATAAATTTCGTGTGAAGGTTTGTGCCGGATTTCGCTCAAATTGTTAAACCTTTCCAGCAAATGGGGAAACAATGTGTGCAATTCAAGTGGACTGATATAGAGAAGAATGAATTCAGTAACATAAAGACATCTATTGCTCATGCACCCTCTCTAAAAAGTCCAGATTTTGAGAAGGATTTTATTTTGTACACTTTTTCTTTTGACGATTCACTAGTAGCGGTGCTTACTCAGAAGAAAGATGGGGGAGATGAGTTCCCCATATCATTTATGAGCACTATTCTGCAGGGGGGCGAATTGAATTACCCAGTGATAGATAAACAAGCTTATGCAGTCTTCAAAGTGGTAAAACAATTGAGGCTGTACATACTTAACAACCAAACAAAGGTAATAGTTCCACACCCAGCTATGATGTCTCTTTTTGTACAAAAGGAATTAGGAGAAATAAGAGGCAACTCGGTAATAGCTTTACAACAATATGACCTCGAATTCAAACCAATGTGCATAGTTAAAGGGAAAGGACTGTGCAAATTAATGGCTGAAGGTAAAAACAATGAAGAAAACAATTTGGAAAATGAAGCTGAATTACATATGATGGATGTATGTCCTCTTTTCACAGCTCCATATTCCTAGTACCGAGACCTTGTTCATTACCTTCAGGAAGGATTGTTTCCAGAACATTGGAATTCTAAACAGCGAAGAGCATTGCGCCTTAAAGCAGTTGCATATTAGATCATTGATGGAATTTTATTCAGGAAGAATTATGATGGATTCATTCTTAGATGCTTAGAAAAACAAGACGCAAAAAATGTCATAACAAAGTTACATGATCGGCCTGCTAGAGGCCATTTTTCTGGAGATACGACAGCCCACAAGATTCTCAGAGCCAGATACTATTGGCCCATGTTGTTCAAGGATGCTCATGCCCATGTTAGAAAGTGTGATATCTGCCAGAGGTGTGGGGGAAGACAATCCAAAGCAACAGGACCATTGAAGCCTGTGATGATAACAAAACCATTTGAGTAGTGGGGAATCTATATCATTGGAGAAATAAAACCAAATTCTTCCTTGTAGCACAAATATATTTTAACAGCAACTGACTACTTCGCAAGATGGGTTGAGGCCATTTTGATACATAAGGTCAATGAAGATACGGTCATGGATTTCTTGCAATACCATATTATGACCAGGTTTGGGGTTCCAATTTCCCTGGTTTTCGATAATGCTACTTATTTTTCTTCTATTAGATTAACTGCATTTTCTCATGAAAAAGGAATTAAGTTGCATTGTTCTGCCAACTACTACCCCCAAGGGAATGGTTTGGAAGAATCTACAAACAAGAATCTCATTAGGATCTTAAAAAAGACTATGATAGAAAACCAAAGAAGTTGGCATTTAGCACTACCGAATGCTCTTTGGGTTGATAGGGTCACACCTAAGAATTCCTTAGGTGTGTCATCGTATACCCTTGTTTATGGGAAAGAGGCTATACTTCCAACATTATGCTACCATATTCCATAATAGCCCAAGAGTCTAGAGGCATCGATTGTTAGAATAATCAACCCATAGTTTACCCACTTAGACATTAATTTCATTATTTTTGTCTTATTTGCCTAGTTCATGTGTCCCACCTTGTGCAAGTTGTCATTTTCCTATCTATAATGGTCAAAATTGCCTTATTTAACTCATGTAGTGCATGGGAGAGCTAAAGGAATCAATTCTGCTTTATTCCTGGCCTCCTAGGTGCCCTTCTGCTTTTTCTGTTTTATTGCCTGCTTTTTCAGTGTTTTAAGGCAAAAGGAAAAGCTAGACTAGGTGAGGTTGACTGGTTTTTTGTCCTACACATCCTCCTCTCTTTTCTCCATGAAAAAGCATGTATGAGCTGCCATTCCACCACTCTTTAGCTTGCCTAATCCATTTTTCCAATTCGTGAGGTCCATGACAGATTTGGGATCAGCTTTTTACACCTATGGGGGATTTGCTTATTTTTGGTAAGCCTGCTTTATGCTAGATTCGAATTTCTCCTCATGAATTCAAATCCCTGATGTATGTTATTTATTTATAAACCTATTATTTTACAGGGTTGTCTATTGTACACTGATTTAATATAGTTTAGTGTTCAGCTCCAATTTTCAGTCTCTTTGTGAGTGATTTTGCATGATCAATTGTTAATTGTTGTGAGTAAAATTAATCTATCACCTGGTTCAATTTCCACATGGTATCAGAGCCATTGTAGGTTGTTTCTCTCCTTCAAAAATTGTTTTGCAGGTTTGACATCAGTGACTGGGAGCCTTCTACTGATAGCCGGGACAGATTTTCTAAGCTATGGATCAATCACAAAAAACTATCTTGACTCCCTTCAATTTATTTGAATGGAAAGTAGAAATGGAGATACTGTTGAGAGAAAAAGGCATCTACAGGGTGACTATGGCAATATAAGCAGAGCCCAATGTAGCTGCAGAGAAGATAAAATGGCACAACAGGAGGGATGAGGCTTATAGCCTCCTGTGTCTGAGTATTTCCAGAGACCTCCTTTTCCATATTGATGGATTGACATCACTGAATGAAGTATGGGAGAATCTTGCTGATATTTTTGGAAAGACAGATGAGATGAGGGGACATCAAATAAAAAATGAGCTGATTTCTCTAAGTCCAAATAGCTTTGAATCCCTGCAGCTATATTTCTCCAAGTTCAAAGCACTATTTTTGCAGCTGAAACAGTGTGGGATCGAAAAGAAAGATGATTAGCTCATATTGGCCATCCTCTTGAAGCTAGGCCCTGACTATTCAGTGTTTGTTTCGACCTTCTATGCCACAAAACTGACAGCTCGAACCTGGAAGATGCCTAGCCTTGCAGATTTCATGGAATCTCTCACACAAGAACAGGATAAGCTGGTGATGATGGGCACCATCAAACCATCCAAAGATCAAGCTTTGATTGCTGGAGATTCGAAGGTGGATTCAAAAGGTAAAAAGAAAGCTAAAAAGCCACCTGAGCAAAAGAGAGACAAGAAACAGTCTTCAGAGGATCCATAAGAGGTCCCAAGAAGAATTACCAGAAGAAGAAGAACAAAGGTGAAATGAACAAGTGTGCATACTGCAATAAGGGCAATCACTCTGAAAGATCTTGTATGAAAAAGCAGATAGACATGCTAACCCAACTCCTGGAGAAGAATGGCATCTTCCTTCCAGAAAGCTCAAAGAAGATAGAAGGAGGATCAAGTTCAGATGACAGAGAGAGAGTTCATGCTCTAGTTGCTGGCACATCAAGCTCACCCAGTTTTATCATTGATTCTGGAGCTTCAAGACACATGGTTTCGACCAAGGAGGCCTTCTCCTCACTGGACATGTCTAAAGGACCATCTATTGTACTAGGAGATGACTCTCTCACTGAAAGTAAAGGCAAAGGAAGGATAGATCTTGATCATGGTCAGTTTAGCAATGTGCTGTATGTGCCTAGTCTCGCTTCCAACCTCCTGTCAGTGTACCAAATGACCCACACTGGGTCTCCTAAGAAGCTCATATTCTCCCCTGATGAAGTTGAGATCACAGAGATCTCAACTGGTAGAGTCATTGCAAAAGGAGTTGTGAATCATGCTCAAAAGGTATACATGTTCTCACACTTCCTACCTTACTCAAACCCCTTTTCTCTTCTCATTCATGCTAATGAAGCCAACAAGCTGTGGCATGAAATATTTGGCCACCTAAATTACAAGTATCTTTCTTATCTTAGTGAAAAAGAGATGGTCATAGGGTTTCCCAAGATAAAATTTTCCAAAGGAGTCTGCCAAGGTTGTATCCTAGGAAAACACCCAGAGCACAAATTTGAGACAGCTAATGATGAGAGAACCTCTGCACCCCTCGAGCTGATCCACAGTGATGTTTCTGGCCCATTTCCTCATATGTCCATGAGTCAGGCCAAATATTCGTTGACTTTCATTGATGACTTTTTCAGGTATTGCTGGGTTCACTTCCTGAAACACAAGTCTGAAGCTTTTGGCCTATTCAAAGTCTTTAAGGCTTTGGTTGAAAACCAGTCTGGAAGGAAACTCAAGGCCCTCAGATCTGACAATGGTGGTGAGTATGTCAAGTCTGAGTTTATTAATTATTGTGCAGATGTAGGTATTCATATGTAGCATTCTATCCCTTACACACCACAGCAAAATGGTGTTGCTGAGAGGAAGAACAGATCACTGAAGGAGATGGCAACATGCATGATGGAGGCCAAAACTTTGCCACCAAAGTACTGGGCCGAAGCTATCACCTGTGCAGCCTATATTTAGAATAGGATGCCTCACAAATATCTTTATGTCATGACTCCCTTCAAAGCATGGAGTGGGCGCAAGCCAGATGTGACCCATTTCAGGATTTTTGGCTCAAAGGCTTGGGCTAGAATTCCAACAGAGAAGAGGAAGGCTTTGCAGCCCCAAATCCAAGAGTGTCTTTTTGTTGGATACTCTGAAGATTCAAAAGGGTACAAGTTGATAAATTTGAGCACAAACAAAGCCTTCATTGAAAGGTGTGTTCAGTTTGAAGAAAAACCCCTTGCAGCAGTGGAAGTTGGTGAAGCCTCTTCACCACCTGAACCTCAAGAAGTAAGTAAAGAGTTTCTTGAACATGCTGATTCTGATTTTTCTAATGTAGATGAGTTTATTGCAGATCCTAACATCCCTACAAGGCCAAAATGGGTAGCCAAGACACTACATGCAGCAGGAGAGCTAGCTGGGGATCCCAATGACCCAAGGAGGACTAGATCTCGGTTTGAGAGTGGTCTGTGCATGAAAGATCCTATGTTTGCTGAAAAATGATATTTGATGGTGGAGTAGGATCCTCAAACATATAAAGAGGTAGTAGAAGATCCAATATGGAAAACATCCATGAAGGAGGAGTTCATCTCACTCCAGAAGAGCAACACATGGGAGCTAGTGGATCTTTCCCCAGGGAGAAAGCTAATACAGTGTAAGTGGGGCTATAAGACCAAATTTACTTCTGATGGTTCACAACTAAAGTAAAAGGCTATATTAGTAGCCAAGGGCTACTCACAGGTTCATGGCATAGATTACAATGAGACCTTTTCCCCAGTGGC
The DNA here is from genome assembly GCA_001517045.1 of Pseudotsuga menziesii. Taxonomy (NCBI): domain Eukaryota; kingdom Viridiplantae; phylum Streptophyta; class Pinopsida; order Pinales; family Pinaceae; genus Pseudotsuga; species Pseudotsuga menziesii. The sequence goes on from LPNX010921310.1 coordinate 451,881, forward strand.
AAAGATGGATTCCATCAGGCTAGATCTAGCAATTGCAGCCTCAAGGTAATGGGAGGTACATCACATGGATGTAAAATGTGCCTTCCTGAATGGTGATCTCACTGAAGAGATATATATGCAGCATCCTCAAGGTTTTACTACTAACCCTTCTCTTGTGTGCAGGTTGAGAAAGTCGTTGTATGGGCTAAAGCAAGCCCCGAGGGCTTGGTATGCCAAGATCGATAGCTTCTTGCTATCACTGAATTTTGTTCGGTGCAAAACAGATGCAAATGTCTATTTGAAGTTAGTTAATGGTTCATTAATGTTCATTGTGTTATATGTTGATGACCTCCTCATTATAGGAAGCTCACAGGCTAAGATTGCTTCCTTAAAAGGAGCTATGAACCAAGCCTTCTCCATGACAGATTTGGGGCTCTTAAGTCAATTTTTGGGGCTTGAGATTGCTCAAACCAAAGATAGAATCAAGGTGCAGCAGTCCAAATATGCCTTGGACTTGCTGAACAAATTCAAAATGAAGGATTGCAAAGAAAGAAAAACTCCTTTCCTTTCAGGAGTGAAGCTGGAAGAAGCTGATTCTTCACCTATGGTAAACAATACACTGTATAGGAAATTGATTGGATGCTTATTGTATCTAACACATACTAGACCTGATATTTGTTATGCAGTAAGTGTGGCTTCTAGATACATGGATCAGCCTCATGAGATCCATTGGAAAGCAGCCAAAAGGATCCTTAACTTTGTTCAGGGAACAAGGACACATGGGATCTTCCATAAAGCAAAATCTGATCTTGATTTGATTGGATTTACTGACAGTGATTGGGAAGGTCATAGCATAGACAGAAAGTTCACTTCAGGATATGTGTTCATGCTTGTAGAAGGGCCAATCAGCTGGTCAAGTAAGAAACAGAGTGCCATTGCACTCTCATCTACAGAAGCAGAGTACAGAGGAGTTGTTAATGCAGCAACTCAATGTTTATGGTTGCAGGGTTTACTTGGAGAGTGTGGCTTCGAACTAGAGTACTCAAATACCATCTATTGTGATAACCAGAGTACCATTCAAATCTGCAAAGATCCAGTTTAGAAGCAGAGAACCAAACACATTGAGATCCATATGCACTACATCAGAGAGCTTGTGC